>CM042964.1:17198618-17703315 GCA_023678885.1 Pogostemon cablin | reverse complement strand
CATCAGGTCTACGCTTTATTTGACCCAGGTTCTGATAGGTCTTATATCCGAGATGATCTTACTTCGATCTTAGATTATCCTATCTCTCATTTGTCACCTGGAATCATCGTTCATACCCCTCTTGGAGAGCATCTAATTCGTGATTCGGTATTCCTTGGTTGTCCATTGAAGATCAAAGATGTCATTTTAGAGGCTGAATTGATACCATTGCCTTTGATTGATCTTGATGTTATTCTTGGCATGGATTGGCTTTCTTCTCATCATGCAATTCTCGATTGCCACGAGAAGCTTGTTATTTTTCGTAGACCAGGATTCTCAGAACTTGTTTTTGAGGGTAAACTTCAAACGAGATCCCTCTCTTTTATTTCAATGTTGACTGCGCATAAATTAATGCGTAAGGGTTGTGAGGCATTCTTGGCATTTGTCATTGATACTTCTCTTTCTGAAACTAAACTAGATGACATCCCAATCGTGAATGAATTTCCTGATGTCTTTCCCGAAGACTTAACAGGACAACCTCCGAATCGAGAGATTGATTTTTCCATTGACGTACTTCCTGGAATCACACCTATATCGATTACTCCATATCGAATGTCGCCTGCTGAGCTTAAGGAACTCCAGACACAACTTGGGGAATTATTGGAGAAGGGTTTCATACGACCTAGCACATCTCCATGGGGTGCTCCAGTTCTTTTTGTCAAGAAGAAAGATGGATCACTTCGTCTATGTGTCGACTACCGTCAATTGAACAAGGTGACAATCAAGAACAAATATCCTCTTCCAAGAATCGATGATCTGTTTGATCAATTGCAAGGAGCAACTGTGTTCTCAAAAATTGATTTGCGATCCGGTTATCACCAACTCAAGATTAGGGAATCTGATATCCCTAAGTCTGCTTTTCGAACCAGATACGGTCATTTTGAATTCTGTGTTATGCCTTTTGGACTCACAAATGCTCCTGCAGCTTTTATGGATCTTATGAATCGAGTCTTTCGGCCGTACTTAGATAAGTTTGTCATCATCTTCATTGATGACATTCTTATTTATTCTAAATCGGACGACGAGCATTCTCAGCATCTAAGAATTGCTCTGAACATTCTCAGAGAAAATCAGTTTTATGCTAAATTCTCGAAGTGTGAATTTTGGCTTCGCGAGGTAAGCTTTTTGGGTCATCACATTTCTAAAGAAGGAATCTACGTCGATCCAGTGAAGATTCAAGCTATACTAGATTGGGAGCGTCCAAAGAACGTGACAGAGATTCGTAGTTTTCTGGGATTAGCTGGATATTATCGACGGTTTGTCAAAGACTTTTCGTTATTGGCTTCATCTTTGACTAAATTGACTCGGAAAGGGGTAAAATTTGAATGGAGTGAAGAATGCGACGAAGCATTTCAAGAATTGAAAAGACGACTCGTTTCAGCTCCTATTCTTGCTTTGCCAGACCCAGCGATTGGAGAATTTACCATTTATAGCGACGCCTCGAGACAAGGATTAGGATGCGTTCTCATGCAAGAAGGAAAGGTTATTGCCTACGCTTCAAGGCAATTGAAGAAGAACGAAGAAAATTATCCTACACATGATTTAGAGTTGGCTGCAATCGTCTTTGCATTGAAGATCTGGAGGCACTATCTGTATGGTGCAACTTGTCGGGTTTTCACTGATAACAAGAGCTTAAAGTATATCACCACCCAAAAGGAGCTCAACCTCAGGCAAAGGCGATGGATGGAGTTGATTAGTGACTATGACTTAGTCATCGATTATCATCCTGGTAAGGCGAACGTTGTTGCAGATGCTCTGAGTAGAAAGTCTTCTACCTCACTTGCTTCGATTCAATCTTTTTATCTTCCTATGTTGGAGCAATTTAAATCTTTACACATTTCGCTCGATTGTGAAAAGTCTAATGATTCTGCCTTAATCGCCAAATTCGAGGTTAGACCTACCTTGTTCGAGCAAATTCGAGAAAGACAATCACACGATGTTTATTTACAACAGGAGATTGTAAAGCTAAATCAAGGAAAAGAAACCGAATTTCGAATTCGGGATGATGGACTTCTTACTTTTAAAAATCGTGTTTGTGTTCCATCAGAACTTGATGTTCGTAGAGCTATTCTTGAGGAAGCCCATTCTTCAGTCTATGCTATGCATCCTGGTAGTACCAAAATGTACAGAACACTTCGGGAGCATTATTGGTGGCCAGGTATGAAACGGGACATTACTGAATTTGTATCAAAGTGCTTATCATGCCAACAGATTAAAGCGGAACACCAAAAACCAGCCGGTATGCTTCAACCACTACCTATTCCTGAGTGGAAATGGGAAAACGTCACAATGGATTTTGTTTCTGGTTTACCTCGAACCCAAAAGGGTCATGACTCAATTTGGGTCATTGTCGATCGTCTGACGAAATCAGCACATTTCCTTCCAGTGCATACCAACGAATCTTTAGAGAAACTTGCCAAGTTATATGTCGATGAGATCGTGAGATTGCACGGAGTACCAGTGTCAATCATATCTGACCGTGATCCAAGATTCACTTCCCGTTTTTGGCCTAGTCTGCAGAAAGCGCTAGGTACAAAATTACTATTCAGTACCTCGTTTCATCCACAGACTGATGGACAGTCAGAGAGAACTATACAGACACTAGAAGACATGCTACGTGCAGTGGTGTTGAATTTGGGAGGTAGCTGGGATAAGTACGTGACTTTGGTGGAGTTCGCTTATAACAACAGTTATCATTCAAGCATTGGAATGCCCCCGTACGAAGCTCTGTATGGCCGAAAGTGTCGAACACCACTCTTTTGGGATGAGGTTGGCGAGAGACAAATCGAACAAGTAGAGCTAATCGAAGATGCGAAGGCAAAAATACAACTTATTCGAGACAGACTTAAGGCAGCGCAAGATCGACAGAAAAGCTACGCAGATAATAGGAGGCGCGATTTGGAGTTTAATGAAGGAGACAAAGTTTTTCTGAAAGTTTCTCCATGGAAGGGCGTGTTGCGATTCCGCCGTCGAGGAAAGTTGAGTCCAAGGTATATTGGCCCGTTTACGATCGTGCAAAGGATTGGTCGTGTTGCATATCGACTTGAGCTACCATCGGAATTGTCGAAGATTCACGATGTCTTCCATGTCTCTATGCTTAGAAAATATGAACCAGATCCTTCGCACGTGCTCAAAGATCCCCCAATTGTATTAAAGGAAAATCTATCGTACGAAGTACAACCTGTTCAAATTGTAGATCGCCAAGAGAAAATGCTTCGTAACAAATCCATTCCTATGGTGAGAGTTCTATGGAGAAGTGATCAAATTGAAGAAGAAACATGGGAACCAGAGTCAGTCATGCGTCAACACCATCCAAATCTCTTTTCATCTCTAGGTACGTTTATGTTTCGAGGACGAAACTTTTTAGAGGAGGGGATACTTTATAATATCTTAGCTCAACTAGGATTTTTTTTGTAGAAAGCCCAAAACCTATTTATTTATTTTTATGGCCCAAAAGGCCAGCCCTAACTTAGCCCAACTATATGTTTTTTTAGAAAGCCCAAAACCTATTTATTTATTTTATGGCCCAAAAGGCCAGCCCAATTAAGCCCAACTAGATTTTTTTTGAAAGCCCAAACTTATTTATTTATTTATTTTGTGGCCCAAAATTTCAGCCCACTTAAATGGCCTGATATATAATTAGTAAGGCAAAAGTTAAAAAAAGAGAGAGAGAAGAACGGGAGAAGAAAAGCAAAAGAGGGGAAAGAAGAGAGGAAGAGGAGAAACCCTTGTTGACCAAATTCTCTCTTACAACCCTCATCCTAGGTGGTTTTTAAGTTGTTTTGAGGTAAGTGGTGTGTGAATTAAGCTTCCTTCTTCCATAATTTTGTAATTTTGTGGGGTTTTTCTTTTTGGTATGTGGGTAATTTGCAGACTGTTCGAACTGATTTTGAGATAGCTATTGCCCTCGAAACTTTGCAAACTTAATTTCTGTACGTAGCTGAACTCGTTAGCTTTCCGTAGCCACTTGAAACGCCTCAATCCGATTATTCTACAATTAGTTATGATTTTTCTCGTAAACTACCGCTAGCAGGAAAATTTCAGAATTTTTATGTCGAATTCAAACTTATTTTCTATCGTTTCGTCTAGTTAATGTAATGAAACGGGTTATGTGGGATTGGGAACTGATGTTAAGGAGTTACATACTATTTTTTATTTAATATCGACTCGTTCGAAATCGATTAGGATTTGTTTTTAGCAATGAAAGGGATGTTACCACTAATAGTTAGTTATAGTTAATTTGTCTTTAATTGCTCATCTCCTTTCTAGGTAAAGAACCATCGACGAAGAGCAAGGAACCGACTTCAGATTCCGGAGAGAGTTAATCACTTCCTTGTGAGTTGATAATTCGGGAACGCCTTCTCTTGTGGGAAGTGTGGACCCTCGATAAATGTGCATTTATTTTAGTTTTAGTTAATTGATAAGAAAATTATTTGGTATTGTGTTATGTGGTAAAGAGCCTGGTTGGCTCGATTTCTCTGGTTAGAGTCCTGTTAGCCATTTTATGAGTATTATTGATTTTAACTTATGTTGAAGAGTCTTGCCGGCTCGGTATCTGATAACATTTGTTGTGAATTATTTGAGAATTGATTTCTGGTTATTCTTGTGTGCTAATAAGACTCTAACTTGAGTCGTTATTCATCTTATGATGCACATGCATATGTATGCCTGGTACCAAGGTTAAGTAGCCCGAATTGGTCACGGTTCGGGTGAGTTGGAGCGACATTGATTAAGTAGCCCGAATTTGTCGCGGTTCGGGTGAGTTAGAGTGACAACCAAGTTGCCCGGGATTGGCAAACCCGCGTGAGTTAGATCTAACGGGGCACCTGTCCATTTGCCAAATACTGAACTCTGGAGGGTGATCGTTAGATGGATTAGTCTATTATAGGCTCAGTCAACGTCACCGGTGTGGGACATGCATGTCATATATGTTTATATGTTTGATCATTTCAAGTATTCAGTCGATATTGAATTGTGAACTTTAGCACTTGGCGTTGAGAAAGAATATTAATGTGCATTTTATCTAGAGTAACGGTGACGGGCTTGGACTGTCTCTCGACGGAGAGCTCAGTTCGAGGAGGATATTGACTACCCACGCGTCTTTTTTGTGATAACATGTTGTTTGAACAAATTGTGTTATTCGTAAATGTGCACTAAGGTTTTTATTTTCATTTATATGTACACTGAGTGAGAAATAGTTATTGTGAGACGAAATGTGGGATTTTATGTTATGAACCGCGAGTGGAATACATGCTTCGTATAAGGGTCGGGGTGACCGGCTTATCACCTCACTGAGCTAGTGGTTTTGCTCACGCCCATCATTCTTTCCTTTTCAGGCTGTTGATATCGTTTTGGTTGGAGGTTTGCCTATCGTTTGCTCGTCATCCAATCCGTGTTTTGGGTACTTCCTCTTTTATGTAAATTGACGGATTCATTGGCGAGATTGTATAGTTTATATTTGGTGACCCCCTTGATGTTCTTTTTGTACCTTCGCGATGTTATATCGTTCATGTATATTTTCTTTAAACTAAGTTACACCGTTGTATTTTGTACCTTTGTAAATCCTTGTTGATACTTTATGAGATGATGTCCTCGGGTTGTACCCGTTGTTATCAGTTGTTCAGTTCTACAGGTACTTGATAGCAAGCCTTACGTTTTCTATAAACTTTGTGGAGTGGAGTGCACCCATTCTGCAAAATTTATGGTTAACGTGGCGGTTGTCGCGTTCTGTCTGGGGTCGGGGCGTGACAGCTCACTTCAAGGAGTTCTTGACATAGCTCACGGAGTAGAATCAGCTGTGCACTTTGACTTTTTTGTGACTCTATGGCGCAAGCTTCCTAACATTTTTATACTCTGAAAACATGTTCTGGCACATGCTCTACTTATGAACCATGATTCTATAAGTAAAAGAGAAGGATTCTTTTTATTTTTAATACTGAACTTTATAGGGGAAGAAAATGCTCATTTCAAGGAGTTCTTGACCTGGCTCACGGAGTAGAATCAGCTCTGCACTGTTTTCCGGCGACCCATGTCATCAACGCCGCCGTCGTTTCTCCAATCACTATTCCAAATGATTCGGATCTTCCATCGAATATTTTCGCTGCATATTTCCCACTGGCTAAGGACCATCCTTGGCTTCTTTCTTTGATCCGATCTGCCTTGGTTTCCTCTCACCAGCCCATGACTGATCGTGATGACCGAATGAAGATTTCTAAACGCTGTACACAATCTCCCTCACCGGATTTGTCTGCGACGAAGTCTTTCTCTCCCTCTGGTTCTTGCATCAGCGAACATGATGATGTGCTTTTGCGATCCCTTCTGAAAGACCTTACTGCCACGACATTGCCATGGATCGGCCCTTGCAACGTTGATGATATTCGCAGATCGCAACATTTCTGTTATTCTAAAATTCTTAGAGATGCAATCTGAACAGCGCGCTGATAGTAGTTTTATACTCTGAAAACAAGTTCTCCAACTATATACTCATGTATAATAACTAATTTGACCATAAAGTTGTAAGAAAATGCTCACTTCAAGGAGTTCTTGACCTGGTTCACGGAGTAGAATCAGCTTTGCACTTTGACTTTTTAGTGACTCTATGGCGCAAGATTTCTAGCATTTTTATACTCTGAATACATGTTCTCCAACTATATTCTCATATCTAATAACTAATATGACCATAAAAATGACATGAAAATGCTCTCTTCACGGAGTTCTTGACCTGGCTCACGAAGTAGAATCAGCTCTGCACTGTGAGTTTTTAGTTACTCTATAGTGCAAGCTTCCTAGCATTTTTATACTCTAAAAACATGTTCTCCAAATATATTCTCAAGTCTAATAACTAATTTGACCATAAAAATGGCAAGAAAATGCTCACTTCAAGGAGATCTTGTTTATCTCACGGAGTAGAATCAAATCTACAATGTGTGTTTTTATTGATTCTATGGCGCTAGTTTCATAGAAGTTATATACTCTGAAAACATGTTTTCAACTATATACTCATGTATAATAACTAATTTGACCATAAAAATGGCAAGAAAATTCTCACTTCAAGGAGTACGTTTCCTGGCTCACGGAGTAGAATATGCTCTGCACTGTGAGTTTTTAGTGACTCTACGGTGCAAGCTTCCTAGTATTTTTATACTCTGAAAACATGTTGTCCAACTATATTCTCATGTCTAATAACTAATTTGACAATAAAAATAGCAAGAAAATGCTTACTTCAAGGAGTTCTTGACCTGGCTCAAGGAGTAGAATCAGCTCTGCACTGTGTGTTTTAAGTGACTAAATGGTGCAAGCTGTGTAGAAGTTATATACTCTGAAAATATGTTCTCAAACTATATACTTATGTATAATAACTAATTTGACCATAAAAATGGTAAGAAAAATCTCACTTCAAGGAGTTCTTGACCTGGCTCACGGAGTAGAATCAGCTTTGCACTTTGACTCTTTAGTGACTCTATGGCGCAAGCTTCCTAGCATTTTTATACTCTGAAAACATGTTCTCCAACTATATTCTCATGTCTAATAACAAATTTGACCATAAAAATGGCAAGAAAATGCTCACTTCAAGTAGTTCTTGACCTGGCTCACGGAGTATAAATAGCTCTACACTGTGTGTTTTAAGTGACTCTATGGCGCAAGCAGCGTAGAATTTATATACCCTGAAAACACTTTCTCCAACTATATACTCATGTATAATAAATAATTTGACTATAAAACGGTAAGAAAATGCTCACTTTAAGAAGTTCTTGTCCTGGCTCACAGAGAAGAATCAGCTCTGCTCTATGTGTTTTTAGTGGCTCTATGGCGCAAGCTGCTTAGCAATTATATACACTGAAAATATGTTATCCAACTATATACTTATGTATAATAACTAATTTGACCATAAAAATGGTAAGAAAATGCTCACTTCAAGGAGTTCTTGACCTGGCTCTCGGAGTAGAATCAGCTCTGCACTTTGACTTTTTAGTGACGCTATGGCGCAAGCTTCTTAGCATTTTTATATTCTAAAAACATCTCCAACTATATTCTCTTGTCTAATAACTAATTTGACCATAAAAATGGCAAGAAAATGCTCACTTTAAGGAGTTCTTGACCTGACTCACGGAGTAGAATTAGCTCTGCAATGTGTGTTTTCAAGGACTCTATGGCGCAAGCTGCGTAGCAGTTATATACTCTAAAAAGATGTTATCCAACTACATACTCATGCATAATAACTAATTTAACATAAAATTGTAAGAAAATGCTCACTTCAAGGAGTTCTGACCTGGCTCACGGAGTAGAATCAGCTCTGCACTTTGACTTTTTAGTGACTCCATGGCGCAAGCTTCCTAGCATTTCTATACTCTGAAAACTTGTTCTCCAACTATATTCTCATGTCTAATAACTAATTTGACCAGAAAAATGGCAAGAAAATGCTCACTTCAAGGAGTTCTTGACCTGACTCACGAAGTAGAATCAGCTATGCACTGTGAGTTTTTAGTGACTCTATGGCGCAAGTTTCTTAGCAGTTATATACTCTGAAAATATGTTCTCCAATTATATACTCATGTATAATAACTAATTTGACCATAAAAATGGCAAGAAAATGTTTACTTCAAAGAGTACGTGACCTGGCTCACGGAGTAGAATATGCTCTGTACTGTGAGGTTTAAATGACTTTACGGTGCAAGCTTCCTATCATTTTTATACTCTGAAAACATGTTGTCCAACTATATTCTCATGTTTAACAACTAATTTGACCATAAAAATGGCAACAAAATACTCACTTCAAGAAGTTCTTAACCCGGCTCACGGAGTAGAATTAGCTCTGCACTGTGTGTTTTTAGTGACTCTATGACGCAAGCGCGTAGCAGTTATATACTCTGAAAACATGTTCTCCAACTATATAATTATGTATAATAACTAATTTGACCATAAAAATGGTAAGAAAATTCTCACTTCAAGGAGTTCTTGACCTGGCTCACGGAGTAGAATCAGTATTGCACTTTGAGTTTTTAGTGACTCTATGGCGCAAGCTTCCTAGCATTTTTCTACTCTGAAAACATGTTATCCAACTATATTCTCATGTCTAATAACTAATTTGACTATAAAAATGGCAAGAAAGTGCTCACTTCAAGGAGTTCTTGACCTGGCTCACGGTGTATAAATAGCTCTGCACTGTGTGTTTTTAGTGACTCTATGGTGCAAGCAGCGTAGCAGTTATATACCCTGAAAACACGTTCTTCAACTATATACTCATGTATAATAACTAATTTGACCATAAAACTGTAAGAAAATGCTCACTTTAATAAGTTATTGACCTGGCTCACGGAGTAGAATCAGCTCAGCGCTATGTGTTTTTAGTGGCTCTATGGCACAAGCTGCATAGCAATTATATATTTTAAAAACATGTTATCCAACTATATACTTATGTATAATAACTAATTTGACCATAAAATGGTAGGAAAATGCTCACTTCAAGGAGTTCTTGACCTGGCTCACGGAGTAGAATCAGCTCTGCACTTTGACTTTTTAGTGACGCTATGGCGCAAGCTTCCTAGCATTTTTATACTCTGAAAACATATTCTACAACTATATTCTCATGTCTAATAACTAATTTGACCATGAAAATGACTAGAAAATGCTCACTTCAAGGAGTTCTTGACCTG
The DNA here is from genome assembly GCA_023678885.1 of Pogostemon cablin. Lineage (NCBI taxonomy): Eukaryota > Viridiplantae > Streptophyta > Magnoliopsida > Lamiales > Lamiaceae > Pogostemon > Pogostemon cablin. The sequence goes on along the minus strand of CM042964.1, from coordinate 17,693,623 downwards.
ACTCACGGAATAGAATTTGCTCTGCAATGTGTGCTTTTAGTGACTCTATGGCACAAGCAGCGTAGCAGTTATTTACTCTATAAACATATTCTCCAACTATATACTCATGTATAATAACTAATTTAACATAAAAATTGTAAGAAAATGCTCACTTCAAGGAGTTCTTGACCTGGCTCACTGAGTAGAATCAACTCTACACTTTGACTTTTTAGTGACTCAATGGCACAAGTTTCCTAGCATTTCTATACTCTGAAAACTTGTTCTTCAACTATATTCTCATGTCTAATAACTAATTTTACTATAAAAATGGAAATAAAATGCTCACTTCAAGGAGTTCTTGACCTGGCACACGAAGTAAAATCAACTCTGCACTGTGAGTTTTTAGTTACTCTGTGGTACAAGCTTCCTAGCATTTTTATACCCTAAAAACATGTTCTCCACTATATTCTCATGTTTAATAACTAATTTAACCATATAAATGGCAAGAAAATGCTCACTTCAAGGAGATCTTGACTGACTCACGGAGTAGAATCAACTCTACAATGTGTGTTTTTAGTGACTCTATGACGCTAGTTTCGTAGTAGTTATATACTCTGAAAACATTTTCTTCAACTATATACTCATGTATAATAACTAATTTGACCATAAAAATGGCAAGAAAATGCTCACTTCAAGGAGTACGTTTCCAGGCACACGTAGTAGAATATGCTCTGCACTGTGAGTTTTTAGTGACTCTACGGTGCAAGCTTTCTCATGTCTAATAATTAATTTGACCATAAAAATGGTAAGAAAATGCTCACTTCAAGAAGTTCTTGACCTGGCTCACGGAGTAGAATCAGCTCTGCACTGTGTTTTAAGTGACTAAATGGCGCAAGCTGCGTTGCAGTTATATACTCTGAAAACATGTTCTCCAACTATATACTTATGTATAATAACTAATTTGACCATAAAAACGGTAAAAAAAAATTCTCACTTCAAGGAGTTCTTGACTTGGCTCACGGAGTTGAATCATCTCTGTACTTTGACTTTTTAGTGACTCTATTACGCAAGCTTCCTAGCATTTTTATTCTCTGAAAATATGTCCTCAACTATATTCTCATGTCTAATAACTAATTTGACCATAAAAATGGCAAGAAAATACTCACTTCAAGGAGTTCTTGACCTGGCTCACAGAGTATAAATAGTTCTGCGCTGTGTGTTTTTAGTGGCTCTACAGCGCATGCAGCGTAGCAGTTATATTCCCTGAAAACACGTTTTCTAACTATATACTCATGTATAATAACTAATTTGACCATAAAAATTGTAAGAAAATGCTCACTTCAAGGAGATCTTGACCTGGCTCGCGGAGTAGAATCAGCTCTGCCCTATCTATTTTTAGTGGCACTTTGGCGCAAGCTGCTTAGCAGTTATATACTCTGAAAACACATTCTCCAACTATATACATATGTATAATAACTAATTTGATCATAAAAATGATAAGAAAATGCTCACTACAAGGAGTTCTTGACCTGGCTCACGGAGTAGAATCAGATCTGCATTTTGACTTTTTAGTGACTCTATGGCGCAAGCTTCCTAGCATTTTTATACTCTGAAAACATGTTCTCCGACTATATTCTCATGTCTAATAACTAATTAGACTATAAAAATGCAAGAAAATGCTCACTTCAAAGAGTTCTTGACATGGCTCACGGAGTATAAATAGCTCTACACTGTGTGTTTTTAGTGACTCTATGGCGCAAGCAGCGTAGCAGTTATATACCCTGAAACACGTTCTCCAACTATATACTCAAGTATAATAACTAATTTGACCATAAAAATTGTAAAAATATGCTCACTTCAAAGAATTCTTGATCTGGCTCACGGAGTAGAATCAGCTCTGCAGTATGTGTTTTTAGTGGCTCTATGGCGCAAGCTGCTTAGCAGTTATATAATTTGAAAACACATTCTTCTACTATATACTTATGTATAATAACTAATTTGACCATAAAAATGGTAATAAAATGCTCACTTCAAGGAGTTCTTGACCTAGCTCACTTAGTAAAATCAGCTCTGCACTTTGACTTTTTTGTGACTCTATGGCGCAAACTTCCTAGCATTTTTATACTCTGAAAAAATGTTCTGGCACATGCTCTACTTATGAACCATGATTCTATAAGTAAAAGAAAAGGACTCTTTTCGTTTTTAATACTGAACTTTATAGGGGAAGAAAATGCTCATTTCAAGGAGTTCTTGACCTGGCTCACGGAGTAGAATCAGCTCTGCACTATTTTCCGGCGACCCATGTCATCAACGCCGCCACCGTTTCTCCAATCACTATTCCGAATGATTCGGATCTTCCATCGAATATTGTCGCTGCATATTTCTCACTGGCCAAGGACCATCCTTGGCTTCTTTCTTTGATCCGATCTGCCTTGGTTTCCTCTCACCAGCCTATGACTGATCGTGATGACCGTGTTGGATTATATTCTAAAAGTCTAGCTTTTTGTATGAACAATGTTATAACAATCAATTTGAAATGAGAATCATATGATCAAATGATTGCGTCTTATAATTTATTTATATGCACGATGCAATAGTCCACTTACTTTATACTGTAGATAATATGTTGTGCGACAACACGCGGAAGATCATATTATCAGTTTCCTTATAAAGTATAAACAGATGCTCACAACCGAGATAGACGGGGACTCTCTATTGGGATGGTTGTAGTGTGGTTTGGTATTAGCTTGTCTTGGCTATAGAATCACATTAGTGCACTTGTGTGTATTGAGCAGGACCACTTGAGATTGTTTGACTTATACTGACTTATAGGAGAACTTGATCTCAGTTATTATGGAAGTTCGTGCTCTTAATCCCTATACAATAACCTCGACACGTAGGGCAATATGTATTTCTTTGATTCATCAATGGGTGAGATTTACATGTAATTAAATCAACAAACTCGATGTGTTGGGAAGTAGTGCTGTCTCTATGGTGTGCTGTTGATTGTAGAAGGAATTCGTGTCCGTCATATGTTGATGATGTCCCCTTGAGGAGCTCATAAGGATTATCATGTAAACCCTACAGGTGGAATTTATTCTAGCATGATAATGAGGTTGAGTGGTACTACTCTTGGACGAGATATTAATTAATTGAGTTGTCAGTAACTTAAATTAATTAATGGACATTGTATATCTTAAACATGGGGAGACTAACGGACTCATAATAAGAAGGAGCCCAAAACGTAATTTTGGGATTGGAAAGGCAGTGCAGTAATAATATTTTAGTGGAATATATTATTATTATTGAACTTAAGTATAAGCTTTGGGCTAAGCTTGGATACTTAAGCCCAATGGAGGCCCAACCCAATTTCTCCTCCTGGTCCCTGCTGTAGCCCATGTATATAAGTCACCTCAACTTATCTGGAACCCTAATCTAATCTAATTCATTATTCACGTGTGATGAGGGTTGAGAGCAGATTGAGGAGGTCTCGTAGATCGTCGCCCACACGATGTCGAGATCGGACTTGGGACATACGGCAGAAGATCAGAAGGTAGTTTGCTGCTGCTGTCCGCCACCTTGCGAAATTGATATAAAATCGTACAGTACTCAGAATTCAATGATCAATATACTGACGGAAAGCCCTTGAAGAGGGGATCATCTGAACACAAATATTATTCAATTCCGACATCAGACGAGGAAGTTATGGCCATTCTCGTGGGACTGCACAGTCTTCCAGCGTGAATCATCTTTCTTCAACATACCCTGGTGAACGGTAATCGTTTCTATGATTTATTGCTTCCGCTGATATTAGAAATGTATGGAACCCTAACGGGTCATGTTAACCAAATGATCCAAGCGCCAACAATTGGTATCAGAGCTTCGGTTTCGTGGTGAAGCGTGAAACGTTAGGCTAGGGTTTATGTGATTAATTTTTCAAAATTAGGATCGCATGTTTATGGTTTTGGTTTTACTGCGCAAACCATGAATATCCCTATGTGAAATATACCCTATATCATATATGTTCGTCGATGGTTGTGTGTGAGAGGATTCGACGAAAACTGTTCGTCAATTTCACATGGAAGGAAGAAATTGAGAGAAAATCCAGCGCAGTGATATTGCAGAGGCAATAACCGGAGTTTCAACCGTCGAATCAGCCTGAATTTCTCGTAAAATAACTGTTGGATCGACCTGTAATTTGGAAAAATGTTCAGGACTCACAGAAGTACATTCTGGACGGTGGAGATTGGATTCCCTGGTTCCTACAGTTGCGAACCCTGAACGAAAGTAGGTGTAGTTTGATGTTGAACGTTGGGCTGAACTTGGTACCGTGCAAGTAGGCCCTTGGACGAGCGACAGTTCGAGCGGATTTGCATCAGGTTCGATTGGTCTGCATCAGGTTCTATCGACGCTGCACTAGGTTCGAGCGGATTTGCATCAGGTTCGATTGGTCTGCATCAGGTTCGATCGATGTTGCACCAGGTTCGAGCGGATTTGCATCAGGTTCGATTGGTCTGCATCAGGTTCTATCAATATTGCACCAGGTTCGAGCAGATTCACATCAGGTTCGATTGGTCTGCATCAGGTTCGATCGACTCTGCACTAGGTTCGAGTGGGTTTGCATCAAGTTCGACTGGTCTGCATCAGATTCCGCGTGAGTCTTCACAATATGATCGGGCAGGGTGCCGGAGTGGTGGAGCAGGTTGCGGTGAGGTCGATCCCCATCGCAGTTGTCCGCATTCGTGATTGGTGGCGAACAATCGAATTCGCTGTTATATAACTGTTATAATTGATTTATTAATTGATTATTATTATATATGTATACATGATTATCTATGATTTATTGCCTTAAATAGAAGCATGCTAGATTGCGTATTATATTTGGTATATTATATGCATGTATGTTGGAGTGTTGATCAAGTCAACTTATTTTTGGCAATTTATTTCCTTATATATAACTTCTATAATTGTTTTATTTGTCAATTATTGTTATATATTTGGAAGTATGAGCATGCTAGGTGCGTATATTATTCTGAATATTATATGCATGTAAAAACCCTTGGTTTTAAATAACTAAGTGGGAGAGGAGATTGGTAATTAATTCCCGCGGCCTCCATTATTGGTTTGTTAGCAATGTGAATAAACTTGCGCATCGGCATTAGAGCCTTCCTCCCCATCGGATGAGTTTATTCATGGATTGTTGGAACAGACTTCATTAAAATTATGTTTGTAATGTGATGTACATGAACTTGCGTGTTGGCATAGACCTTCCTCCCTATCGGATGAGTTCATGTGCGGATCACTGTACAGACTTATAATTGATGACTGTAGGAAGTTATCCGAGCACGTGTGTACTTCTCCATCTGTAAGGCACATAAGCTCGCGCAATGGACTTGGGGTCAAATAATGGTGTACACTTAGGTGTAAATAATAAGTATCCTCCCCATCGGAGTCACTGCTTTTATTTGCATGGCTAAAGAGGAACCGACTATTAATTATTTTGTCATAAAGTTAGGTTGACAAATGAAATTAATGGGTAAAACCTTTTCTTGTAAATGTTCGGGTTTGTAAACGTCCACACTATCATGGCTTGCAAACTCACGGTGCTTGAGATGTCGGTGAATTTATATTTTATATTGTTTTGAGGGAATCAATATAAATGGATAAATTCGAAGATTTGATCGGTGTATTTTTTTTATGATTCTCAGAATTTCAAATAGTTTTATTTCACTTATGGTTGACTAAAAGAAATTATATTTACTGGTCCAAAATTAGATGATTAGAAAAGAATCTTGGATTCTAATTTTACTGCTTAAGAAATACATGTGTGTTCTCACAAAAGACTTATCATGATGCATATTAAAGTCTCTGGTGAAGAGATAAGAGATTCATAGAAATATGATGGTCTCATGTAACTCTTCGGATACTTGAGTAAGTTAAAAGGCGGTAGGTCATGATTGAATTTGATTAATGAATTGGAAATACATGGAATAGAAGTTGAAGGGGAAACCTAAGTCAATTTTATTCTTCATGTTTGCCTAAATGTTTTAAGCAAGTTCCACCTGAATTACAAAGAGGTTGTATATGGTGGGGAATTTCTGACAAAACATGTGGCAAAGGAAATCCATTTTCATCGAGATGTGAACAAAGTTAGTATCTCATTCACTAGTTGTTGAAGCATGAATATTGATGGCATCTACTGACACGTTGTGTGTAGATACCGGAATCACTAAAAGCATGTAACTTTGTGATGATGAGATTATTATGGACATGGGTAATACTACGAGAGTAGTGGTTGTTGCAGTGGGAGTTGTTTATTTATCTTACGATATGAATAGACGTTTGATTATGAGAAATTGTCTTTACGTACGTTTTCAAAGAAAGAATTTTATTTGAGTTTCTATGCATTTACGGATAGATACTCCATTTCATTTAAATGACATGCTCATAGTAATGAAGGATGGAGCTATAATCTATTAAGGTACGTTATTGACAATTTGTATACTCTTAAATCATGTATATTCCACAGATGCAACAAATAATTATTAATAATGCATCTTCTGATCTTAATAAGAGAAAGGAACCTTCGAAGATGAACTAAACATGCATTTGGCGTCTAAGACTAGATCATTTTACTTGAGTAGGACTCAAAAGTTGATAGCAGATGGACCATAAGGTTTTTCTGAAGTGGAAACTATCGGACTTGCGAGTCTTACTTGGAAGTAAGAATGATTAATTACCTTTTCAAGGTAAAGGGGTGTAGAGCCAATGATATATATGTTGGAATTGGTTCATTCTGATTCAAGCGGACCTAATATTATCCAGGCGAGAGGTGGTAATGAATAATCGAAGATTATTCTAGATACCGATATATTTATTTGATGCACTGCATGTCTAAGTCTTTGATTTATTCAAGAATTGCAAGGTTGTTACAGTAAAGCATCATGGAAAATATATCAAGTAATGACAATTTAATCGTCATTACGAGTACCTCTTAGGATAATTAGGAGCTATTAATCAGAGGTTGAGATTAAATCTCAAGTGGTCTACACCGGGCAAGCCCCAGCTGAATGGTGTGGTGGATAGAAGGAATAAGACTCTTATGGTAATGATTAGATGGATGATGAATTATTTGGAATTACTTAATTCATTTTATGGATAAGCCCTAGAAACAGTAATTCATTTGAATGTTTGTCTGTTTGTGGGATATGCTATAAAAATGAAGGTGATTTATTTAGTCTAAAAGATTGAAGGGTGATTGTTAACACAAACACTAGATTTTTGGAAAGGGACTATATAATAAATCACATACCCATTTATAAATTGTCCTAAAGGATGTGAGAAGAAAACACAAAGTATTAGTACCAATTGTACAAGAGGATATACCACAAGGTAAACTGCAACGCATGTCACGTCTGATACACAATTGCATGTAATGCCTTGTCGTAGTGAGAGGGATGTTCGACAACCTGTTTGATACATGTGTTGAGAGAGTCGTAACACTTAATCCCTAGTAAACATGGATTGAACCCACAAATACGACGAAGCACTACAAGATCGAAATGCGATATCTTAGCTAGTGCAATGATGTTGAAATAGAATTGATGAATTCTAAATTAAATATGGGAGCTTGTAAGACCACTAAATGGTGTAAAAGCCATTGGAAGTGGTCATACAAAATAAAAGAGGATAATATGGTAAGGTGAAAACCTTGGAAGCAAAGCTTGTTGCGAAAAAGGTATACTCAGAAAGAAAGGGTTCGATTATGAGATAACCTGTTCGCCGGTAGCTATGCCTAAGTCGATCTGGACTCTTTTACCTGTTGCTACTCATATGGAATATGAGGGATAGCAAATAGATGTCAAGACAACTTTCCTGATTGGATGTCTTGAGGAAAACATCTATCTTAAGTAACCAGAGTGATTCATTGCAAAGAGCTAAGAGCATTTTTGATATTAAGCTTAAAAGTGTCCATCAATGGACTAAAGCAAGCTTCAAAATTATAGAACATCCGTTTTGATGAAGAAATCCAGTGATATGGATTTTATCAATGCTCGGATATGTCTTGTGTATTGAAAAGTGTGACGGTAATGTGGTGGTATTTCTTGTACTATACGTAGATAGTATCTTGCTCATTGGAGACAATGAAAGAGTATTGTCAGGCGTATGGGTATGGTTGATAAAGCGGTATGATATGAAGGACTTAAGAGGAGCAAAAATATCCTTTTGATCATGGTAATACGGATTACAAGAAAGGATGTTATGCTTATCTCAAACTTCATAAGATGATATGATCCTTACTTATTTTAGCATGTGAATTTATCTAAGTGAATGTGTCTTGTGACACAAAAGTAGATAAAGAAGATGAAAGCGGTTCCTTATGCTTCGGTAAATGAGGAAGCTTAATCTAAGGAATGCTATGCACGAGATTGGATAGCTATTTTGCCGATGGCATGAACAGTGGGTATCAACGTAACCCGGAACAAGAATGATGAATTGTTGTAAGACATATATGAAGTGTCTGAGAAGGACTGGAAATTATACGTAGGCTTACAGGGCAAATTCACTGCTTCTTGTGGATTACGTAGATTCGTATTTTTTAGTCAGATTGGATGGCAGTAAATCCACCTCAAGGTTATGTGTTTAATTTTAAGAAGTTGAGTCATAGTGTGGAGGAGTGTTATATAGAAATATATTTCAGACTCCGGATTCCATCATGGAAAGATGATAAATTGCAGCCTATGAGGCAGCCAAAGTATCTGTATGACTCTAGAAACTTCATGATGGACTTTGATGTGATTCTAAGTTTGCCCAAGATTATCACAATTTATATTGATGATATTGGTGCAGTTGCAAACTTGAAGGAATCACAAGTCCATAAGGAAATTAAACACATGGAGCGCGAGTACCACCTGTTACGAGAAATCGTATGATGAGGGGAAGGTTGTTGTCACCTAGATTGCATCGGATGATAACCTAGTAAATCCATTTACAAAGACCTTAAAGCGAAAGCTTTTGATGGTCTTGTAGTAGGAGTGGGAATCAGGTGTATAGCGGAAGACATGACAGCATAGTCTTTTAATATAAGTGGGAGATTGTTGGATTATATACTAAAAGTCTAGCTTTTTGTATTAACAATGTTATAACAATCAATTTGAAATGAGAATCATATGATCAAATGATTGCGTCTTATAATTTATTTATATGCACGATGCAATAGTCCACTTACTTTATACTATAGATAATATGTTGTGCGACAACACGCGGAAGATCATATTATCAGTTTCCTTATAAAGTATAAACAGATGCTCACAACCAAGATAGACGAGGACTCTCTATTGGGATGGTTGTAGTGTGGTTTGGTATTAGCTTGTCTTGGCTATAGAATCACATTAGTGCACTTGTGTGTATTGAGCAGGACCGCTTGAGATCGTTCGACTTATACTGACTTATAGGAGAACTTGATCTCAGTTATTATGGAAGTTCGTGCTCTTAATCCCTATACAATAACCTCGACACGTAGGGCAATATGTATTTCTTTGATTCATCAATGGGTGAGATTTACATGTAATTAAATCAACAAACTCAATGAGTTGGGAAGTAGTGCTGTCTCTATGGTGTGCTGTTGATTGTAGAAGGAATCCGTGTCCGTCATAGGTTGATGATGTCCCCTTGAGGAGCTCATAAGGATTATCATGTAAACCCTGCAGGTGGAATTTATTCTGGCATGATAATGAGGTTGAGTGGTACTACTCTTGGATGAGATATTAATTAATTGAGTTGTCAGTAACTTAAATTAATTAATGGACATTGTATATCGTAAACATGGGGAGACTAACGGGCTCATAATAAGAAGGAGCCCAAAACGTAATTTTGGAATTGGAAAGGCAGTGCAGTAATAATATTTTAGTGGAATATATTATTATTATTGGACTTAAGTATAAGCTTTGGGCTAAGCTTGGATACTTAAGCCCAATGGAGGCCCAACCGAATTTCTCTTCCTGGTCCCGGCTGTAGCCCGTGTATATAAGTCACCTCAACTTATCTGGAACCATAATCTAATTTAATTCATTATTCACATGTGATGAGGGTTGAGAGCAGATTGAGGAGGTCTAGTAGATCCTCGCCCACACGATGTCGAGATCGGACTTGGGACATACGGCAGAAGATCAGAAGGTAGTTTGCTGCTGCTGTCCGCCACATTGCGAAATTGATATAAAATCGTACAGTACACAGAATTCAATGATCAATATACTGACGGAAAGCCCTTGAGGATAGGATCGTGTGAGCACAAAGATTATTTAATTCCGAAATCAGACAAGGAAGTTATGGCCATTCTCGTGGGACTGCACAGTCTACCAGAGTGAATCATCTTTCTTCAACATACCCTGGTGAATGATAATCGTTTCTATGATTTATTGCTTCCGCTGATATTAGAAATGTATGGAACCCTAACTGGTCACGTTAACCAAATGATCCAAGCGCCAACAGACCGAATGTAGATTTCTTAACGCTGCACACAATCTCCCTCACCAGATTTGTCTGCGACGAAATTTTTCTCTCCCTCTGGTTCTTGGATCAGCGAACATGATGATGTGCTTGTGCGATCCCTTCTGAAAGACCTTACCGCCACGACATCGCCATGGATCGGCTCTTGCCATGTTGACGATATTCGCAGATCGTAACATTTCTGTAATTCCAAAAAACTTGGAGATGCTGTCTGAACAGCGCGCTGATCACGATTCTGATCGAGAAGATTTGTTGACTCACCCAATTCCTAAAATGTCGGAGATGTTGTCTGGTGCTTCTGATCGCGAAACGGTGATGTTATTTGGTACTTCTGATCGTTCTCACAATCGCGATCGCGATGACTTGGCAATCCCAAACCCGAGGTTATCGGAGTTTTCTGGCCAGCGCGATTCTACTGATGTGGCGCAACTGCAAATCCCAACCAGGTTTGAGAATCGCGGCACTATAAAGAATTCTGGAAATTCTATGCCAACTCAGCATCCGACTATAATGCCCCCTTTCTCGATTTCAGCGTCTCTGACCAATTATGAGATTTCTGCTTATGTGGCGCCGCTGCAAACTCCGACCACGAATGAGAATATAATGCCGCTGTCGTATACTACTTCTTATGTGAATTCGGTTCGAGGCGAATCTTTTCCTGTTGAGCCATTGCTGAATCGACCTTCTCAGAATTCTGTGCAACAGCAATCTAACACTCGGATGCCGATCAGGCATGTTCAGTGCACAATTCCAAACACAGCTCCGTCTATTTCTGTTTTTCACGCTCGACATCAAGGAAAGCAGGCGGTTGATGAAACTGTCGTTGCTGGTTCATAGCCCTCTAACGGGCATGACTCAACTCCAATACGCTCGTTCCGGCAAGCTCTGTGTGAAGGGGTTCCATCTCCAGTGGTGAGGCCACCAGAACGTTCAGGTGATACTATTTCAGTTTCCATTGATGCTTCTCTCCTTCATGAACATATTGCTTTGTGTTCCAAGTTCATTAATGGTAGAATCATGTATTCCCGATGAGAGAAACCTATGTTGTTACATGAGCTTATTCATCGTTTAAAAAGCCGTTGGGTTGTTGATGACTTGCTAGTGATCCCTCTTGGCCGTGGTTATTATAATATTATGATTAATGACAATGGAGTCCGAGATCGGGTTTTGGATGAAAGAAGTTATGATTTGAGGTCAGGTTTTATTCGATTACAAAGATGGACACCTTTTTTCAATCCATATCGCACAAAGTCCTCTGTTACGCAAGTTTGGATACGAATCTATGAAATTCCTTATGAGTTTTGGAGTGACCAGATATGTGCAATTGCTCAGGGTGTTGGAAAGCCTATTCAGGTTTATCAAAGAGCCCTTAATGGCTCGATGGGACATTTTGCTAGGGTGCAAGTTGAGGTTGATGTTCAGGAGAAGCTCCCTACACATATTACTATTAACGTAGGAGAGGATTTTTCTTTTGATACTTACATTGGTTATGAAAATCTACCTAAATTTTGTACTACATGTTCTACTTTGGGTCATGGAGTTGAGGAGTGTTACAAAAATAAGAAGGTGGGTCATCTGCATCCCAAGGGGAATCCTAGACCTCATTGGGTGCCGGTTAAACATAAAGTTGTGGGATTGGATAAAAATGATGCTACAGTGGATAATGTGGGTAAAGATGTTCGTAATGAAGGCACTGGGCAGCTGGATAGGGAGGACGAGGATTTTTATCTAAATATGGAGCATGACATTACCTCTATTGATATTGATCTTGGAGCTACTCAGATCAGACATGTTAAAGACAGTGTGGTCACTCATTCGACTAACAGTTTTATGGTTCTTGATGGAGATAATAAGGAGGACATTTTTCAGATGATGAATGAGATGAATAATAAGAAGGCTGATCAGCACACAATACCGATAGAGAATGATCATATTATAGATCATATTCAGGTCCCTGATGATGTTCAGCAGGTTGCTGAGAAATCAAATCAGGTTCGAACTTCAGCTAGGTAATCGTTTTGGGGACCTTAAAATGCCGGATGATGATACACTCCAACGTGTGGAGCAACAAACTGATGGGCGGACTGAGTTTGAGTGTCATCACCAAGCGAATTCATACACCCCGATCGCAACCCGTCCTTGCGGGGGGATTTCAGTTTGGTTCGGGTTGAAGACAATTACGATTTTGTGGATCCCACTCTTATAGAGACTCTCGTAATATGCACTATACTGCCCTTCAAAAGTGGGGAGATGTTGAGGATCTAAAACAGCCGCCGAAGCACGGTAATAAGAAGAAGAAAAACTTATCTACTTTCTCTGGGATAAGGACCGTCTATTTTGGTACCCTGTCCAACCGTCAGTTTGGCTTTCTTCATGCTTACTTACTTTGGGATACTTTTATTAAGAGTCATTTGTTTGGTACCCTTTTCAGCCGTCTGTTTGGTAGTTTTCATGCATCTTTTTCAATTTCAATATTATAACTTTTATTTACTTTTTTATTTTAATATAATAAATACTCTGAAAACATTTTCTCCAACTATATTATCATATCTAATAACTAATTTGACCATAACAATGGCAAGAAAATGCTCACTTTAAGGAGTTCTTGACCTAGCTCACGTAGTATAATTAGTTGTGCACAGTGTGTTTTTAGTGACTCTATGGCGAAAGCAGCGTAGCAGTTCTATACTCTGAAAACATGTTCTCCAACTATATACTCATGTATAATAAGTAATTTGACCTTAAAAATTGTAAGAAAATGCTCACTTCAAGGAGTTCTTGACCTGGTTCACGGAGTAGAATCAGCTTTGCACTTTGACTTTTTAGTGACTTTATGGCGCAAGATTTCTAGCATTTTATACTCTGAATACATGTTCTCTAACTATATTCTCATGTATAATAACTAATTTAACCATAAAAATGGCATGAAAATGCTCACTTCAAGGAGTTTTGACCTGGCTCACGAAGTAGAATCAGCTCTGCACTGTGAGTTTTTAGTTACTCTATAGTGCAAGCTTCCTAGCATTTTTATACTCTAAAAACATGTTCTCCAACTATATTCTCATGACTAATAACTAATTTGACCATAAAAATGGCAAGAAAATGTTCACTTCAAGGATATCTTGTTTGGCTCACGGAGTAGAATCAAATCTACAATGTGTGTTTTTAGTGACTCTATGGCGCTAGTTTCGTAGAAGTTATATACTTTGAAAACATGTTATTCAACTATATACTCATGTATAATAACTAATTTCACCATAAAAATGGCAAGGAAATGCTCACTTCAAGGAGTACGTTTCCTAGTTCACGGAGTAGAATATGCTCTGCACTGTGAGTTTTTAGTGACTCTACAGTGCAAGCTTCCTAGTATTTTTATACTCTGAAAACATGTTGTCAAACTATATTTTCATGTCTAATAACTAATTTGACCATAAAAATGGTAAGAAAATCTCACTTCAAGGAGTTCTTCACCTGGCTCACGGAGTATAATCAACTTTGTACTTTGACCCTTTAGTGACTCTATGGCGCAAGCTTTCTTGCATTTTTATGCTGTGAAAACATGTTCTCCAACTATATTCTCATGTCTAATAACTAATTTGACCATAAAAATGGCAAAAAAATGCTCACTTCAAGGAGTTCTTGAACTGGCTCACGGAGTATAAATAGCTCTGCACTGTGTGTTTTAAGTGACTCTATGGCGCAAGCAGCGTAGCATTTATATACCTTGAAAACACGTTCTCCAACTATATACTCATGTATAATAAATAATTTGACCATAAAACGGTAAGAAAATGCTCACTTTAAGAAGTTCTTGTCCTGGCTCACGGAGTAGAATCAGCTCTGCGCTATGTGTTTTTAGTGGCTCTATGGCGCAAGCTGCTTAGCAATTATATACACTGAAAACATGTTATCCAAATATATACTTATGTATAATAACTAATTTGACCATAAAAATGGTAAGAAAATGCTCACTTCAAGGAGTTCTTGACTTGGCTCACAGAGTAGAATCAGCTCTGCACTTTGACTTTTTAGTGACGCTATGGCGCAAGCTTCCTAGCATTTTTATACTCTGAAAACATGTTCTCCAAATATATTCTCTTGTCTAATTACTAATTTGACCATAAAAATGGCAAGAAAATGCTCACTATAAGGAGTTCTTAACCTGACTCACGGAGTAGAATTAGCTCTGCAATGTGTGTTTTTAGTGGCTCTATGGTGCAAGCAGTGTAGCTGTTATATACTATAAAAAGATGTTCAACAACTATATACTTATGTATAATAACTAATTTAACATAAAATTTGTAAGAAAATGCTCACCTCAAGGAGTTCTTGACCTGGCTCACGGAGTAGAATCTGCTCTGCACTTTGACTTTTTAGTGACTCTATGGCGCAAGCTTCCTAGCATTTCTATACTCTGAAAACTTGTTCTCCAACTATATTCTCATGTCTAATAACTAATTTGACCAGAAAAATGGCAAGAAAATGCTCACTTCAAGGAGTTCTTGACTTGGCTCACGAAGTAGAATCAGTTATGCACTGTGAGTTTTTAGTGACTCTATGGCGCAAGTTTCATTATAGTTATATACTCTGAAAATATGTTCTCCAATTATATACTCATGTATAATAACTAATTTGACCATAAAAATGGCAAGAAAATGCTCACTTCAAAGAGTACATGACCTGGCTCACGAAGTAGAATATGCTCTGTACTGTGAGTTTTTAGTGACTCTACGGTGCTAGCTTCATATCATTTTTATACTCTAGAACATGTTTTCCAACTATATTCTCATGTCTAACAACTAATTTGACCATAAAAATGGCAAGAAAATGCTCACTTCAAGGAGTTCTTAACCCGGCTCACGGAGTACAATTAGCTCTGTACTGTGTGTTTTTAGTGACTCTATGGTGCAAGTGCGTAGCAGTTATATACTCTGAAAACATGTTCTCCAACTATATACTTATGTATAATAACTAATTTGACCATAAAAATGGTAAGAAAATTCTCACTTCAAGGAGTTATTGACCTGGCTCACGGAGTAGAATCATCTTTGCACTTTGACTTTTTAGTGACTCTATGGCGCAAGCTTCCTAGCACTTTTCTACTCTGAAAACATGTTCTCCATCTAAATTCTCATGTCTAACAACTAATTTGACCATAAAAATGGCAAGAAAATGCTCACTTCAAGGAGTTCTTAACCCGGCTCACGGAGTACAATTAGCTCTGTACTGTGTGTTTTTAGTGACTCTATGGTGCAAGTGCGTAGCAGTTATATACTCTGAAAACATGTTCTCCAACTATATACTTATGTATAATAACTAATTTGACCATAAAAATGGTAAGAAAATTCTCACTTCAAGGAGTTCTTGACCTGGCTCACGGAGTAGAATCATCTTTGCACTTTGACTTTTTAGTGACTCTATGGCGCAAGCTTCCTAGCACTTTTCTACTCTGAAAACATGTTCTCCATCTAAATTCTCATGTCTAATAACTAATTTGACCATAAAAATGGCAAGAAAATGCTCACTTCAAGGAGTTCTTGACCAGGCTCACAGTGTATAAATAGCTCTGCACAGTGTGTTTTAAGTGACTCTATGGCGCAAGCAGCGTAGCAGTTATATACCCTGAAAACATGTTCTTCAACTATATACTCATGTATAATAACTAATTTGACCATAAACTGTAAGAAAATGCTCACTTTAAGAAGTTATTGACCTGGCTCATGGAGTAGAATCAGCTCTGCGCTATGTGTTTTTAGTGGCTCTATGGCGCAAGCTGCTTAGCAATTATATACTCTGAAAACATGTTATCCAGCTATATACATATGTATAATAACTAATTTGACCATAAAAATGGTAGGAAAATGTTCACTTCAAGGAGTTCTTGACCTGGCTCACGGAGTAGAATCAGCTCTGCACTTTGACTTTTTAGTGACGCTATGGCGCAGGCTTCCTAGCATTTTTATACTCTGAAAACATGTTCTCCAACTATATTCTCGTGTCTAATATAACTAATTTGAGCATGAAAATGACAAGAAAATGCTCACTTCAAGGAGTTCTTGACCTGACTCACGGAGTAGAATTAGCTCTGCAATGTGTGTTTTTAGTGACTCTATGGCGCAAGCAGCGTAGCAGTTATATACTCTAAAAACATTCTCCAACTATATCCTCATGTATAATAACTAATATAACATAAAAATTGTAAGAAAATGCTCACTTCTAGGAGTTCTTGACCTGGCTCACGGAGTAGAATCAGCTCTACACTTTGACTTTTTAGTGACTCTATGGCGCAAGCTTCCTAGCATTTCTATACTCTGAAAAATTGTTCTCCAACTATATTCTCATGTCTAATAACTAATTTGACTAGAAAAATGGCAAGAAAATGCTCACTTCAAGGAGTTCTTGACCTGGCTCACGAAGTAGAATCAGCTATGCACTGTGAGTTTTTAGTGACTCTATGGTGCAAGTTTCGTAGCAGTTATATACTCTGAAAATATGTTATCCAATTATATACTCATGTATAATAACTAATTTGACCATAAAAATGGCAAGAAAATGCTCACTTCAAAGAGTACGTGACCTGGCTCACGGAGTAGAATATGCTCTGTACTGTGAGTTTTTAGTGACTCTACGGTGCAAGCTTCATATCATTTTTATACTCTGAAAACATGTTGTCCAACTATATTCTCATGTCTAACAACTAATTTGACCATAAAAATGACAAGAAAATGCTCACTTCATGGAGTTCTTAACCCGGCTCATGGAGTAGAATTAGCTCTGCACTGTGTGTTTTTAGTGACTCTATGGTGCAAGTGCGTAGCAGTTATATACTCTGAAAACATGTTCTCCAACTGTATACTTATGTATAATAACTAATTTGACCATAAAAATGGTAAGAAAATTCTCACTTCAAGGAGTTCTTGACCTGGCTCACGGAGTAGAATCAGCTTTGCACTTTGACTTTTTAGTGACTCTATGGCGCAAGCTTCCTAGCATTTTTCTACTCTTTAAAACATGTTCTCCAACTATTTTCTCATGTCTTATAACTAATTTGACCATAAAAATGGCAAGAAAATGCTCACTTCAAGGAGTTCTTGACCAGGGTCTCGGTGTATAAATAGCTCTGCATAGTGTGTTTTAAGTGACTTTATGGCGCAAGCAGCGTAGCAGTTATATACCCTGAAAACACGTTCTTCAACTATATACTCATGTATAATAACTAATTTGACCATAAAACTGTAAGAAAATCCTCACTTTAAGAAGTTATTGACCTGGCTCATGGAGTAGAATCAGCTCTGCGCTTTGTGTTTTTAGTGGCTCTATGGCGCAAGCTTCTTAGCAATTATATACTCTAAAAATATGTTATCCAACTATATAATGATGTATAATAACTAATTTGACCATAAAAATGGTAGGAAAATGTTCACTTCAAGTAGTTCTTGACCTGGCTCACGGAGTAGAATCAGCTCAGCACTTTGACTTTTTAGTGACGCTATGGCGCAGGCTTCCTAGCATTTTTATACTCTGAAAACATGTTCTCCAACTATATTCTTGTGTCTAATATAACTAATTTGAGCATGAAAATGACAAGAAAATGCTCACTTCAAGGAGTTCTTGACCTGACTCACGGAGTAGAATTAGCTCTACAATGTGTGTTTTTAGTGACTCTATGGCGCAAGCAGCGTAGCAGTTATATACTCTAAAAATATATTCTCCAACTATATACTCATGTATAATAACTAATTTAACATAAAAATTGTAAGAAAATGCTCACTTCAAGGAGTTCTTGACCCGGCTCACGGAGCATAATCAGCTCTACACTTTGACTTTTTAGTGACTCTATGGCGCAAGCTTCCTAGCGTTTCTATACTCTGAAAACTTGTTCTCCAACTATATTCTCATGTCTAATAACTAATTTGACCAGAAAAATGGCAATAAAATGCTCACTTCAAGGAGTTCTTGACTTGGCTCACAAAGTAAAATCAGCTATGCACTGTGAGTTTTTAGTGACTCTATGGCGCAAGTTTCGTAGCAGTTATATACTCTGAAAATATGTTATCCAATTATATACTCATGTATAATAACTAATTTGACCATAAAAATGGCAAGAAAATGCTCACTTCAAAGAGTATGTGACCTGGCTCGCGGAGTAGAATATGCTCTGTACTGTGAGTTTTTAGTGACTCTACGGTGTAAGCTTCCTATCATTTTTATACTCTGAAAACATGTTGTCTAACTATATTCTCATGTCTAACAACTAATTTGACCATAAAAATGGCAAGAAAATGCTCTGTTCAAGGAGTTCTTAACCCGGCTCACGGAGTAGAATTAGCTCTGCACTGTGTGTTTTTTGTGACTCTATGTCGCAAGCGCGTAGTAGTTATATATTCTGAAAACATGTTCTTCAACTATATAATTATGTATAATAACTAATTTTGACCATAAAATGTTAAGAAAATTCTCACTTCAAGGAGTTCTTGACTGGCTCACGGAGTAGAATCTGCTTTGCACTTTGACTTTTTAGTGACTCTACGGCGCAAGCTTCCTTGCATTTTTATGCTTTGAAAACATGTTCTCCAACTATATTCTCATGTCTAATAACTAATTAGATCATATAAATGGCAAGAAAATGCTCACTGCAAGGAGTTCTGACCTGGCTCACGGAGTAGAAATAGCTATGCACTGTGTGTTTTTAGTAACTCTATGGAGCAAGCAACGTAGCAGTTATATACTCTGAAAACATGTTCTCCAATTATATACTCATGTATAATAACTAATTTGACTATAAAAATTGTAAGAAAATACTCACTTCAAGGAGTTCTTGACCAGGCTGATGGAGTAGAATCAGCTCTGCACTTTGACTTTTTAGTGACTCAATGGCGCAAGCTCCCTAGCATTTTTATACTCAGAAAACATGTTCTCCAACTATATTCTCATGTCTAATAACTAATTTGACCATAAAAATGGACAGAAATGCTAACTTCAAAGAGTTCTTGACATGGCTCACGAAGTAGAATCTGCTGTGCACTGTGAGTTTTTAGTGACTCTATGGTGCAAGTTTTCTAGCATTTTTATACTCTAAAAAAATGTTCTTCAACTATATTCTCATGTCTAATAACTAATTTTACCATAAAAATAGCAAGAAAATGCTCACTTCAAGGAGATCTTGACTGGCTCATGGAGTAGAATCAACTATACAATGTGTGTTTTTAGTGACTCTATGGTGCTAGTTTCATAGCAGTTATATACTATGAAAACATGTTCTCCAACTATATACTCATGTATAATAACTAATTTGACCATAAAAATGGCAAGAAAATGCTCACCTCAAGGAGTACGTAACCTGGCTCACGGAGTCGAATATGCTCTGCACATTGAGTATTTAGTGACTCCAAGTTACAAGCTTCCTAGTATTTTTATACTCTGAAAACAAGTTGTCCAACTATATACTTATGTATAATAACTAATTTGACCATAAAAATGGTAAAAAAAATTCTCACTTCAAGTAGTTTTTTACCTGACTCACGGTGTAGAATCATCTCTGCACTTTGACTTTTTAGTGATTCTATTGCACAAGCTTCCAAGCATTTTTATACTCTAAAAATATGTCCTCCAACTATATTCTCATGTCTAATAACTAATTTGACCATAAAAATGGCAAGAAAATGCTCACTTCAAAGAGTTCTTAACAAAAAAATGCCCACTTCAAGGAGTTCTTAACTTGGCTCACGGAGTATAAATAGCTCTGCACTGTGTGTTTTTAGTGGCTCCATGGTGCAAGCAGCATAGCCGTTATATACCCTGAAAACACGTTTTCTAACTATATACTCATGTAAAATAACTAATTTGACCATAAAAATTGTAAGAAAATGCTCACTTCAAGGAGTTTTTGACCTGGCTCAAGGAGTAGAATCAGCTCTGCCCTATGAGTTTTTAGTGGCTCTTTGGCGCAAGCTGCTTAGCAGTTATATACTCTGAAAACACATTCTCCAATTATATACTTATGTATAATAACTAATTTGATCATAAAAATGGTAATAAAATGCTCATTATAAGGAGTTCTTGACCTGGCTCACGGAGTAGAATCAGATCTGCACTTTGACTTTTTAGTGACTATATGGCGCAAGCTTCCTAGCATTTTTATACTCTGAAAACATGTTCTCCGATTATATTCTCATGTCTAATAACTAATTAGACCATAAAAATGACAAGAAAATGCTCACTTCAAAGAGTTCTTTACCTGGCTCACGGAGTATAAATAGCTCTGCACTGTGTTTTTAGTGTCTCTATGGCGCAAGCAGCGTAGCAATTATATTCCCTGAAAATACGTTCTCCAACTATTTACTCATGTCTAATAACTAATTTGACCATAAAATTGTAAAAAAAATGCTCACTTCAAGGAGTTCTTGACTTGGCTCACGTAGTATAATCAGCTCTGCACTATGTGTTTTTAGTGGTTCTATAGCGCAAGCTGCTTAGCAGTTATATAATCTGAAAACACATTCTCCAACTATATATTTATGTATAATAACTAATTTGACCATAAAAATGGTAAGAAAATGCTCACTTCAAGGAGTTCTTGACCTAGCACACGGAGTAGAATCAGTTCTGCACATTGACTTATTTGTGACTCTATGGCGCAAGCTTCCTAGCATTTTTATACTCTGAAAACATGTTCTGGCACATGATCTACTTATGAACCATGATTCTATAAGTAAAAGAGAAGGATATTATTCGTTTTTAATACTGAACTTTATAGGGGAAGAAAATGCTCATTTCAAGGAGTTCTAGACTTGGCTCACGTAGTAGAATCAGCTCTGAACTATTTTCCGGTGACCCATGTCATCAACGCCGCCGCCGTTTCTCCAATCACTATTCCGAATGATTCGGATCTTCCATCGAAGATTGTCGCTGCATATTTCCCACTGGCCAAGGACCATCCTTGGCTTCTTTCTTTGATCCGATATGCCTTGGTTTCCTCTCACCAGCCCATGACTGATCGTGATGACCGAATGAAGATTTCTTAACGCTGTACACAATCTCCCTCATCTGATTTGTCTGCGACGAAATCTTTCTCTCCCTCTGGTTCTTGGATCAGCTAACATGATGATGTGCTTGTGCGATCCCTTCTGAAAGACCTTACTACCATGACATCGCCATGGATAGGCCCGTGCCACGTTGATGATATTCGCAGATCGCAACATTTTTGTAATTCCGAAAATATTGGAGATGTTGTCTGAACAGCGCGCTGATCGCGATTCTGATCGAGAAGATTTGTTGACTCGTACAATTCTTAAAATGTCGAAGTTGTTTTCTGGTGCTTCTGATCGCGAAACGGTGATGTTATTTGGTACTTCTGATAGTTCTCACAATCACAATCACGATGACTTGGCAATCCCAAACCCGAGGTTATCGGAGTTTTCTGGCCAGCGCGATTCTACTGATGTGGCGCAACTGCAAATCCCGACCGGGTTTGAGAATCGCGGCACTATGAAGAATTCTTGTAATTCTACGCCAATTCAGCATCCGACCGTGATGCCCCCTTTCTCGATTTCAGCGTCTCTGACCACTTATGAGATTTCTGCTTAAGTGGCGCCGCTGCAAACTCCGACCACGAATGAGAATATAACGCCTCTGTCGTATACTACTCCTTACGTGAATTCGGTTCGAGGTGGATCTTTTCCTGCTGAGCCATTGCTGAATCGACCTTCTCAGAATTCTGTGCAACAACAATCTAACACTCGGATGCCGATCAGGCATGTTCAGCGCACAATTCCAAACACAGCTCCGTCTATTTCTGCTTTTTGCGATCGACATGACGGAAAGCAGGCTGTTGATGAAACTGTTGTTGTTGGTTCATCGCCCTCTAATAGGCATGACTCAATTATAATTCGCTCGTTCCAGTAGGCTCTATGTGAAGGGGTTCCATCTCCGGTGGTGAGGCCACCGGAATGTTCAGGTGGTACTATTTCAGTTTCCATTGATGCTTCTCTCCTTCATGAACGTATTGCTTTTTGTTCCAAGTTCATTATTGGTAGAATCATGTATTCCCGAGGAGAGAAACCTATGTTGTTACATGAGCTTATTCATCGTTTAAAGAGTCGTGGGTTGTTGATGACTTGCTAGTGATCCCTCTTGGCCGTGGTTATTATAATATTATGATTAATGACAATTAAGTCCGAGATTGGGTTTTGGATGAAAGAAGTTATGATTTGAGGTCAGGTTTTATTCGATTACACAGATGGACACCTTTTTTCAATCCATATCGCATAAAGTCCTTTGTTACGCAAGTTTGGATACGAATCTATGAAATTCCTTATGAATTTTGGAGTGACCAGATCTTACGTGCAATTGCTCAGGGTGTTGGAAAGCCTATTCAGGTTGATCAAAGAGCCTTTAATGGCTCGATGGGACATTTTGCTAGGGTGCAAGTTGAGGTTGATGTTCAGGAGAAGCTCCCTACACATATTACTATTAACGCAGGAGAGGATTTTTCTTTTGATACTTACATTGGTTATGAAAATCTACCTAAAATTTTGTACTACATGTTCTACTTTGGGTCATGGAGTTGAGGAGTGTTACAAAAATAAGAAGGTGGGTCATCTACATCCCAAGGGGAATTCTAGACCTCGTTGGGCGCCTGTTAAACATAATGTTGTGGGATTTGATAAAAATGATGCTACAGTGGATAATGTGGGTAATGATGTTCATAATGAAGGCACTGGGCAGGTGGATAGGGAGGACGAGGATTTTGATCTAAATATGGAGCATGACGTTTCCTCTATTGATATTGAACTCAGATCAGACATGTTAAAGACAGTGTGGACACTCATTCGACTAACAGTTTTATGGTTCTTGATGGAGATAATAAGGAGGACATTCTTCAGATGATGAACGAGATGAATAATAAGAAGGCTGATCAGCACACAATGCCGATAGAGAATGATCATATTATTGATCATATTCAGGTCCCTGATGATGTTCAGCAGGTTGCTGAGGAATCGCCTCAAGTCTGAACTGAGCAGATTGTTCGGGATAATATTCAGCTAGGTATCGTTTTGGGGCCCTTCAAATGCCGGATGATGATACACTCCGACATGTGGAGCAGCAAACTGATGGGCGGACTGAGTTTGAAGGACATCACCAAGCGAATTCATATACCCCGATGGCAGCCCGTCCTTGCGGGGGGATTTCAGTTTGGTTCAGGTTGAAGACAATTATTATTTTGTGGTTCCCAACTCTTATAGAGACTCTCGTAATATGCACTATACTGCCCTTCAAAAGTGGGGAGATGTTGAGGATCTAAAACAGCCGCCGAAGCATGGTAATAAAAAGAAGAAGAAATTATCCACTTTCTCTGGGATAAGGACCGTCTATTTTGGTACCCTGTTCAACCGTATAGTTTGGTACCCTCTTCAGCCGTCTGTTTGGCATTTTTCATGTATCTTTTTCAATTTCAATAATGTAAATTTTATTTACTTTTTTGTTTTAATATAATAAATACTCTGAAAACATGTTCTCCAACTATATTATCATGTCTAATAACTAATTTGACCATAACAATGGCAAGAAAACGCTCACTTCAAAGAGTTCTTGACCTGGCTCACGTAGTATAATTAGCTCTGCACTGTGTGTTTTTAGTGACTCTATGACGCAAGCAGCGTAGCAGTTATATACTCTGAAAACATGTTCTCCAACTATATACTCATGTATAATAACTAATTTGACCATAAAAATTGTAAGAAAATGCTCACTTCAAGGTGTTCTTGACCTGATTCACGGAGTAGAATCAGCTTTGCACTTTGACTTTTTAGTGACTCTATGGCACAAGATCTCTAGCATTTTATACTCTAAAAACATGTTCTCCAACTATATTCTCATGTATAATAACAAATTTGACCATAAAAATGGTAAGAAAATGCTCACTTCAAGGAGATCTTGTTTAGCTCATGGAGTAGAATCAAATCTACAATGTGTGTTTTTAGTGACTCTATGGCGCTAGTTTCGTTGAAGTTATATACTCTGAAAACATGTTTTTCAACTATATACTCATGTATAATAATTAATTTGACCATAAAAATGGCAAGAAAACGCTCACTTCAAGGAGTACGTTTCCTGGCTCACGGAGTAGAATATGCTCTGCACTATGAGTTTTTAGTGACTCTACGTTGCAAGCTTCCAAGTATTTTTATACTCTGAAAACATGTTGTCCAACTATATTCTCATGTCTAATAACTAATTTGACAATAAAAATGGCAAGAAAATGTTCACTTCAAGGAGTTCTTGACCTGGCTCACAGAGTAGAATCAGCTCAGCACTGTGTGTTTTAAGTTACTAAATGGTGCAAGCTGTGTAGCAGTTATATACTCTGAAAACATGTTCTCCAACTATATACTTATGTATAATAACTAATTTGACCATAAAAATGGTAAGAAAATTCTCACTTCAAGGAGTTCTTGACCTGCCTCACGGAGTAGAATCAGCTTTGCACTTTGACTTTTTAGTGTCTCTATGGCGCAAGCTTCCTAGCATTTTTGTACTCTGAAAACATGTTCTCCAACTATATTCTCATGTCTAATAACTAATTTGACCATAGAAACGACAAGAAAATGCTAACTTCAAGGAGTTCTTGACCTGGCTCACGGAGTATAAATAGCTCTGCACTGTGTGTTTTAAGTGACTCTATGGCGCAAGCAGCGTAGCAGTCATATACCTTGAAAACAAGTTCTCCAACTATATACTCATGTATAATAACTAATTTGACCATAAAACTGTAAGAAAATGCTCACTTTAAGAAGTTCTTGACCTGGCTCACGGAGTAGAATCAGCTCTGCGCTATATGTTTTTAGTGGCTCTATGGCGCAAGCCGCTTAGCAATTATATACACTGAAAACATGTTATCCAACTATACACTTATGTATAATAAATAATTTTTCCAAAAAAATGGTAAGAAAATGCTCACTTCAAGGAGTTCTTGACCTGGCTCATGGAGTAGAATCAGCTCTGCACTTTTACTTTTTAGTGACGCTATGGCGCAAGCTTCCTAGCATTTTTATACTCTGAAAACATATTCTCTAATTATATTCTCATGTCTAATAAATAATTTGACCATAAAAATGGCAATAAAATGCTCACTTCAAGGAGTTCTTGACCTGACTCACGGAGTAGAATTAGCTCAGCAATGTGTGTTTTTAGTGACTCTATGGCGGAAGCAGCGTAGCAGTTATATACCCTGAAAACATGTTCTCGAACTATATACTCATGTATAATGACTAATTTAACATAAAAATTGTAAGAAAATGATCACTTCAAGGAGTTCTTGACCTGGCACACGGAGTAGAATCAGCTCTGCACTTTGACTTTTTAGTGACTCTATGGCGCAAACTTCCTAGCATTTCTATACCCTGAAAACTTGTTCTCCAACTATGTTCTCATGCCTAATAACTAATTTGACCAGAAAAATGACAAGAAAATGCTCACTTCAAGGAGTTGTTGACCTTCCTCACAAAGTAGAATCAGCTATGCACTGTGAGTTTTTAGTGACTCTATGGCGCAAG
Source organism: Pogostemon cablin (assembly GCA_023678885.1). Classification (NCBI taxonomy): domain Eukaryota; kingdom Viridiplantae; phylum Streptophyta; class Magnoliopsida; order Lamiales; family Lamiaceae; genus Pogostemon; species Pogostemon cablin. The sequence continues at coordinate 17,667,581 of CM042964.1, read as the reverse complement.
TTTCGTAGCAGTTATATACACGGAAAATATGTTCTCCAATTTTATACTCATTTATAATAACTAATTTGACCATAAAAATGGCAAAAAAATGCTCACTTCATAGAGTACGTGACCTGGTTCACGGAGTGGAATATGCTCTGTACTGTGAGTTTTTAGTGACTCTACGGTGCAAGCTTCCTATCATTTTTATACTCTGAAAACATGTTGTCCAATTATATTCTCATGTCTAACAACTAATTTGACCATAAAAATGACAAGAAAATGCTCTCTTCAAGGAGTTCTTGACCTGACTCAAGGAGTAGAATTAGCTCTGCAATGTGTGTTTTTAATGACTCTATGGCGCAAGCAGCGTAGCAGTTATATACTCTAAAAACATGTTCTCAAACTGTATACTCATGTATAATAACTAATTTGACATAAAAATTGTAAGAAAACGCTCACTTCAAGGTGTTCTTGACCTGGTTCACGGAGTAGAATCATCTCTGCACTATGACTTTTTAGTGATCCTATGGTGCAATCTTCCTAGCATTTCTATACTCTAAAAAGTTGTTCTCCAACTATATTCTCAAGTCTAATAACTAATTTGACCAGAAAAATGGCAAGAAAATGCTCACTTCAATGAGTTCTTGACCTGGCTCACGAAGTAGAATCAGCTATGCACTGTGAGTTTTTAGTGACTATATGGCGCAAGTTTCGTAATAGTTATATACTCTAAAAATATGTTCTCCAATTATATACTCATGTATAATAACTAATTTGACCATAAAAATGGCAATAAAATGCTCACTTCAAAGAGTACGAGACCAGGCTCACGGAGTAGAATATGCTCTTTACTGTAAGTTTTTAGTGACTTTAAGGTGCAAGCTTCCTATCGTTTTTATAGTCTGAAAACATGTTTTCCAAATATATTCTCATGTCTAACAACAAATTTGACCAAAAAAATGGCAAGAAAATGCTCACTTCAAGGAGTTCTTGACCTGGCTCACGGAGTATAAATAGCTCTGCACTGTGTGTTTTAAGTGACTCTATGGCGCAAGTAGCGTAGCAGTTATATACCCTGAAAACATGTTCTCCAACTATATACTCATGTATAATAACTAACTTGACCATAAAAATGTAAGAAAATGCTCACTTTAAGAAGTTCTTGACCTGGCTCACGGAGTAGAATCAGCTCTGCGCTATGTGTTTTTAGTGGCTCTATGGCGCAAGCTGCTTAGCAATTATATACACTGAAAACATGTTATCCAACTATATACTTATGTATAATAACTAATTTGACCATAAAAATGGTAAGAAAATGCTCAATTCAAGGAGTTCTTGACCTGGCTCACGGAGTAGAATCAGCTCTGCACTTTGACTATTTAGTGACGCTATGCTTAAGCTTCATATCATTTTTATACTCTGAAAACATGTTTTCCAATTATATTCTCATGTCTAATAACTAATTTGACCATAAAAATGGCAAGAAAATGCTCACTTCAAGGAGTTCTTAACCTGGCTCACGGAGTAGAATTAGCTCTGCACTGTGTGTTTTTAGTGACTCTATGGCGGAAGCGCGTAGCATTATATACTCTGAAAATATGTTCTCCAACTATATAATTATGTATAATTACTAGTTTAACCATAAAAATGGTAAGAAAATTCTCACTTCAAGGAGTTCTTGACCTAGCTCACAGAGTAGAATCGCTCTGCGCTTTGACTTTTTAGTGACTCTACGGCGCAAGCTTCCTTGCATTTTTATACTCTGAAAACATGTTCTCCAACTATATTCTCATGCCTAATAACTAATTTGACCCAAAAATGGCAAAAAAATGCTCACTTCAAGGAGTTGTTGACCTGGCTCACAAAGTAGAATCAGCTATGCACTGTGAGTTTTTAGTGACTCTATGGCGCAAGTTTCGTAGCAGTTATATACTCTGAAAATATGTTCTCCAATTATATACTCATGTATAATAACTAATTTGACCATAAAAATGGCAAGAAAATGCTCATTTCAAAGAGTACGTGACCTGGCTCACGGAGTAGAATATGCTCTGTACTGTGAGTTTTTAGTGACACTACAGTGCAAGCTTCCTATCATTTTTATACTCTGAAAACATGTTTCCCAACTATATTCTCATGTCTAACAATTAATTTGACTATAAAAATGGAAAGAAAATGCTTACTTCAAGGAGTTCTTAACCCGACTCACGGAGTAGAATTAGCTCTGCACTGTGTATTTTTAGTGACTCTATGGCGCAAGCGTGTAGCAGTTCTATACTCTAAAAACATGTTCTCCAACTATATACTTATGTATAATAACTAATTTGACCATAAAAATGGTAAGAAAATTCTCACTTCAAGGAGTTCTTGACCTGGCTCGCGGAGTACAATCAGCTTTGCACTTTGACTTTTGAGTGACTCTATGGCGCAAGCTTCCTAGCATTTTTATACTCTAAAAACATGTTCTCCAACTATATTCTCATGTCTAATAACTAATTTGACCATAAAAATGGCAAGAAAATGCTAACTTCAAGGAGTTCTTTACCTGGCTCACGGTGTATAAATAACTCTGCATTGTGAGTTTTAAGTGACTCTATGGTGCAAGCAGCGTAGCAGTTATACACCCTAAAACACGTTCTTCAACTATATACTCATGTATAATAACTAATTTGACCATAAAACTATAAGAAAATGCTCACTTTAAGAAATTGACCTGGCTCATAGAGTAGAATCAGCTCTGCGCTATGTGTTTTTAGTGGCTCTATGGTGCAAGCTGCTTAGCAATTATATACTCTAAAAACATTTATCCAACTATATACTTATGTATAATAACTAATTTGACCATAAAAATGGTAAGAAAATGCTCACTTCAAGGAGTTCTTGACCTGGCTCATAGAGTAGAATTAGCTCTGCACTTTGACTTTTTAGTGACGCTATGCGCAAGCTTCCTAGCATTTTTGTACTCTGAAAACATGTCCTCCAATTATATTCTCATGTCTAATAACTAATTTAACCATAAAAATGGCAAGAAAATGCTCACTTCAAGGAGTTCTTAACCTGGCCCACGGAGTAGAATTAGCTCTGCACTGTGTGTTTTTAGTGACTCTATGGCGCAAGCGCGTAGCATTATATACTCTGAAAACATGCTCTCCAACTATATAATTATGTATAATTACTAATTTAACCACAAAAATGGTAAGAAAATTCTCACTTCAAAGAGTTCTTGACCTCGCTCACAGATTAGAATCAGCTCTGCGCTTTGACTTTTATTGACTCTACGGCACAAACTTCCTTGCATTTTTATACTCTGAAAACATGTTCTCCAACTATATTCTCATGCCTAATAACTAATTTGACCCAAAAAATGGCAAGAAAATGCTCACTTCAAGGAGTTGTTGACCTGGCTCACGAAGTAGAATAAGCTATGCATTGTGAGTTTTTAGTGACTCTATGGCGCAAGTTTCGTAGCAGTTATATACTCTGAAAATATGTTCTCGAATTATATACTCAAGTATAATAACTAATTTGACCATAAAAATGGCAAAAAAATGCTCACTTCAAAGAGTACGTGACCTGGCTCACGGAGTAGAATATGCTCTGTACTGTGAGTTTTTAGTGACTCTACGGTGCAAGCTTCCTATCATTTTTATACTCTAAAAACATATTGTCGAACTATATTCTCATGTCTAACAACTAATTTGACTATAAAAATGGCAAGAAAATGCTCACTTCAAGAAGTTCTTAACCCGACTCACGGAGTAGAATTAGCTCTGCACTGTGTGTTTTTAGTGACTCTATGGCGCAAGCGCGTAGCAGTTATACACTCTGAAAACATGTTCTCCTATTATATACTTATGTATAATAACTAATTTGACCATAAAAATGGTAAGAAAATTCTCACTTCAAGGAGTTCTTGACCTGGCTCACGGAGTAGAATAAGCTTTGCACTTTGACTTTTTAGTGACTCTATGGCGCAAGCTTCCTAGCATTTTTATACTCTAAAAATATGTTCTCAAACCATATTCTCATGTTTAATAACTAATTTGACCATAAAAAAGGCAAGAAAATGCTAACTTCAAGAAGTTCTTGACCTGGCTCACGGTGTATAAATAGCTCTGCACTGTGAGTTTTAAGTGACTCTATGGCGCAAGCAGCGTAGCAGTTATATACCCTTAAAACACAATCTCCAACTATATACCCATGTATAATAACTAATTTGACCATAAAACTGTAAGAAAATGCTCACTTTAAGAAGTTCTTGACCTGGCTCACGGAGTAGAATAAGCTCTGCGATATGTGTTTTTAGTGGCTCTATGGTGCAAGCTGCTTAGCAATTATATACTCTGAAAACATGTTATCCAACTATATACTTATGTATAATAACTAATTTGACCATAAAAATGGTAAGAAAATGCTCACTTCAAGGATTTCTTGACCTGACTCACGGAGTAGAATTAGCTCTGCACTTTGACTTTTTAGTGACGCTATGCGCAAGCTTCCAAGCATTTTTGTACTCTGAAAACATGTTCTCCAATTATATTCTCATGTCTAATAACTAATTTGACCATAAAAATGGCAAGAAAATGCTCACTTCAAGGACTTCTTAACCTGGCTCACAGAGTAGAATTTGCTCTGCACTGTGTTTTTTTAGTGACTCTATGTCGCAAGCGCGTAGCATTATATACTCTGAAAACATGCTCTCCAACTATATAATTATGTATAATTACAAATTTATCCATAAAAATGGTAAGAAAATTCTCACTTCAAGGAGTTCTTGACCTAGCTCACAGAGTAGAATCAGCTCTGCGCTTTGACTTTTTAGTGACTCTACGGCGCAAGATTCCTTGCATTTTTATACTCTGACTCACGGAGTAGAATCAGCTCTGCACTGTGTGTTTTTAGTGACTCTATAGCGCAAGCGTGTAGCAGTTATATACTCTAAAAACATGTTCTCCAACTATATACTTATGTATAATAACTAATTTGACCATAAAAAGGTTAAGAAAATTCTCACTTCTAGGAGTTCTTGACCTGGCTAACGGAGTAGAATCAGCTTTGCACTATGACTTTTTAGTGACTCTATGGTGCAAGCTTCCTAGCATTTTTATACTCTAAAAACATGTTCTCCAACTATATTTTCATGTCTAATAACTAAATTGACCATAAAAATGGCAAGAAATTGCTAACTTCAAGGAGTTCTTGACCTGGCTCACGGTGCATAAATCGCTCTGCACTGTGAGTTTTAAGTTACTCTATGGCGCAAGCAGCGTAGCAGTTATATACCCTGAAAACACGTTCTCCAACTATATACTCATGTATAATGACTAATTTGACCATAAAACTGTAAGAAAATGCTCACTTTAAGAAGTTCTTGACCTGGCTCACGGAGTAGAATAAGCTATGCGCTATGTGTTTTTAGTGGTTCTATGGCGCAAGCTACTTAGCAAATATATACACTAAAAACATGTTATCCAACTATATGCTTATGTATAAAAACTAATTTGACCATAAAAATGGTAAGAAAATGCTCACTTCAAGGAGTTCTTGACCCGGCTCACGGAGTAGAATCAGCTCTGAACTTTGACTTTTTAGTGACGCTATGCGCAAGCTTCCTAGCATTTTTATACTCTGAAAACATGTTCTCCAATTATATTCTCTTGTCTACTAACTAATTTGACCATAAAAATGGCAAGAAAATGCTCACTTCAAGGAGTTCTTAACCTGGCTCAAGGAGTAGAATTAGCTCTGCACTGTGTGTTTTTAGTGACTCTATGGCGCAAGCGCGTAGCATTATATACTCTGAAAATATGTTCTCCAACTATATACTTATGTATAATAACTAATTTGACCATAAAAATGGTAAGAAAAATAATCACTTCAAGGAGTTCTTGACCTGGCTCGCGGAGTAGAATCAACTTTGCACTTTGACTTTTTAGTGACTCTATGGCGCAAGCTTCCTAGCATTTTTATACTCTAAAAACATGTTCTCCAACTATATTCTCATGTCTAATAACTAATTTGACCATACAAATTGCAAGAAAATGCTAACTTCAAGGAGTTCTTGTCCTGGCTCACGGTGTATAAATATGTCTTCATTGTGAGTTTTAAGTGACTCTATGGCGCAAGCAGCGTAGCAGTTATATACCCTGAAAACACGTTCTTCAACTATATACTCATGTATAATAACTAATTTGACCATAAAACTGTAAGAAAATGCTCACTTTAAGAAGTTATTGACCTGGCTCACGGAGTAGAATCAGCTCTGCGCTATGTGTTTTTAGTGGCTCTATGGTGCAAGCTGCTTAGCAATTATATACTCTGAAAACATGTTATCCAACTATATACTTATGTATAATAACTAATTTGACCATAAAAATGGTAAGAAAATGCTCACTTCAAAGAGTTCTTGACCTGGCTCACGGAGTAGAATTAGCTCTGCACTTTGACTTTTTAGTGACGCTATGTGCAAGCTTCCTAGCATTTTTGTACTTTGAAAATATGTTCTCCAATTATATACTCATGTCTAATAACTAATTTGACCCGAAAAATGGCTCACGGAGTAGAATCAGCCCTGCGCTTTGACTTTTTAATGACTCTACGGCGCTAGCTTCCTTGCATTTTTATACTCTGAAAACATGTTCTCCAACTATATTCTAATGCCTAATAACTAATTTGACCCGAAAAATGGCAAGAAAATGCTCACTTCAAGGAGTTGTTGACCTGGCTCACGAAGTAGAATCAGCTATGCACCGTGAGTTTTTAGTGACTCTATGGCGCAAGTTTCATAGCAGTTATATACTCTGCAAATTTGTTCTCCAATTATATACTCATGTATAATAACTAATTTGACCATAAAAATGGAAAGAAAATGTTCACTTCAAAGAGTGCGTGACCTGGCTCACAGAGTAGAATATGCTCTGTACTGTGAGTTTTTAGTGACTTAACGGTGCAAGCTTCCTATCATTTTTATACTCTGAAAACATGTTGCCCAACTATATTCTCATGTCTAACAATTAATTTGACTATAAAAATGGAAAGAAAATGCTCACTTCAAGGAGTTCTTAACCCGACTCACGGAGTAGAATTAGCTCTGCACTGTGTGTTTTTTGTGACTCTATAGCGCAAGCACGTATCAGTTATATACTCTGAAAACATGTTCTCCAACTATATACTTATGTATAATAACTAATTTGACCATAAAAATGGTAAGAAAATTCTCACTTCAATGAGTTCTTGACCTAGCTCGCGGAGTAGAATCAGCTTTGCACTTTGACTTTTTAGTGACTCTATGGCGCAGGCTTCCTAGCATTTTTATACTCTAAAAACATGTTCTACAACTATATTCTGATGTCTAATAACTAATTTGACCATAAAAATGGCAAGAAAATGCTAACTTCAAGGAGTTCTTGACCTGGTTCACGGTATATAAATAACTCTGCATTGTGAGTTTTAAGTGACTCTTTGGCTCAAGCAGCATAGCAGTTATATACCCTAAAAACACGTTCTTCAACTATACACTCATGTATAATAACTAATTGACCATAAAACTGTAAGAAAATGCTCACTTTAAGAAGTTATTGACCTGGCTCACAGAGTAGAATCAGCTCTGCGCTATGTGTTTTTAGTGGCTCTATGGTGCAAGCTGCTTAGCAGTTATATACTCCGAAAACATGTTATTCAACTATATACTTATGTATAATAACTAATTTGACCATAAAAATGGTAAGAAAATGCTCACTTCAAGGAGTTCTTGACCTGGCTCACGGAGTAGAATCAGCTCTGCTCTGAGTTTTTAGTGACTATATGGCTCAAGTTTCGTAACAGTTATATACTCTGAAAATATGTTCTCCAATTATATACTCATGTATAATAAATAATTTGACCATAAAAATAGCAATAAAATGCTCACTTCAAAGAGTACGTGACCAGGCTCACGGAGTAGAATATGCTCTGTACTGAGAGTTTTTAGTGACTTTACGGTACAAGCTTCCTATCATTTTTATACTCTGAAAACATGTTGTCCAACTATATTCTCATGTCTAACAACTAATTTGACCAAATAAATGGCAAGAAAATGCTCACTTCAAGGAGTTATTAAACTGGCTCAAGGAGTAGAATTAGCTCTGCACTGTGTGTTTTTAGTGACTCTATGGCGCAAGCGCGTAGCATTATATACTCTGAAAACATGTTCTCCAACTATATACTTATGTATAATTACTAATTTAACATAAAAATGGTAAGAAAATTCTCACAAAGTAGAATCAGCTATGCGCATTGACTTTTTAGTGACTCTACGGCGCAAGCTTCCTTGCATTTTTATACTCTGAAAATATGTTCTCCAACTATATTCTCATGCCTAATAACTAATTTGACCAGAAAAATGGCAAGAAAATGCTCACTTCAAGGAGTTGTTGTCCTGGCTCACTAAGTAGAATCAGCTATGCACTGTGAGTTTTTAGTGACTCTATGGCGCAAGTTTTGTTGCAGTTATATACTCTGAAAATATGTTTTCCAATTATATACTCATGTATAATAACTAATTTGACCATAAAAATGGCAAGAAAATGCTCACTTCAAAGAGTACGTGACCTGGCTCACTGAGTAGAATATGCCTTGTACTGTGAGTTTTTAGTGACTCTACGGTGCAAGCTTGCTATCATTTTTATACTCCGAAAACATGTTTTCCAACTATATTCTTATGTCTAACAACTAATTTGACCATAAAAATGACAAGAAAATGCAAACTTAAAAGAGTTTTTTACCTGACTCACGGAGTAGAATTAGCTCTGCAATGTATGTTTTTAGTGACTCTATGGCGCAAGCAGCGTAGCAGTTATATATTCTAAAAACATGTTCTCAAACTATATACTCATGTATAATAACTAATTTGACATAAAAATTGTAAGAAAATGCTCACTTCAAGGAGTCTTGACCTGGCTCATGAAGTAGAATCAGCTCTGCACTTTGACTTTTTAATGACTCTATGGAACAATTTTCCTAGCATTTCTATACTCTGAAAACTTGTTTTCCAACTATATTCTCATGTCTAATAACTAATTTGACCAGAAAAATGGCAAGAAAATGCACACTTCAAGGAGTTCTTGACTTGGCTCACGAAGTAGAATCAGCTATGCACTGTGAGTTTTTAGTGACTATATGGCGCAAGTTTCGTAGCAGTTATACACTCTTAAAATATGTTCTCCAATTATATACTCATGTATAATAACTAATTTGACCATAAAAATGGCAATAAAATGCTCACATCAAAGAGTACATGATCAGGCTTACGGTGTAGAATATGCTCTGTAATGTGAGTTTTTAGTGACTTTACGGTGCAAGCTTCCTATCATTTTTATACTCTGAAAACATGTTGTCCAACTATATTCTCATGTCTAACAACTAATTTGACCATAAAAATGGCAAGAAAATGCTCACTTCAAGGAGTTCTTGACCTGGCTCACGGAGTATAAATAGTTCTGCACTGTGTCTTTTAAGTGACTCTATGCGCAAGCAGCGTAGCAGTTATATACCCTGAAAACACGTTCTCCAACTATATACTCATGTATAATAACTAATTTGACCATAAAACTGTAAGAAAATGCTCACTTTAAGAAGTTCTAGACCTGGCTCACAGAGTAGAATCAGCTCTGCGCTATGTGTTTTTAGTGGCTCTATGGCGCAAGCTGCTTAGCAATTATATACACTGAAAACATGTTATCCAACTATATATTTATGTATAATAACTAATTTGACCATAAAAATGGTAATAAAATGCTCACTTCAAGGAGTTCTTGACCTGGCTCACGGAGTATAATTAGCTCTGCACTATGTGTTTTTAGTGACGCTATGACGCAAGCTTCCTAGGATTTTTATCCTTTGAAAACATGTTCTAAAATTATATTCTCATGTCTAATAACTAATTTGACCATAAAAATGGCAAGAAAATGCTCACTTCAAGGAGTTCTTAACCTGGCTCAAAAGTAGAATTAGCTCTGCACTGTGTATTTTTAGTGACTCTATGGCGCAAGCGCGTAGCATTATATACTCTGAAAACATGTTCTCCAACTATATAATTATGTATAATTACTTATTTAACCATAAAAATGGTAAGAAAATTCTCAGTTCAAGGAGTTCTTGACCTAGCTCTCAGAATAGAATCAGCTCTGCGCTTTGACTTTTTAGTGACCCTACGGCGCAAGCTTCCTTGCATTTTTATACTCTGAAAATATTTTCTCCAACTATATTCTCATGCCTAATAACTAATTTGACCAGAAAAATGGCAAGAAAATGCTCACTTCAAGGAGTTGTTGACCTGGCTCACGAAGTAGAATCAGCTATGCACTGTGAGTTTTTAGTGACTCTATGACGCAAGTTTCGTAGCAGTTATATACTCTTAAATTATGTTCTCCAATTATATACTCATGTATAATAACTAATTTGACAATAAAAATTGTAAGAAAATGCTCACTTCAAATAGTACATGACCTGGCTCACGAAGTAGAATATGCTCTGTACTGTGAGTTTTTAGTGACTCTACGGTGCAAGCTTCCTATAATATTTATACTCTGAAAACATGTATCCAAACTTTATTCTAATGTCTAACAACTAATTTGACCATAAAAATTGCAAGAAAATGCTCACTTCAAGGAGTTCTTAACCCGACTCACGGAGTAGAATTACCTCTGCACTATGTGTTTTTAGTGACTCTATGGCGCAAGCGCATAGCAGTTATATACTCTGAAAACATGTTCTCCAACTATATACTTATGTATAATAACTAATTTGACCATAAAAATGGCAAGAAAATGCTCATTTCAAGGAGTTCTTAACCTGGCTCACGGAGTAGAATTAGCTCTGCACTGTGTATTTTTAGTGACTCTATGGCTCAAGCGCGTAGCATTATATACTCTGAAAACGTGTTCTCCAACTATATAATTATGTATAATTACTAATTTAACCATAAAAATGGTAATAAAATTCTCACTTCAAGGAGTTCTTGACCTAGCTCACAGAGTAGAATCAGCTCTGCGCTTTGACTTTTTAGTGACTCTACGGCGCAAACTTCTTTGCATTTATATACTCTGAAAACATTTTCTCCAACTATATTCTCATGCCTAATAACTAATTTGACCAGAAAAATGGCAAGAAAATGCTCACTTCAAGGAGTTGTTGTCCTGGCTCACGAAGTAGAATCAGCTATGCACTGTGAGTTTTTAGTGACACTATGACGCAAGTTTTGTTGCAGTTATATACTCTGAAAATATGTTTTCCAATTATATACTCATGTATAATAACTAATTTGACCATAAAAATGGCAAGAAAATGCTCACTTCAAAGAGTACGTGACCTGGCTCACTGAGTAGAATATGCCTTGTACTGTGAGTTTTTAGTGACTCTACGGTGCAAGCTTGCTATCATTTTTATACTCCGAAAACATGTTTTCCAACTATATTCTTATGTCTAACAACTAATTTGACCATAAAAATGACAAGAAAATGCAAACTTAAAAGAGTTTTTTACCTGACTCACGGAGTAGAATTAGCTCTGCAATGTGTGTTTTTAGTGACTCTATGGCGCAAGCAGCGTAGCAGTTATATACTCTAAAAACATGTTCTCAAACTATATACTCATGTATAATAACTAATTTGACATAAAAATTGTAAGAAAATGCTCACTTCAAGGAGTTTTTGACCTGGCTCATGAAGTAGAATCAGCTCTGCACTTTGACTTTTTAATGACTCTATGGAGCAATTTTCCTAGCATTTCTATACTCTGAAAACTTGTTCTCCAACTATATTTTCATGTCTAATAACTAATTTGACCAGAAAAATGGCAAGAAAATGCACACTTCAAGGAGTTCTTGACTTGGCTCACGAAGTAGAATCAGCTATGCACTGTGAGTTTTTAGTGACTATATGGCGCAAGTTTCGTAGCAGTTATACACTCTGAAAATATGTTCTCCAATTATATACTCATGTATAATAACTAATTTGACCATAAAAATGGCAATAAAATGCTCACATCAAAGAGTACATGATCAGGTTTACGGTGTAGAATATGCTCTGTAATGTGAGTTTTTAGTGACTTTACGGTGCAAGCTTCCTATCATTTTTATACTCTGAAAACATGTTGTCCAACTATATTCTCATGTCTAACAACTAATTTGACCATAAAAATGGCAAGAAAATGCTCACTTCAAGGAGTTCTTGACCTGGCTCACGGAGTATAAATAGCTCTGCACTGTGTCTTTTAAGTGACTCTATGGCGCAAGCAGCGTAGCAGTTATATACCCTGAAAACACGTTCTCCAACTATATACTCATGTATAAAAACTAATTTGACCATAAAACTGTAAGAAAATGCTCACTATAAGAAGTTCTAGACCTGGCTCACGGAGTAGAATCAGCTCTGCGCTATGTGTTTTTAGTGGCTCTATGGCGCAAGCTGCTTAGCATTATATACACTGAAAGCATGTTATCCAACTATATATTTATGTATAATAACTAATTTGACCATAAAAATGGTAAGAAAATGTTCACTTCAAGGAGTTCTTGACCTGGCTCACGGAGTAGAATCAACTCTGCACTTTGACTTTTTAGTGACGCTATGACGCAAGCTTCCTAGCATTTTTATACTCTGAAAACATGTTCTCAAATTATATTCTCATGTCTAATAACTAATTTGACCATAAAAATGGCAAGAAAATGCTCACTTCAAGGAGTTCTTAACCTGGCTCAAAAGTAGAATTAGCTCTGCACTGTGTATTTTTAGTGACTCTATGGCGCAAGCGCGTAGCATTATATACTCTAAAAACATGTTCTCCAACTATATAATTATGTATAATTACTTATTTAACCATAAAAATGGTAAGAAAATTCTCACTTCAAGGAGTTCTTGACTTAGCTCTCAGAGTAGAATCAGCTCTGCGCTTTGACTTTTTAGTGACCCTACGGCGCAAGCTTCCTTGCATTTTTATACTCTGAAAACATTTTCTCCAACTATATTCTCATGCCTAATAACTAATTTGACCAGAAAAATGGCAAGAAAATGCTCACTTCAAGGAGTTGTTGACCTGGCTCACGAAGTAGAATCAGCTATGCACTGTGAGTTTTTAGTGACTCTATGACGCAAGTTTCGTAGCAGTTATATACTCTGAAAATATGTTCTCCAATTATATACTCATGTATAATAACTAATTTGACAATAAAAATTGTAAGAAAATGTTCACTTCAAATAGTACATGACCTGGCTCACGAAGTAGAATATGCTCTGTACTGTGAGTTTTAAGTGACTCTACGGTGCAAGCTTCCTATAATATTTATACTCTGAAAACATGTAGCTAAACTATATTCTAATGTCTAACAACTAATTTGACCATAAAAATTGCAAGAAAATGCTCACTCAAGGAGTTCTTAACCCGACTCACGGAGTAGAATTAGCTCTGCACTATGTGTTTTTAGTGACTCTATGGCGCAAGCGCGTAGCTGTTATATACTCTGAAAACATGTTCTCCAACTATATACTTATGTAAAATAACTAATTTTACCATAAAAATGGTAAGAAAATTCTCACTTCAAGGAGTTCTTGACCTGGCTCACGGAGTAGAATCATCTTTGCACTTTGACTTTTTAGTGACTCTATGGCACAAGCTTCCTAGCATTTTTATACTCTAAAAACATGTTCTCCAACTATATTCTCATGTCTAATAACTAATTTGACCATAAAAATGGCAAGAATATGCTAACTTCAAGGATTTTTGACATGGCTCACGGTATATAAATAGCTCTGCACTGTGAGTTTTAAGTGACTCTATGGCGCAAGCAGCGTAGCAGTTATATACCCTGAAAACACGTTCTTCAACTATATACTCATGTATAATAACTAATTTTACCATAAAACTGTAAGAAAATGCTCACTTTAAGAAGTTATTGACCTGGCTCACGGAGTAGAATCAGCTCTGCGCTATGTGTTTTTAGTGGCTCTATGGCGCAAGCTGCTTAGCAATTATATACTCTGAAAACATGTTACCCAACTATATACTTATGTATAATAACTAATTTGACCATAAAAATGGTAAGAAAATGCTCACTTCAAAGAGTTTTTGACCTGGCCCACGGAGTAGAATCAGCTCTGCACTTTGGCTTTTTATTGACGCTATGGCGCAAGCTTCCTAGCATTTTTATACTCTGAAAACATGTTCTCCAACTATATTCTCATGTCTAATAACTAATTTGACCATTAAAATGACAAGAAAATGCTCACTTCAAGGAGTTCTTGACCTGACTCACGGAGTAGAATTAGCTCTGCAATGTGTGTTTTTAGTGACTCTATGGCGTAAGCAGCGTAGCAGTTATATACTCTATAAACATGTTTTCAAACTATATACTCATGTATAATAACTAATTTGACATAAAAATTGTAAGAAAACGCTCACTTCAAGGAGTTCTTGACCTGGCTCACAGAGTAGAATCATCTCTGCACTTTGACTTTTTAGTGATTCTATGGTGCAATCTTCCTAGCATTTCTATACTCTAAAAAGTTGTTCTCCAACTACATTCTCATGTCTAATAACTAATATGACCAGAAAAATGGCAAGAAAATGCTCACTTCAATGAGTTCTTGACCTGGCTCACGAAGTAGAATCAGCTATGCACTGTGAGTTTTTAGTGACTATATGGCGCAAGTTTCGTAACAGTTATATACTCTGAAAATATGTTCTCCAATTATATACTCATGTATAATAAATAATTTGACCATAAAAATGGCAATAAAATGCTCACTTCAAAGAGTACGTGACCAGGCTCACGAAGTAGAATATGCTCTGTACTGTGAGTTTTTAGTGACTTTACGTTGCAAGCTTCCTATCATTTTTATACTCTGAAAATATGTTGTCCAACTATATTCTCATGTCTAACAACTAATTTGACCATATAAATGGCAAGAAAATGCTCACTTCAAGGAGTTATTAACCTGGCTCACGGAGTAGAATTAGCTCTGCACTGTGTGTTTTTAGTGACTCTATGGCGCAAGCGCGTAGTATTATATACTCTGAAAACATGTTCTCCAACTATATACTTATGTATAATTACTTATTTAACCATAAAAATGGTAAGAAAATTCTTACTTCAAGGAGTTCTTGACCTGGCTCACAAAGTAGAATCAGCTCTGCGCATTTACTTTTTAGTGACTCTACGGCGCAAGCTTCCTTGCATTTTTATACTCTGAAAACATGTTCTCCAAGTATATTCTCATGCCTAATAACTAATTTGACCAGAAAAATGACAAGAAAATACTCTCTTCAAGGAGTTGTTGTCCTGGCTCACGAAGTAGAATCAGCTATGCACTGTGAGTTTTTAGTGACTCTATGGCGCAAGTTTCGTAGCAGTTATATACTCAGAAAATATGTTCTCCAATTATATACTCATGTATAATAACTAATTTAACCATAAAAATGGCAAGAAAATGCTCACTTCAAAGAGTACGTGACTTGGCTCACTGAGTATAATATGCTCTGTACTGTGAGTTTTTAGTGACTCTACGGTGCAAGCTTGCTATCATTTTTATACTCTGAAAACATGTTTTCCAACTATATTCTCATGTCTAACAACTAATTTGACCATAAAAATGACAAGAAAATGCAAACTTAAAGGAGTTCTTGACCTGACTCACGGATTAGAATTAGCTCTGCAATGTGTGTTTTTAGTGACTCTATGGCGCAAGCAGCGTAGCAGTTATATACTCTAAAAACATGTTCTCAAACTATATACTCATGTATAATAACTAATTTGACATAAAAATTGTAAGAAAATGCTCACTTCAAGGAGTTCTTGACCTGGCTCACGGAGTAGAATCAGCTCTGCACTTTGACTTTTTAGTGACTCTATGGCGCAATTTTCCTAGCATTTCTATACTCTAAAAACTTGTTCTCCAACTATATTCTCATGTCTAATAACTAATTTGACCAGAAAAATAGCAATAAAATGCACACTTCAAGGAGTTCTTGACCTGACTCACGAAGTAGAATCAGCTATGCACTGTGAGTTTTTAGTGACTATATGGCGCAAGTTTCGTAGCAGATATACACTCAGAAAATATGTTCTCCAATTATATACTCATGTATAATAACTAATTTAACCATAATATGGCAATAAAATGCTCACTTCAAAGAGTACATGACCAGGCTTACGGAGTAGAATATGCTCTTTAATGTGAGTTTTTAGTGACTTTACTGTGCAAGCTTCCTATCATTTTTATACTCTGAAAACATGTTGTCCAACTATATTCTCATGTCTAACAACTAATTTAACCATAAAAATGGCAAGAAAATGCTCACTTCAAGGAGTTCTTGACCTGGCTCACGGAGTATAAATAGCTCTGCACTGTGTGTTTTAAGAGACTCTATGGCGCAAGCAGCGTAGCAGTTATATACCCTGAAAACACGTTCTCGAACTATATACTCATGTATAATAACTAATTTGACCATAAAACTGTAAGAAAATGCTCACTTTAAGAAGTTCTAGACCTGGCTCACGGAGTAGAATCTGCTCTGCGCTATGTGTTTTTAGTGGCTCTATGGCGCAAGCTGCTTAGCAATTATATACACTGAAAACATGTTATCCAACTATATACTTATGTATAATAACTAATTTTACCATAAAAATGGTAAGAAAATGCTCACTTCAAGGAGTTCTTGACCTGGCTCACGGAGTAGAATCTGCTCTGCACTTTGACTTTTTAGTGACGGTATGGCGCAAGCTTCCTAGCATTTTTATACTCTGAAAACATGTTCTCCAACTATATTCTCATGCCTAATAACAAATTTGACCAGAAAAATGGCAAGAAAGCTCACTTCAAGGAGTTGTTGTCCTGGCTCACGAAGTATAATCAGCTATGCACTATGAGTTTTTAGTGACTCTATGGCGCAAGTTTCGTAGCAGTTATATACTCTAAAAATATGTTCTCCAATTATATACTCATGTATAATAACTAATTTGACCATAAAAATGGCAAGAAAATGCTCACTTCAAAGAGTACGTGACTTGGCTCACTGAGTTGAATATGCTCTGTACAGTGAGTTTTTAGTGACTCTACGGTGCAAGCTTGCTATCATTTTTATACTCTAAAAACATGTTCTCCAATTATATTCTCATGTCTAATAACTAATTTGACCATAAAAATGGCAAGAAAATGCTCACTTCAAGGAGTTCTTAACCAGGCTCAACGAGTAGAATTAGCTCTGCACTGTGTATTTTTAGTGACTCTACGGCGCTAGCGCGTAGCATTATATACTCTGAAAACGTGTTCTCCAACTATATAATTATGTATAATTACTAATTTAACCATAAAAATGGTAAGAAAATTCTCACTTCAAGGAGTTCTTGACCTAGCTCACAGAGTAGAATCAGCTCTGCGCTTTGACTTTTTAGTGACTCTACGGCGCAAACTTCCTTGCATTTTTATACTCTGAAAACATTTTCTCCAACTATATATCTCATGTCTAATAACTAATTTGACCAGTAAAATGGCAAGAAAATGCTCACTTCAAGGAGTTGTTGACCTGGCTCACGAAGTAGAATCAGCTATGCACTGTGAGTTTTTAGTGACTCTATGACGCAAGTTTTGTAGCAGTTATATACTCTGAAAATATGTTCTCCAATTATATACTCATGTATAATAACTAATTTGACAATAAAAATTGTAAGAAAATGCTCACTTCAAAGAGTACGTGACCTGGCTCACGAAGTAGAATATGCTCTGTACTGTGAGTTTTTAGTGACTCTACGGTGCAAGCTTCCTATAATTTTTATACTCTGAAAACATGTTGCCCAACTATATTCTCATGTCTAACAACTAATTTGACCATAAAAATGGCAAGAAAATGTTCACTTCAAGGAGTTCTTAACCCGACTCATGGAGTAGAATTAGCTCTGCACTGTGTGTTTTTAGTGACTCTATGGCGCAAGCGCATAGCAGTTATATACTCTGAAAATATGTTCTCAAACTATATACTTATGTATAATAACTAATTTGACCATAAAAATGGTAAGAAAATTCTCACTTCAAGGAGTTCTTAAACCTGGCTTACGGAGTAGAATCAGCTTTGCACTTTGACTTTTTAGTGAATCTATGGCGCAGGCTTCCTAGCATTTTTATACTCTAAAAACATGTTCTCTAACTATATTCTTATGTCTAATAACTAATTTGACCATAAAAATGACAAGAAAATGCTAACTTCAAGGAGTTCTTGACCTAGCTCACGTTGTATAAATAGCTCTGCATTGTGTGTTTTAAGTGACTCTATGGCGCAAGCAGCGTAGCAGTTATATACCCTGAAAACACATTCTTCAACTATATACTCATGTATAATAACTAATTTGACCATAAAACTGTAAGAAAATGCTCACTTTAAGAAGTTATTGACCTGGCTCACGGAGAAGAATCAGCTCTGCGCTATGTGTTTTTAGTGGCTCTATGGCGCAAGCTGCTTAGCAATTATATACTCTAAAAATATGTTATCCAACTATATACTTATGTATACTAACTAATTTGACCGTAAAAATGGCAAGAAAATGCTCACTTCAAGGAGTTCTTGACCTGGCTCACGGAGTAGAATCAGCTCTGCACTTTGACTTTTTAGTGACTCTATGGCGCAATTTTCCTAGCATTTCTATACTCTAAAAACTTGTTCTCCAACTATATTCTCATGTCTAATAACTAATTTGACCAGAAAAATGGCAAGAAAATGCACACTTCAAGGAGTTCTTGACCTGACTCACGTAGTAGAATCAGCTATGCACTGTGAGTTTTTAGTGACTATATGGCGCAAGTTTCGTAACAGTTATACACTCAGAAAATATGTTCTCCAATTATATACTCATGTATAATAACTAATTTGACCATAAAAATGGCAATAAAATGCTCACTACAAAAAGTACATGACCAGGCTTACGGAGTAGAATATGCTCTTTAATGTGAGTTTTTAGTGACTTTACGGTGCAAGCTTCCTATCATTTTTATACTCTGAAAACATGTTGTCCAACTATATTCTCATATCTAACAACTAATTTAACCATAAAAATGGCAAGAAAATGCTCACTTCAAGGAGTTCTTGACCTGGCTCACGGAGTATAAATAGCTCTGCACTGTGTGTTTTAAGTGACTCTATAGCGCAACCAGCGTAGCAGTTATATACCCTGAAAACACGTTCTCCAACTATATACTCATGTATAATAACTAATTTGACCATAAAACTGTAAGAAAATGCTCACTTTAAGAAGTTCTAGACCTGGCTCACGGAGTAGAATCAGCTCTGCGCTATGTGTTTTTAGTGGCTCTATGGCGCAAGCTGCTTAGCAATTATATACACTGAAAACATGTTATCCAACTATATACTTATATATAATAACTAATTTTACCATAAAAATGGTAAGAAAATGCTCATTTCAAGGAGTTCTTGACCTGGCTCATGGAGTAGAATCAGCTCTGCACTTTGACTTTTTAGTGACGCTATGGCGCAAGCTTCCTTGCATTTTTATACTCTGAAAACATGTTCTCCAACTATATTCTCATGCCTAATAATAAATTTGACCAGAAAAATGGCAAGAAAGCTCACTTCAAGGAGTTGTTGTCCTGGCTCACAAAGTATAATCAGCTATGCACTGTGAGTTTTTAGTGACTCTATGGCGCAAGTTTCGTAGCAGTTATATACTCTGAAAATATGTTCTCCAATTATATACTCATGTATAATAACTAATTTGACCATAAAAATGGCAAGAAAATGCTCACTTCAAAGAGTACGTGACTTGGCTCACTGAGTTGAATATGCTCTGTACTGTGAGTTTTTAGTGACTCTACGGTGCAAGCTTGCTATCATTTTTATACTCTGAAAACATGTTCTTCAATTATATTCTCATGTCTAATAACTAATTTGACCATAAAAATGGCAAGAAAATGCGCACTTCAAGGAGTTCTTAACCTGGCTCACGGAGTAGAATTAGCTCTGCACTGTGTATTTTTAGTTACTCTATGGCGCAAGCGCGTAGCATTATATACTCTGAAAACGTGTTCTCCAACTATATAATTATGTATAATTACTAATTTAACCATAAAAATGGTAAGAAAATTCTCACTTCAAGGAGTTCTTGACCTAGCTCACAAAGTAGAATCAGCTCTGCGCTTTGACTTTTTACTGACTCTACGGCGCAAACTTCCTTGCATTTTTATACTCTGAAAACATTTTCTCCAACTATATTCTCATGCCTAATAACTAATTTGACCAGAAAAATGGCAAGAAAATGCTCACTTCATGGAGTTGTTGACCTGGCTCACGAAGTAGAATCAGCTATGCACTGTGAGTTTTTAGTGACTCTATGACGCAAGTTTTGTAGCAGTTATATACTCTGAAAATATGTTCTCCAATTATATACTCATGTATAATAACTAATTTGATAATAAAAATTGTAAGAAAATGCTCACTTCAAAGAGTACGTGACCTGGCTCACGAAGTAGAATATGCTCTGTACTGTGAGTTTTTAGTGACTCTACGGTGCAAGCTTCCTATAATTTTTATACTCTGAAAACATGTTGCCCAACTATATTCTCATGTCTAACAACTAATTTGACCATAAAAATGGCAAGAAAATGCTCACTTCAAGTAGTTCTTAACCCGACTCATGGAGTAGAATTAGCTCTGCACTGTGTGTTTTTAGTGACTCTATGGCGCAAGCGCATAGCAGTTATATACTCTGAAAATATGTTCTCAAACTATATACTTATGTATAATAACAAATTTGATCATAAAAATGGTAAGAAAATTCTCACTTCAAGGAGTTCTTGACCTGGCACACGGAGTAGAATCAGCTTTGCACTTTGACTTTTTAGTGACTCTAAGGCGAAGGCTTCCTAGCAGTTTTATACTCTAAAACATGTTCTCTAACTATATTCTCATGTCTAATAACTAATTTGACCATAAAAATGACAAGAAAATGCTAACTTCAAGGAGTTCTTGACCTAGCTCACGGTGTATAAATAGCTCTGCAATGTGTGTTTTAAGTGACTCTATGGCGCAAGCTGCGTAGCAGTTATATACCCTGAAAACACATTCTTCAACTATATACTCATGTATAATAACTAATTTGACCATAAAACTGTAAGAAAATGCTCACTTTAAGAAGTTATTGACCTGGCTCACGGAGTAGAATCAGCTCTGCGCTATGTGTTTTTAGTGGCTCTATGGCGCAAGCTGCTTAGCAATTATATATTCTGAAAATATGTTATCCAACTATATACTTATGTATACTAACTAATTTGACCATAAAAATGGCAAGAAAATGCTCACTTCAAGGAGTTCTTGACCTGGCTCACGGAGTAGAATCAGCTCTGCACTTTGACTTTTTAGTGACGCTATGGCACAAGCTTCCTAGCATTTTTATACTCTGAAAACATATTCTCCAACTATATTCTCATGTCTAATGACTAATTTGACCATAAAAATTACAAGAAAATGCTTACTTCAAGGAGTTCTTGACCTGACTCACGGAGTAGAATTAGCTCTGCAATGTGTGTTTTTAGTGACTCTATGGCGCAAGCAGCGTAGCAGTTATATACTCTAAAATCATGTTCTCAAACTATATACTCATGTATAATAACTAATTTGACATAAAAATTGTAAGAAAATGCTCACTTCAAGGAGTTCTTGACCTGGCTCACGGAGTAGAATCAGCTCTGCACTTTGACTTTCTAGTGACTCTATGGCGCAATCTTCCTAGCATTTCTATACTCTGAAAACATGTTCTCCAACTATATTATCATGTCTATTAACTAATTTGACCAGAAAAATGGCAAGAAAATGCTCATTTCAAGGAGTTTTTGACCTGGCTCACGAAGTAGAATCAGCTATGCACTGTGAGTTTTTAGTGACTATATGGCACAAGTTTCGTAGCAGTTATATACTCTTAAAATATGTTCTCCAATTATATACTCATTTATAATAACTAATTTACCATAAAAATGGCAATAAAATGCTCACTTCAAAGAGTACGTGACCAGGCTCACGGAGTAGAATATGATCTATACTGTGAGTTTTTAGTGACTTTACGGTGCAAGTTTTCTATCATTTTTATACTCTGAAAACATGTTTTCCAACTACATTCTCATGTCTAACAACTAATTTGACCATAAAAATGGCAAGAAAATGTTCACTTCAAGTAGTTTTTAACCTGGCTCACGGAGTAGAATTAGCTCTGCACTGTGTGTTTTTAGTGACTCTATGGCGCAAGCGCGTAGCATTATATACTCTGAAAACATGTTCTCCAACTATATACTTATGTATAATTACTAATTTAACCATGAAAATGGTAAGAAAATTCTCACTTCAAGGAGTTCTTGACATGGCACACAGAGTAGAATTAGCTCTGCGCTTTGACTTTTAAGTGACTCTACGGCGCAAGCTTCCTTGCATTTTTATACTCTTAAAACATGTTCTCCAACTATATTCTCATGTATAATAACTAATTAGATCATAAAAATGGTAAGAAAATGCTCACTGCAAGGAGTTCTTGACCTGGCTCACGGAGTAGAAATAGCTCTGCACTTTGTGTTTTTAGTGACTCTATGGAGCAAGCCGTGTAGCAGTTATATACTCTGAAAACATGTTCTCCAACTATATACTCATGTATAATGACTAATTTGACCATAAAAATTGTAAGAAAATACTCACTTGAAGGAGTTCTTGACCTGGCTCATGGAGTAGAATCAGCTCTACACTTTGACTTTTTACTGACTCTATGGCGCAAGCTCCCTAGCATTTTTATACTCAGAAAACATGTTCTCCAACTATATTCTCATGTCTAATATAATATCTTAGCTCAACTAGATTTTTTTTGAAAGCCCAAAACCTATTTATTTATTTTTATGGCCCAAAAGGCCAGACCTATCTTAGCCCAACTAGATTGTTTTTTAGGAAACCCAAAACTATTTATTTATTTTTATGGCCCAAAAGGCCAGCCCTATCTTAGTCTAACTAGATTTTTTTTAGAAAGCCCAAACTTATTTATTTATTTATTTTGTGGCCCAAAGTTTCTGCCCACTTAAATGGCCTGATATATAATTATTAAGGCTAAAGTTAAAAAAAAAAAAAGAGAAGAATGGGAGAAGAAAAATAAAAGAGGGGAAAGAAGAGAGTGAAGAGGAGAAACCCTTGTAGATCAAATTCTCCCTTACAACCCTCATCCTAGGTGGTTTCTAAGTTGTTTTGAGGTAAGTGGTGTGTGAATTAAGCTTCCTTCTTCCATGGTTTTGTAATTTTGTGGTGTTTTTCTTTTTGGTATGTGGGTAATTCGCAGACTATTCGAACTGATTTTGACATAGCTATTGCCCTCGAAAGTTTGCAAACTTACTTTCTTGTTTAGCTGAACTCGTTAGCTTTCCGTAGCCACTTGAAACGCCTCAATCCGATTATTCTACAATTAGTTATGATTTTTCTCGTAAACCGCCGCTAGCTGGAAAATTTCAGAATTTTTATGTCGAATTCAAACTTATTTTCTATCGTTTCGTTTAGTTAATGTATTGAAACAGGTTATGTGGGATTGGAAACTGATGTTAAGGAGTTACATGCTATTTTTATTTAATATCGACTAGTTCGAACTCGATTAGGATTTGTTTTTAGCAATGAAAGGGATGTTACTGCTAATAGTTAGTTATATAGTATTAAAGTTTGAAGGATAGATTTAATTGATTAAGAGACCTAGACCAATTATGTGAATTCATGCAATTAATATTTTGATTTTACTTGATTTATCCAGACTTTTGTTTCTCTACTTCGTAACGTCTACATGGTAAATTCATGACATTTCCCGTGATGCTTGATTTACTATATTAGCTTGTGTGCATTCATGAATTGAATTGTTTATCTTTTAGGAACTAAGGTAGTTTGTCCATGAACACGTTAATTCTAAAGAATTGGTAAATTAGATACTTGAACTATTTAGTGGAACAATGCAATTAGACATTCAAGTAGGAATTGAAGTATTTTCAGAGAATATATTGTTAGTCAAACTGGCAATCCAGAGATTTTTGAGTTTGCCTTGTTGATATCTAGGAAATGGGCTTGGTATATTCACGCACCTTAGAAATTAAATCAGATTAAATGTTAGTTTAAATCGGATCATATCCAGTGAAAAAATAGGGTTATGTGGTGTGTTTCCATAGAGTCTACATGAATGATCAACTAGAACTCTAGAAATCTAAATTAACTGATCTATATCTATCTGATTACTTTAGTACTGTTGTTAGTCTCTTGATTTAATATTATATTCATCTTCTTTGATTTATTTATTAAGTTAATTTAATATTTTAATCTTTTGATAATTAAATTCACAAACTGAAAGTTGGTTATTGATTCTTATTAGTTTAGTATTATAATAAATAAATAATTGGTTGTCCCTTTGGGTTCAATAATAAGATTTGGTTGTTTGTCACTACAATTGATATCTTTTACACTTGTAGATTTAATTGAAGTGCGTAGGAAACGCACAACAATGTGCAATATAATTTTCCACAATAAAATAAACACTTGGCATGATTTGTTGATATTTCTATAGGTTATTAGAAAATGCAAATGAGAACTGCGGTTTATAATGCCTCATATTAAATCTTTACATGTGTAATATTCCATGAGATGTATTAAAGACTTCAAATGTGTCGGAATATTAATATCCATTTGGTATTTTATTAAAACATTATAGTTTAACATTGTATGTGGGGTTCCAAAAAAAACTTCGAAATTGCTCGAATGCCGAATTATGTCATACAAGTCGTTATAACGGAATGTGCTCGAACATCATTTATATACTTAGAAGATTAGTATATTAGAGTTTAAAAGTATAAGACATCACTTTGAATGTGAATTTTTTCATATAACACCTCAAAATTGCTTTTGAATAATAATATACTACTCCCTCTGTCCCACAACAAGGATTACATGGGGGTACGTGCCGTACGGCATGTAATTACAAAAATATATTCGTATTTTTTATTTTTTAAAATCATACGATAAATAAATCAAAATAAAAAAATATACTCCATTCGTCCCTTTTAAAGAATCTATTTTTTAAATTTTGATATAAAATAGCCTTTTTTTTTTAAAAAAAATGAAAAAAAAAGTGGTTGAAGTTTAGATAAAAAAGTTGTAAAAGTTTAGATAATATTGAGTAAATAATATAAAAAACATTTAAAGAAAGAATAAAACTTAAATGTGCAATAGGGGGTTCGAACCCCTGACTTCCAAGGTAGGAATTAAGCGAAGGACCACTATGACGAGTACTAAATATTTTTATCAAATTATACTATGTATAACATTTTTCGAATTGGGGGTACAGTGGATCCGCCCCTTATTTTACTATTTTCGTCTGTCTCAACACAAGAGGTGCATTTCTTTTTTAAGTAAATGAGACTCACACAAAATCATTAATATATCTTCATGGGACCCACACACCATACTAATACACATATCCACTATACACTAAAATATTATTTCTCTCACCTCAACTACTCATTAAATATTATATCCCTTAATCTATGTGCAAAAAAGTTTCGTCACTCTTGTGGTGTGACGGAGGGAGTAGTATTATAACAACATATACGATATGTACTAAAAAAACGTTACATTTGTAAACTACGAGTGAAATTGAGTTTAAAATTATATATTAATACTAAGAATGTGAAATCTTCACATGGAACCCTCCAAAATCACTTGAAAATTGAATAACAACGTACGAGTCGATATAATGACAAGTGTTCCGTTATGGGCTGAAATTCACATATTTTATCCTATAAAATGATCAATTATATCTCACCACATTATAATAAACAACATATTCAATTTTTTTATATTTCTGTTATATAATTCTATAAGAATGGTTATTCATAATGCTTCACATTAAAATCTTTACATATGTGTTTTATGAGATGTGTGAAAGGCTACAAATGTGATTTATTAAAATATTATGCTTTAATATTGTATGAGAGGTTTTCGAATAAATGAAAAGCTCCAAGGTCGCTCGATTTTAAATAATCGCGGATGTCACTATAACGACATGTTTTCTGTTATGTGTTCAACAACAATCTATTCGTAAACTATTATCGAAATTGAGTTTAGAAATAATTTTTAACATTAAGTATATGAAATCTTGACATAGAATGCTTTGAGATTGCTAATTTTAAATAACTGTATATGATTCTTATAACAAAACGTGTTCTGTTGTGTTCAAACAACATGACATCATTGTTAGAGAAATTGGATAAGAAATTATATTTTATTGCTAAAAATTAATATAAAATTTTGACATAAACACCCCAAAATCGCTCAAATTATGAATATCATAAGAGTTATTATAATGATATGTTTTCCTTTATGGACGGAGGGGAACAAGAATAAAAATCTGATGTGAAAATGTGAAAGAAGACTTTTTTTTTTCCAAAAGGTCCACAACTTTTATTTATTCATAAAGAGCCCATAAAATATTAATATTTCAAATAAAACCACTTACTTATGAAGGCAAAAGCTCCTGCGCCCTCGAGGACACTGTCCGTGTCCCCATGTGAACATAATCATTTCCCTCCTTATTCTATTTAAACCTATGTATTGATAGGGAGTTTAAATTGCAAAGGAACACGGAAATTGTAAAGGGACACGATGTCACCGAGGGCACAAGAGCCCCCATTCACTTATAAAAGAAGATTATATGCACAAAATTTTATAAGATTAGATCATTTTAATGAGATTTTATGTTGACTGGAATTTAAACGAAGAATCATTTTTTAATTTAAGTTGCATTAATTTTCTTCTTTTCAAATCACTTAAGTAAAAATATTGAGTATCATTGGGTGGCAATAGGACCGTTCGCATGTAAATAAGAATATTAATGATAATTAAAAAAGATTCCACAAATTTAAATACAAAATAGAATATATCAGTCTAATATCAATAAGAAATTTTGTAAAATTAATAAAAAAATTAACCGTAGGATTAAAATGAAATATTTATTCGACATCTAAAAGCATATACTATATAATATATTCAAAATTCAAAGTATTTAGATAACTATGCAATATATATAAATTCAATTTTTTAGTCAAGTTGTTGAAACAACTTAAGTTTTGTAGAATAAATGTGAAAATTCATATAAAAAAATAAGACATAAGATCAAGTCCAATGAATATAAAACCAATATATATAGTTTCGAATTCGGGATCTTTATATGAATAGGCTAAATATTTTAATGGGCAAAAAATTAAATGAGATATGAAAATATAATAGATACGTATTACTTAATATACCCTCTTTGTCTGCTGATAAGATATCAATTTTTTCATTTTACTCGTCCAATGTAAATGTATTCATTTTCTCTTTTCAGTAAAATTGTCCCACACATGACCCACTACACACCACTAATACAACTATTCATTTTATATAAAATAATAATACACTTTAATATATGTGAAAAAATGAATACCTTCACATTTGACAGAAGGAGTAATAAATATAGTGGATATATGTTCATATATACTCGCCTATGTGTATGAAATTTCGAGACATCAAACCAACCAACCTTTTTTATATTTGTGCATGAAATATAAGCCCATTAAATTGTTGTTAATAAATTGAATCAACAATATAAAAATATATACTTGTGTACAACCTTAAAAAAATAAATAAGAATGTAATTATGACAAAATATCTACATAATATGTGAAATAATTAATAACTAAAAGTTCATGAGCTTTGGCGCAAACCTTATTAAACGATCTAATGTACTGACAGTAAATTTCCTAGCAAACAAGTGGCAAATATTGGTTGGCTTTCCATTATACATGCATAGTGTGGCGGTTCGCATTTGATTCAGCATCTCGAGCGAGATATCGGTTCTAACGAACTTTCTTGGATGGGGCCCACCCAAGGACCAGTCAACCCAAGTCAAAGTCCTGTTGGAGTTCCTCCAGGATATCTTCTTGGTGATAAATGTGGGCAGGTAGTGCTCATCGGAGTAGCAAGCAGGTTTGCAGTACTTCTTGAACGCGGCCGCGTAGACGTGGTCTGATATGACCTCAAGGGCAACCACTCGGTCCATTTCAAACCACTGAGCCCCCTTCCGCCACTCGTCTAGCGTCACCAATGGCCTCATGTGCTTGTCGTATCGGCCGCGCCCAACAGGCCCTGCCAAGTCGTACGACTCCACAAATGAAGTGGTAGAGTTGATGAGGTAGTCGTAGATGGTTTCAAAATTGAACAATGGAATGCAGGCTTCAGATAGAAGAACAAATCTTTGGTTCGCGAAATCTAGCATCGCGTTCCCCAGTAGCCGACGTTCTGCTTCTATCATATTGAATTTCCCCCATTCTACAATCTGCATGTTCATTTTTATTCTTTATATGCATCCAACCATCATATATTCAATACGTGATTAATTTAATCGAATTCTATTTCATATGCAAACAATAATTATAGATAGAGTTGATATCCGATACACCCGAGTGAAACTCACTCATATGTGTATAACTTTTTATTCAATAATGTATACATGTTTCTTAATAGTTGTATATTTTTTTTACATTCAGTTTTTCATTAAAAAATCTAATATCCATATATGTATAACTTTTTTATTGAATAGTGTATACATGTTTCCACTTTTTTACACTCAGTTTTTTAAACTAACAAAAATTTTGCTAACAAAGGGTATACATTTTTGTTTATAACTGTATACGTTTTTACTCATAATTGTATACGTTTCTGAAAGTGGGTGTACCGTATCGTGAAGTGCACCTAGGTGCACACGAGAATTAACCTTATAGAATAAATTTACTACTTGATATATATATTATTTCATTGATAATCATATATAAAATATAAGGTGATGTCTAATTAAATACGCCCTGAAATGCTATCATATACTCCCTCCGTCCGCTCGAAAGATGGTATTTTTTCTATTTTTTAGTTGTCCGCTTTAAAGAGGGTCATTTCCTTTTTTACACACATGGGACCCACACACATTCACTAATACAACTAAAATATGGGGTCCACACTCCCACTAATATAACTACCCACTACACATTAAATAATAATACTCCTTAATCAACGTATCAAAGTGTAAGACCCTCTTTCGGGCGGGCGGATGGATGGAGTATTATTCTTCATCGTTACTGCAGATACGGAGTTTAAGAAAAATTGTTTTTAAAAAACTTTATTGATTTTTGGAGGATAATGTATTAATGACGTATGCTACGTGTGTTAGATGAAAGTGATAAAATTTGTAAATAAAATGTACTTTTAGACTTGGAGATTGATATGATTTTTTTTATGGTGAAATTTATTGTGGGATAGACGAAAATAAAAATCGTAAAATTTAACTTGGAATAAAAGGAGTATTTATTTCTGTTACATGTGACATAAGAGGCCAGAAAACTAGAATAATATAATAATATTATCTTACACATCCTACCACTCCTCTTATTCACATTATTAAACTACTCATATATTTGGAAATCCGATATCTAAATCCATTCGGAAACCAAAAAAAAAATAATAAAGAGATTTTTGTTTCAAGATTTATTAGGCTTTTAAAAACTAAGTTTTAAATCGAAGAAGATTTAGAAATATTATATATGATAGGAGTGTATTTGTTTTGAGATTTTGATTAGCTTGAGATTTAGGGGGTGTTTGGTTTGTTTAAAGGAATGGAAATCAGAATGACAATGATAGTGTTGAGGAATGGTAATAAGTTTGTATTGTATTATAAAATGATATTGTTTGGTTGTGAATGAGAATGTTTATCATTACGATTAATTTTGTTTGGATTGTTTCAAAATTCGATGGGAATGAAATCAATATCAAGTATTTTTTTATTTTTTATTTTTTAAATTAATAAAATATTAAATTTTTGATTAAAATAATTATAAATAATAAATAAAAAATATTTGTAACTGTAAAAAAAATAAATTAATTAATTAAGGTCTTTCATGGATGGGAATGATAGGGCATTCCACTGAAAATTGCAATGAATGGAGAATCCCAAATATCAATTAACTGTTCATGGAAATGATTCACTCCCACAAAACATTAATATCCATTCCATAGTGATTCATGAGTTACAAAAGTGGTCAACCAAACGGACACTTAGTTTAATGTTTAATCAATGTGAAATAAGATATTCATATTTTTTTGAAGGAGTTTTTCAGATATAAGCCCGAATGACCCGAACAATTATTTCTATCAATTCTAGGATTTATGAATTTATTAGGATATAATTTTCTTATCTCTCATATATATCAAAATTTGTGAGTTTAATGTTTGATACCTTTAATAGAAGATTTCAACTTTATATATATAGTTTGAGAATGACTAGCCTATAATCAATCCTACCAATTTTTTGTACAACCGGATCATACAGCAAGAAGGATTAAAATCGCGGATCCCACCTCTTCTTCTCTCTCCCCCTGAAGCCCTACTTTCCTATCCCTTCTTCTCTCTCCCCCACCCTTCTTCTCTCTCCCCAGTACTTAAGCCCTTCTTCTCTCTCCGGCAGGAGGCATTATGTTATGAACAAAAAGAGCTACCCTTCTTCTCTCTCCGGCAGGAGGCATGATGTTATGAACAAAAAGAGCTAAAAAAAATACTGCATCTTCCACAAAGAGAAGCCTTTCGCTGAGGACGATTGGGATGTGGAGGACTGAGATCACGATCATGAAGATAATGATAGAGGTAACGGTGATGGAACTGATGAAAAACCTGAAGGCGATTAACATTGTTCCCTTGTTCCATGAATTTGGTGATCGATGGGTTATTTTCGTAGGATTGGGATCTATAAGTGTATTTGACTTTATATTGTTGGTAATGGAATTATTATAATTATTTTGAGAATTTTCTTACTTGATTTTAATATTTTGGTTTCTGAGTACTATTTTTTGAATCTCTGTTGCTTGGAGGTACCGATATATTGATCTCATTTTTATTGTAATGTTGTGGCTGTTGGTGGATGCAATTTTATGATGTTTGATGAATGATTTTTAAATTCATCATATTTAGCATGGAAAGTATTGCCTTTTTACTCATTACCAATGTCATTTGTTTGGAGAATTTACGAATTTCAGAATAATTCATGTTAGCATAGAACAGTATACATGAGTCTTGAGAGGTGATTATTACAGGATATATATGGAGTATATTTTACAATACATCACCTCATTCTCATAAAATTAGAATCTCAACTAGTAATCTAATTTATTATAAAAAGTAATCCAATTAATTAAAAAGAGTACCCTAAAAAATATTGATCATATATAACAATATTAATTTCGGCTGAAAAAATTAAATTAATATTATCAATCTATAGAAGTAATTAGATTGTCTTTTGAATTAATTAATTCTACTTATTCCAAATAGTGATCTAAAGAATTTCAAATCTAATTAATTCAAAAGAGTAATCTAATTATTTTTATAGAGTGATCTATCAGTTTACAAATTGCATATAATTTAGTTCTTTACAATACATCACTTAGATAATCATAATCTCAAATTAAATAGTAATCTGATTTTTTTGTAAAGAGTAACCTAATTAATTTCAAAAGTAATCTATCAAATGATTTTTTGTTGCTTCTTTTTAATAAAAAGTAAATAGTGATCTAATTAATTCATATAATTAATTTCAAAGGCAATCTAATTAATTTCAAAAAGTGATATAACTAATTTCAAAGAGTAGTCTAATTATTTATTAGAATTACTATGAACTTAACATACAATTAATTATCATACATATATGACTTTATTTATAGAAACTAGAGTTTAAAATCAAAGAGTACTCCTACTAATTTCAAAGAGTGATCCTATTAATTTTAAAGAGTAACCCAATTAATATTAAAAGAGTTATCTAATTAATTTTATAAAGTGATCTATCAATTTACAGATTACATACAATTTAATTTTTTGCAACACATGAAAATCAGAATTTAAAATTACTTCAATTCATTATAAAAAATAACTAATTTAATAGAAAAAAGTAACCTCTATTTTCAAAAAATTAGAGTTTCAAATCAAAGAGTAGCCTAATTATATATAAAGAGTAACTTATGCATTTTTAGAATCAAGTCAAATAGCGACCAATAAATTTAATAATTTAAGAGTGACCAAATTAATTACAAAGAGTAACCTAATTAATTTTAAAGAGTAACTCATGCATGTTCAGAGTCTCAAGTCAGATAGTGGTCCAATAAATTTAAAAGTAACCTAATTAATTCCAAAGAGTAACCTAATTAATTTTAAACTAATTAATTTTAAAGCAAAAAGGGGTTTTGAATTATGTCATCAGTTTTGATTTGATTTTTTTTTCAGTTTCCATAAAATTTCATGACTCTGTTTTTCTCTCACACTTCCAACGTACAATATTCCTTCTCTCTCACATAGCAAAACACTTGTTACCACCTACAGTGCCATTTCTCTCTCTTTCTGCTACCCTCACCATCTTCCTGCTAAAATTTGATATCCATTCAGCAAAAAAAATAAATCTTCCTACTAGACTTCCTTCTCTACCCAACTATGAGTATCTACTTTCTACAACTCTCACTCTCCCACTCTCTCTCATCTCATACACAATTAACTATGCTTTCAAACCTTGTAGCAAGATCAACAATTCACCATCTTCTTGTGAATCAATTTAAAAAAAAAAAACCAACTGGTTGTATAAAAAATCTTGAACAAGAAATGAGATCAATTTCAAGAATCCAACCCTCTCCATCTTCTTCTTCACCCAATCTCTCTAACTTCCTTTTTTGTTTTCGGAAAACATCACCATCTTCCACGACGACGAAGATGACGACAACATTGTCCAACACTTATATCCCTCTTCCGCCCTCAAATTGTTTGCTTTAGTTTCAGAACTCTAATTTGCCCAATCCTCCACAAATCAACAAAAACAAGAGATTAATTTTAGTCATCCTTGTACAATAGCACCGAGCAACATATTTCCTCCCAATTCTACACCTTCAATAGACAATCACATTCACTTATGATTCAATGGTTAATCAAGTTCATCACAATAGGATCTACGCCATCCTTGGGTTTATTTCTCGACGGAATCGAAGTAATTTTATACCATCTGCCCATGTACTCGTCTGTATTAAGGCCCATCACCCTTCCATCTATTTGTCCGATATTTTTAGGCTAATCAGAAATCTCAGGAATTAGGAGATTTGGGGAGTTGTGTGTCTAATTTTGGAGAAGATTTCTTCCATGTTCTCTCTGGGGGTTTCTGCTTTCTTGACGAAGGGTTTAGGATCGATCGGAAATTTCAGAACAACATGGGCATGACAGATTAGAGATGGAGGGGAGGACATTAAGAGAAAGAAGAAAAAGAGAAGAAGGAGCCGAGAGACATTGAGAGAGAAAGAGGAAAGAGAGAAGGAGGACGCGAGACACATTTAACCTTTTTTTTACCCATATTTAATAAAAGGATCCGGTTGTACCATTTTTTAAGAAAAAGATGGGCCTATTCTAGTCATTGCCATATAGTTTTTGTGAGGTTGCATCATATAATACTAATACCACTACTCACTTTACATTAAATATTATTTCTCTCACCTTATTATACATTAAAATATTATATTTTTTAACTCCATGCAAAAAGAAAATGTCAACGTTAGCGTAGGATGAAGAAAATATGTATTAGGAGAATGACGGGGTTTTGGGAAGAGAGGAAGGGATTCAATTTAACCTAAAAATATTACTTTCAAATTCATGATTTTCAATCACAAGATCTTTCATTGTAACAAACTACAAAACCCAAATGTTAGAGTTGACAATAACATTAAAGAGCCTTCAAAATATGAACTGGAAAATTCTCAATTCAACCTATATAGTGGATCAGATCTTTACTCCTCGAACTAAGGGTCTATATGCCTATTTCTTTACAAGATTATTTTTTTACTAACTTCAACTTTTGGAGTAAATAAATATTTTTAAATAAAAAATAAAGTATAAAGCATATAATGTATGTAAAAAGCGGATGACATTTTTTAAATTAAAGTTACATTTGAGGTGTTAGATTAAGATGAAATTTTCTTTTTTAGTGGGTGAATCATTTTACAAACAATCAAATGAGAAAAGAGTGAATGATATTCGGGGACAGAGACGACATGCACACCAGTTCGAAATTGCCGATTCCGATTCCCGAAAATGTGAAATCGGAATCGAATAAGTTTTATGACAGTTTCGGTTCGATTTTGGAACTGTCAGTTCTGATTTCCTCTTTTTTTTAATTTTTAGCCTTAAAACCGTAAAGAAAAATAAAAAAATAGAAGAACCGCCAGTTCGAACTGGAACATCTGATTTAGGTTCCATATAATGAAGAACCGGAACCGAATCGGAGTATATCCAGTTTCGGTTTTAATATGGCCGATTCTAGAACCACCTATTCCGATTCAGGTTGGAACCACCAGTTCTAGTTTTTTGTGCATGTTAGAGAGAATATTAGTTAAAAGGTGTATGTAAAGGCAAACACTTGAGTGAGACAATCACACAAAAAATTACCGTGAAACAGATAAAAATTGATAAAATTTTAGTAAATAAATAAATGATACTCCCTTCGTCCACTGTCAATTTATCTATTTTACCTTTTTGAGTCGTCAATCCTTAATCTATCAATTTTTCTTTTTGGACTATGGGACCCACACCCTCCACTAATACAACTACCTACTACACATAAAATAATAATACTCCTTAATCCACGTACAAAAAATAAATGGATAAACTGAAGAAGGACGGAGGGAGTAATTGTTAATAGTGATAGAGGTGCATTAAATTATTTTATAAACAATTTGTAGTATAAATAAAAAGCAATAATATTTTAAAAATTATAATATCTTCGTTAAAAAGCAATAACCATTTAGATTAAAACATAAAAATATTCTAACATGAAATGATTTCAATTTTATGCAAAGAAAATGTGTAGGATAGTATTAGAGAATCAAGCATATGATGTATAAATAAAAAAAGTAGAAAATACAAAGAAATTAAATAAATATAAATAAAGAAATGAATAAATTATAAACTAAAGTTGTGGGAAAAATGTAAATTTTAAAAGGAACTATCATATGAATATCACATTATGATACTTATGTTTTTTTTTAAGTATATGTGTTAGTAAAATATAAATTCTTTATTTTTAATAATTGTGATATTTTAAGTGTAGTATGATTTTTTTTTAAAATCATCTAGTGCTATACTCCCTGTCTCTTTTGATATGTAATCGTTATGTCATTTTGGTTCGTCTCATTATAAAATATTTATTTCTTTTTTTTGATGTGACTAAAAAATAATAATTATTGTACTACATCCACTACAAATGGGGCCAACACTTAACACAATTACAACTATGTACTACAAATTAAAATATTATATCTCTAAATCCACTGTATATTAAATTATAATACTACATAAAAAAAATATTACCTTGAAAAGGAGTATTTTTCTTAAGCAGTTATATGATACTACATTTTTTGTTTGTCGTGATATTTTTATTTATTCTAAATTATATTTTATACGTATTACGTGGTCCATTTTCCAAACTCACATGCACAATATATAGAGCAACGCTGCAAGAAAAAAAAATTTTAAAAAAATTAAAAATCAATTTTAAATGCAATTTATATATTTATATTTATATTTCATCTCATAAAAGTTTCACATTGTTTAAAAAATTAATTTTTTTTAAATCAATTTTATTAATTTTTTTTTTGTGTAATATGGTATTTATAGATAATAAGTAAATTAAAATATATGTTGCGTGGGTTGGTTGGAGAAGAAAAAACTAAAATTAAAATACATTTTGAAATTGTTAAATTGATTGAAAGTATTTATAAGAGTGGTGTGTCACAAACAAATGAAAAATAAAAAAAAAGAATCTTATCAATCAAAGCTTGAAAGATGGGTAAATTATTAATTCGGGCTTGAATTATTTTTTCTATTAATTTGGGGCGTGAAATATATATAACTATCAATTTAGAATTTGAATTTAGACCCTAAAGTAATAAAATATGAGATAATATTATTTGATAAATTCACGTCATGTATTAATAGTTTTATATATTTCAGGTCTTAAATTTATAGAAAATTAATTCAAGTCTCCAATTGATAGTTTACCCATTTTTCAGGTCTTGAATTAATAAAATTCATATATTA
Source organism: Pogostemon cablin (assembly GCA_023678885.1). Classification (NCBI taxonomy): domain Eukaryota; kingdom Viridiplantae; phylum Streptophyta; class Magnoliopsida; order Lamiales; family Lamiaceae; genus Pogostemon; species Pogostemon cablin. The sequence continues at coordinate 17,631,377 of CM042964.1, read as the reverse complement.
AGGGTTTTATTTATGAAACAAAGGATTAGAATATTTCTAATTTATAGTATAATTGTAAGTTTGTAACACCACTTTAATGAAAATAGGTTATTCATGCCATAGTTGCATTGTCAAATCTAGTTATTTTTGTTTTATCAGAATACCGGTTATATTTAACAGGTAATTTAATGACAATGCCATGGAAATATTTATTTAAGATAAATATGAAGTGATTATTAAAATAAAAAATGAAAATTTTTTGATTAATGAAAAGGGATATATTATAATAAATTATTTCATGAACAATTAGTAATATAAATAAAAAGTGATAATACTTTTTATAAAACATAATATATTTATAATAAAAAGTAATAATTAAAAATGGTATCACCTAAATATTGCCCATCTAATAAAATATACCATCGACAGCATGATTGGTCGTGAGTTTCATAATTTAACTTAAAATATTTTTATTTTAATAAAATAATTTTAATAATTTAGTATTAAATATAAAATAAATATTACAAAAATAAATAAATTTTATATTAAAATAATTTAATCATTCAATAATCCTCACTAAAATATTAACAATAAAATTGATATTATTAATAAAAATACATTCTTCCATATCTTATTCCTAAGCAATATCATTTACGAAAATTTTAATTTTTATTCATTCATTTTTTATCTCTACTGCATTCATAAGTTATTTTTATTTCATCTCATCATATCAATCACAAGGGTTGTAACTCGATTAAACTTTTTAAAAAAATATCATACATTAATAACAAAAAAAATAGGCTTAACTATAAGAAAAACCACGCATTTACTTCAATTACTTTTTAGCAAAAAGATTATCATTATTTGTCTTTTGCACATCGCAACCATCTTATAGTCATATGTTGCCCGATTATTGACGTGACTAGCCAATAAAATGTCACATTCCATATCATTTTTTGTTTATTTGCACGAAAAAACACCACATATACGTAAATTGCAATTTAGTTTTAATTTTTGAGATTTTTGCGAAAAATCATCAATTTATATTTTTGGCAAATGGTACTCATCTAATTTTTTTTATTATTTTATATATAAGTTAAGCAAAGATTTGTGTGAGAGCGTCTGACGTTAGGATAATAATGGAACGAGTATTTTCATGTACCCGATCTATGCAAACCCTAATGCATAGGGTACGGGTAGTTGTAAACGGGTTTGGGACGGGTACGGATAGTTGTAGAAAATACCATCAGGATTTGGGACGGGTACGGGTAATGCCTCAAAACCCGCAGATACTCCGATTATATATATATTTTTATAAAATTTAATATATATTACTCTCTCCGTCCGCTTCTAAGATATCAATTTTACTATTTTTGGTGTCCGCTTCAAAGGTATCAATTTTCCCTATTTAGTAAAAAAGTACAAAATATGGCCCACCACTTCCCTCTAATACAACTAGTCACTTTACATATAATAATAATACTCCTTAATCCACGTGAAAAAAGCAAATGGATACCTTAGAATCGGACGGAGGGAGTATATAATTTATAATATATCATACTCCCTCCGCCGCTCGAAAGGTCCACATTTTGCCATTTTGGGCGTCCGCACCAAAGGTCCACATTTTCCTTTTTAAACACATGAGACCCACACACATCACTAATACAATAAATTTATGGGACCCATACACCTCAATAATACAACTTCCAACTACACCTTAAATAATAATACTACTTAATCCACGTGCAAAAAGCAAATGTCCACCTTTGTGGAGGACGGAGGGAGTATAATTTATATATTATAAGATATTTTATATATTTAATTAATAGTTATAAGTTTTATTTAATTATATTTATTAAATATTTATTTAAAATAATAAAATTTATATTATATTTATCTTATATTTAATTAATAATAATGTAATTTATTATTATATTTATTTAGATAATAAAAATATATAAATATATATAAAATAAATGAATATTAAACGGGTATGGGTACCCGCTGATATTGATAAACGGGAATGAGAAGGGTACGGGTACCATAATAAATTTTTTAAATGGGTTGGATACGGGTACGGATAGTTATTTTTTAATCGGATACGGGTACGGGTACCCCAAAATAAGCGGGTACCCTACCTGTTGTCATCCCTAGCTTACGTGAGACGATCAAAAAGTGATAACTTTTTAAAGAAAAGTATTACTAAATTAATAAAAAAGTATAATGTTATTTCGTGGACAATTTATAGTATAAATGAAAAGTGATAACATTTTATAGCGAAAGTAATGACATTTTATAACGGAAGTGATAATTATTTTAAAAGGTGTAAAATTGTCTCACGTGAGACGGACTCACGCAAGACCTACCCATTAGTTTATTTTTTAACAAGGGCGATTCTGAGATGGTGAAGGAGGTGCCACTGCACAGGAGCCCAGCCCAACAAGAGCCACAATATATATAAAAGTTAGGATATGTGGTAGCAAAAATAGAAGATCGATTCTCTTATTTTTTTTTCAATAAAACCATCTTGGAGATTGTGTAATGCTTACTCTGAAACTCTTCATTTATACCGTAGTGATATTTTTTGTGTCTCTCTTTATCTTTGGATTCCTATCTAATTATCTAGGGCGAAATCTTGGATGTGAAGAATAAAATACAGGGGGTTTTCCTTTGTTTTGGTTAATTTTAAAATTTTCTTAGGATTTTATCTATTCTACATGTTTCACTAAGATTTTCAAAATAAAAAAAAAACGAAATGAATTCATCAACAGAAACGGAAAGAGAGAGATTCGAACCCTCGGTACAAATAATTCGTATAACGGATTAGCAATCCGACGCTTTAGTCCACTCAGCCATCTCTCCCAACTGAAAAAGATAATTACTACATTACACATAATGTAAGGAATCGTTGTTCTTTCTCTATTCTATTATATATATAGATTATAGATCCACAAATCGGGAATTTTCTTTATCTAAAAGATAGACTCGAACACGCGAACAATCGAACTAAAAAAAATAAGCAAGACCTCTTTGTCTTGATTTTGTTCGAAAGACCCTTCTTTATTCTCACGGCCCGGCCCGTTCAGTACCTAGCCGGGCTCTCTTTTTTGTTCCAACAAATTCTAGATAAATAATGATTTATCTGATTTGAAAACGAAAAGACTTTTTTTTATTATATATATATATATATATATTTAATTGATATATATTTAATTGAATATTTTATATTCAAGCAACAAAAAAAAAGAAGAAAGACTATTTGCATTCTTTTTCTTGTTCTATTTTACCCAACTAAAAAAGAAACCACAATGCATTTTTCTATTATGATTTTACTTTTTTTTATCCGTATCTATCTTCTTCAGCACAAGGGAAAACTTTAGTTATTTAATTTAAATTAAATGAAGCCTTTTTCCAGAATCTCATTAAATTAGGATCTCCCCGCAAAAAAGTGCAATTGATGATTCTTTGATGATCCTATCTTGTTCGACAAAAGGTCCATTTGTATACAATAATCCTATTGTAGCGGGTATAGTTTAGTGGTAAAAGTGTGATTCATTCTATTAACCTTTAAAAGTTAAAGGGTCTTCGGTTTTATTAATATTACGACCAAAAATTTTATTTCTTAAAAGAATTTAATCCTTTACCTCTCAATGAGAAATTCGAGAAAGAAAGACGAATTCTCGTGATTTGTATCCATGAGTCACTTATAAATTAAAAAGTTGGATTATAAAATTGCGAAACATAATTTTTGAATTGGAACAAAACTTCCAATTGAATAAGTATGAGTAAAGGATCCGTGGCAGAAGATAGAAAGTCAATTTCGAATTGTAACTAAATCTTCCCATTTTTTCTTTCTAAAGAAAGAATTTGGAGCAAAATAACTATTCAACGATGACTTTGGTTTAATAGAGACATCGGCGTATTGTTTTAGCTCGGTGGAAATAAAATCCTTTTCCTTAGAATCTTCTCAAATAGAAATAGAGAACGAAGTAACTAGAAAGATTGTTAGAATGACCTTCTTCTAGAAGGATCATCTAGAAAGCAATTCATTTTGTTTCTATTCAAACAAAAAGCTGACGTAGGTGTTATGGTATAATTTTGTTCATTTTGTTCACATCTTAAATATACGAATTTACTGATATATATATATATATATATATATATATATATATATATATATATATATATATATATATATATATATATATATATATATATAAACTGAAAATATGAATGTATATACCTAATGTCTATGTTGACAACATTTTATTATTTTTTTCACATTTACTTGAATTCGAGTTTTGTGGGGAGGCACGAATGTTTAGTGACACTTTGGTGTGATATGTATGTACCATCTTTTTATAGATTGACACGTGATAAGGAAGAAAAATTTAGTCCCTTACCTGTAGAATTTATACGTTAAGTTAGGATATAATATCTCTAATTTTTATCACAGTCTTTCTTCTTCTACCGTTGTTCTTTTAATTTATTTCTAATAACTTTTCTATTAAGATTGTTGATCAAAAACTGTGAATTCTTATTAAGAATTATTTTTTTATTTGATGAATTAGTTAAACATATTTAATTATACAATTATATATATATATATATATATATATATATATATATATTTAATAAGTATAATTATATTCACATGTGTTTTAATTTTATGTATATTATGTATTAAAAAAATAAAACTTCTCAAAAAAATTCCCCAAAAATTATAGGACCGAAACTGTTTTTAATATTATTATGTGCTGAAATAATAAAAATTTAATATAATATTTCTTTAATTTATGAAAATATTAAGTACTACGTACAAATTAACATATATAAACAAAACATTTATTTCATTAAATTTTATTATACGAATAAAATTAAAGCAAGATTTGTGTGAGACACGTATAAAAAGTGATAACACTATTATCCATTTCGTTATAATATGTTATCATTTTTCATGTTACCACCTTTTATTTAAGAGTGAGGCTTGTGTGCGCCTTGGCGTACGGGAACACATTCCTTACGCCTTTAGAATTTAGTATTATGGGTAAGGGTACTTTACTTTAGTCTAAAGGGTATACACTTTAATTAATAAAGATACACCATTTTGTTCTAAAGGGTATACACTTTATTAATATTTTTTTATTTTTCTTCAGAAAATAAAGGGTATATATATTTATACTAAAGGGTATACAATTTAACACAAAATTTCAAAGGCACAAGGAATGTGTTTCCGTGCTCCCGGGCACACACAAGTTTTTGTCATGGTACACATCTTTATACTAAAGACTATACAATTTAACACAAAATTCTGAAGGCGCACGCAATGTGCTCCCGTGCGCCCAGGCGCACACAAGTTTTTGCCTTTATTTATACTATAAATTGTGATGAAATAATTAATTAACTGCACTATTATCATTTTTCATTGATTGAGTATCACTTTATATCAATCTCACATAAGAGCTTACGTGGGACGATCTCATACAAGAGTTGTCTAAATTAATTATTAATAAAAAAAATCTATATTTAAAAAGTATAAAAAAATCTTTAAAAACTTAAATTAAGTTCTACCGTATAAATTAAAATTTTTTTAAATTTTAAAATTATATTACGTATTTAATTTTTTTACTAGGTTTTATGTATCTAAGTTAATAATTTATTACAATTTAAAATTTAGAAATAATTTTTTATCATATAAATATAATTAAGGGCAAGTCTTGCGTGAGAGCCTCTCTCATGAGATTATTTTATACTTTTTAAATTAATTATTAATTTCGCTACAAAATTAATGTTATAACTTTTTATTTTTACTATAAATTGTTCATAAAATAACATTATCACATTTTATTAATTGAGTATCACTTTTCATTATAAAAGTTATCACTCTTTATCTGTCTCAAATAAGGACTTAAGTGAGACAGTCGCACACAAGTCTTTTCCTATAATTAATGAATTTAACATTTGTTCATATATATTATTTTGTAATAATATTTTTTAATTAAATAAACTAAATATATATATTAAATTAAAATTTTATTATTTTATAGAGTAATTTACAAAATTTAAGTTTATATATTAAAAAAAAATTTAAAAATTATATCGATGCATTTTGCTAAAAAAATATAATTTGATTTTTTTTTTCGCCAAAATATCAAACGATGTGACTAAATTGCAATTTAAATAAATTATGTTGGTGGGTTTTTTATACAAATAATTCAAAGATAACATGGAAGGTAATAAGACATTAGCCAGTCAGCAATCGGGTAGTATATAGCCAGAGACGGATCCAGGAAATTAAAATTGGGGGTACGGTATCTAATTTTAGAAATATTATTTAATATTTAAAATTATTTAATAAATAAATCAAAATAAAAAATTATAATTACTATTGACACCGTTGACTTTTTTATTTAATAAATAATTTATGAGTACAAATGTGTGAGAAAAATATAAATGATTCAATGAAACATGAATATTAATATATTGTGTGAATTATGTATGTGAAGAAATAAAGAAACACAAGATTTAAAATAAAATATATATATTAAAAAAATGGTGTAGCATATAATATTAGAAGAAACACATTTTTTATATAAAATAAAATAATTAAAGTATAAAAGAAAACAAGAAAAATAATAAGACTAATATAAATATATATATTTAAAATAGAAGAGAGAAAAAATATAAACATATTTAAGGAAAAAAACGGCCACACTGAATGCTCCTATCTCTCGGCAAAGATCGTGTGAGTGTGCAGTTATGCTTCGGATGCTTCGCCATAGAATAGATCGACCCAGTTCCCGTTTAGCCCTTGTAGTAGTCCAAAGAGAATGAGGAAGGGATCAAACCCTCAACCTTCTCCCACAAATGTAGTTGCAAACCCACCAAACTATAGACAATTTTCACTAATTATTCCATATATATATATATATGGAGGTTATCTTTTAATTTGGGGGTACAGCTATTCCACGGTGAATCCGCCCCTGTATCTAGCTTTCCGATGGGATCGATAAGTAAAAGACTTAAAAAATGTTAATCTTTTTGATAAATTTCAAATTTTGTGAGTGAATTGTGATTGAAGTAAAGATTATGATTTTCATCCCATTAACGCAATAAATTATAACACAAAATTTATAATTTTTTCATAGCTTGATATATATTATATAAAATATAGATTAATATTTGTGTAGTAACATCTAACGGTGAGAATTTTTTCTTTTTATATTTAAAATTAGTTATTACTCTCTCTGTCCCTAAAGATTGTTTATCTTTACTGTACCATGGATATAAAGAAAAGAGATAGTATCTTGTGTGCCCGGGAGTATGGACTTAACTCGGGCACCCAACCTGCCCCATTTATTAAGCGGATCATTTATAAGTTTAAAAAAAACAAAAAAAAATCAATATAGGTAGGGTCGGACTTGAGGCACGGGTCTAACTCCGTGTGCCTGGGGGGCACAAGAGCTTTTGCCTAAAGAAAAAGTTTCTTTTTTTTACTAAATTTATTAACTTTTAGGGATAATGTGGTATTTTTAGGTAATAAATTAAGTATAAAGTATGTTATGTGTGGAAAGAAGTGATGATTTAAATTTAATATGTATTTTTGAATGTGGATGAACAAATGAGGAAATAGTGAACAATCTTCAAGGTTCGATGGAGTACATTTTATTAAAGATGTTATCACTTATGTTTATACTACAAACCGTTTAAGAAATAATTCACTTGAACGTTTAACGCTTTTTATCAATCTAAGTATAATTTTTTTAATAACATATCTTCACTTTTGATCAATCTCACGAAATTTATCCTATCTGTCACAAATTTTAACAGAATATTAAACAAAACACATAAGAGTAATATCATTATATTAAAGTTGGTCGGTCGCATTCACATTGGCCCCAGTTCGGTGCATTGTGCCCCTTCCATTCAGAAAAGTCTATTTCTCTTATATTTCGTATTTGATCTATTTCTGTATTATTGTAATTTATTTCTAAGAACTTGTTAGATGCTGCCTCTGACTTGAACTCCAAATTTTGTTTATAGTTCACATCTTTGCCTCGATGCAAGATAGTTGTTGCTGGTACCCTTCGAAGTGTACGCTAAACGTGTTGCTGCTTGTTATCTACGAGGGATCCCTCATTAAATTGCTTAACGAGAATTAGGTGACTCATAGTATATGTCCTTAGTTATATGAACCTTTGTATAAGTGGTTCTGGTGGGTTCCAAAGGTGTTATTAAAGTCTCATCTGGTATTCTGTTATGGTAAAATTGGTTTGAATTCTTATATTTTAAGTTAATTAGTGTGACTGATTGTTATGTTAGGATTTTGGATTATGTGATCTTAGATCATTAAATTCTGTGCTTGAGGTCTAACTTTCCTTTTTGTGATCTTAATTGATTTAGTTACTCCTTGTGAATCCTAGTCTTAAGCATCTTCCGTTGCTGCTGTAATATCTGATTCTATGACAGATTGTTATATTTATTTCTTCCTTGTGAGTGTTCTACGTATCTTTTAATACCCGTGACTTCTCCGTCGTCGTTCAAACAAGCCCTCTTTAATAGAAAAGATGACTTTAGTATCTGAAAATAGAAAATGAAGTGTATCCTTATCCAACAATTAACTAATAATGGGTATTTAAAGATGTAGATCATTCTTATGAGAATAATTTACTGATGATAAAAAGACCAAAATTAATAAACTTTCTTTGTCTGCTATTATCATGAATTTGTCTTTACTTGTGTTGGGGGTGTGTATGATTATGCAAAAGAGTTATTGAAAAATTGATGAATTATACACTATTTTTTGTCTTGTAAATTGTTTCTACTTAAAAAGTTCTTTCATTTTAGATTGGATCTAAACAAAGATATTGAAGAGAATCTTGATGTGTTTACTATACTTATTATATATACTAAACTACTAGCGTCGAACCTTATTGGTGAATATTCTCCAATTGTGCTCTTGAATGTTATTCATGATCTTACAATGATATTGAATTTGCAATTAAGTGACTGTCATCTAATTCACATAGATTTTATGTCATTGTTGTGCGTATTTTTGTTTGTTTGTTCCGTATTTTTGTATCTTTTTACATCGTATCTTGAGAATTGAGTACCTATGGTGAAAATGCATTTTCATGTCAAGGAATAAGTGATTATGAGGATAAATAATGAAGGAAAGAATATTACATGAAGAAGATTGAAAAAAATAGAAACTTTGTTAAAATACTAAAAATTCCCCCAAGGTTTCGTGCATAAGCCGAGTTTTTCTACAGAAGCTGACTTCCAAAGAGTTTGGGTGTTTTCAAGAAAACCGACCACTTCAGGAGTTTTTCTGAATATTGGCAAAAAGGCATGTTTTTAACTTGAAGAAAAGCAAACTACCAGAATACTAGCCCAAGTTCATAAACTCGGTCCAATTTTTGTGAAAATTGTCAGGTGTTGAATTCGAAATCAGGATTTTCTCCATGGGTATAAATACCCCTCCATTCAGAACAAAGCCTCATCATTATAATATACATCACCTACCATTTATTCAAAATTCACTATCACTTCCATCCATCTTTGATCCTTCCATCTACCCATAGATCCATCCATCAAATTCTTCATCCAAGGAAGCAAAAGACACAAAAAAGAGTGAAAATTGCAAAGAGAGGAAGAAGAACATCATTGAAGAAATTCAAGCGTTTTTATTCAAAATATTTTTTAATCAACTTTGTAGATCTTACCATGGGTTTAATACAATTCTTGTAGTTTTTTTTGTTAATTATAGTAGGCTAAACTCCTTTAGCAACATGAATGGCGTTGGATAATTTTAGAATTTTCGCGAATTTATATATTAAATGAGCTTGTTGGATTTCTTTATTGAGGTTAATTTCACGATGTTTAAAATAATTTATGTGGTTAATTGTCTTATGCATGTGATTAAAATGTGAATTCAATTATGTGTTTAGGGTAGTTCACTGAATCATTGCATCATACACTTCATCTTCATTAATTTAGAATGAGATAGAGATGTCCTCCTAAATTTATATCCTGTTAGTAAAATATTTGGTTGACTTGATTGAGAGGTTCGTTGATCAAGTGAAGTGACCCAAACTTGGATGAAACATAGTACCTAGAAATGAAGAACAATCTCTATTTAGAACCTTCAAGAGAACTGGTAAGATGTTAATCTTTGTTGGAAGGTGTTTGTTAAAAACTCAATTCTATGAGTTTTTTAGGGATCTTTTTAAGGATCTATATCCTCTTAATCTTGAGAGAGAATTTAGGTGTATAATGAGAGTGAAAATTAGGGTATTTTTAATGGACCAATCCGATACCATTTTCATGAGGATTTATTGTCATTTTTAGCACAAAAGCCTTAATTTGCATATATTTGTGAGAAATGTGCATTTGAAGTGTTCTATTGTATTTTAAGTGTAAATTAATGAGGAAGAGAGCATAAGAGGAAATTGGAGTTGAAACTGATTAAAAATCAAGTGTCTTGTTACTTAAATCGATTCTAGGAAAGATACAAAGAACTATTCTAGAATATTTACATAGATGGACAACCAAGGAAAATAAGGTTGTTTAGATGCTAGAATTGCATAATTTGGAATGCGGATGTGGAAGTTATGCTGAAAATCGTATGGTCGCGCACTATCACTAGACCTGGTCGAGTGAGACCTCTTGACTCGAATGAGGCTGTGGCTTTTCCAAATCAACAGATTCACCACTTGACTTGGTCGAGTGGGACCACTCGAGGGGTAGAGTGATAGAAGCGGAGGTCAAGTGAGGCGCTGGGAAGGCCCAAATCAGCTATTTTCGGCCCTGAATGATTATTTTGGGTAAAAAGTTATGTTTGGGCAGATCTCCATCTATAAAAGTAAACTTATTCTCCATAATTCATATTATTCGTTATCGATCCATACTCCACACCATAGCCGCCTCTACCATCATCCACCGCTCGGAAAGATTCAGCCACATATTTGCTTACTTGAGAAGGAGATGGGAACTCTAGGTAGAACAGATGTGAAAGGCTACAAATTCTCACGAATTTTTCTAATCTTTATTCCTTATTTCTAGTTTTATAGACTCATGGGTAAGAACTCTTCCATAGCCATGGTAGTAGCTTGTAAAATGATGAGATAATTTCCTTTAAGAAGTTTTAAGGTTTCGAAGGTTTATTTAATGTTAGATTGATAGTATTAGAATCCAGTTTTGATGGTGATTGTGGATTGTTTATTTCTTTATTTAAGCTTTGTTTTGAAATTCTATAATTGTGTTTTCTTCATCTTCTTTTCAGTTATATATTCATGATAAGAGATTTGATTAATGTATGATTGAAGTTGAATATGTTACATGATTATATTTGTTTCTAGTGACAATAGAGGAGATTTACCAGTCACCTAGATTTGTTTAACCATCAATATTAATATCTTTGTTCTTGCATTACCATGTTGAAAGGGGACCCATAGATCTAGTTCTTCTAGTACCTATAAAGGGTAGTCTAGTATCCTACCCTTAAATGGAATTTAGCATGAAGTAACTAAAAAATGGAAAGAGAGTTATGAATTTGATTCGATCATAGGTTCTTAAGATTCTTCTTAAGTGTTTGAACTGACTTTACCAAGTGGTTTGATTAGCCTTAGTGATTGCTTGTATAAACATATGTATGAATATGATTAACTAGTCCAAGAGGTCAATTCACATGTTTAAATTAGATTACCTTAAAGCTACTAGTCTTCTCTCTTGAAATACTTGTTTGTTTAATTTCTAGTATTCATCTTCCATATTTTAAATTTTAATTATATTTAAATTTTAGTTAGTAGTTAAATATTCAAAATAAATTTGTGGATCTTTTTAAGTAAAGTAGTCGTAAATAATACTTATTTGATTATCTAGAGCTATCTTATGAGTACGATATTTAACTTGGTCAGGCTTGCTTCGTGCTACGATAGATCCCTTAATACTTGAGGGTGAATAACTCTTGTGAGAGAAAAAAGAGTGAACAGTGGAAATCAAGATTGTTTTTATTCTTAGCCCAAGAGATAAGTAAGTTCGATGCTTTGTTCCTACAATTTTCATGCCTCTAGTGTTGATAGTCTCATTCTTACTTTATTTGGTTAACCCTTTATTTTCTTGCTTATTACATGCATTTGCTGTCTTTTATTTATTTCTTTGTTTTAACTCTAATTGTAATCATCTTTACAAAAGCAATGTATACATGAGCTCATGTGTTATTAGTCTAACTCTAAAATTTCTTGGGTTCGATAATTTTTACTACTTGGAGTATATTTCTACGATGATCAAGTACACTTACTCGTGAGTGAAAAACACGCAAAAGTTTTTTTGCAACGTTGTCGGGGAGTTTAATGGATTTGTAGTATACTTTGTTAGTGTTTAAGTTGTTTTTAATAAGTATAATTTTATTTTCAATCATATTTACTATTTTTGTTTGTGGTCTCATTGTTTGAATGTAGGTGTTTTATGATTACAAGATCAAAGCTGGAATCAATCAATCCTTTAAACTTATAGTTAGAGAAGACCATACGACAAGGAAGACGAGGATGACGTAAAGCTAGAAAAATAAAATGGAAAGAATTCATGAGAAAGATGTTAAAAAATGATCCACCACCTCAAGATCCTTTACAAAAAAAAGGGGTGAGAATGTATGGATCCCTCCACAACAAGAGGTGGTGTTTAGGAATTTCATTGCTCAAAATCAGGAGTACACAAATCTTTTTGATTTTCAAGAAGCACAAAGGATGCTGAAGGAACAACAACAACAACGGTACAAAGGCCAATGGCAATCTAAGACTTCTTATAACCTAGAGCCATTCATAACATGGGAGTAATGGCTCCATTTGTTCAGGCTAATAGTTTTGAATAGAAGCTTGAATTCATCAATATGGTTCAAGGAGATGTTAAGAAAATTCCCTCAACATGGTTTTCATGAGAATCAACAAGTTGGTTTATTCTATCAAAGGTTGATTGGATCGGCTCGTAAGCTTGTAGATGCCTTATCCGAATGATCTATTCTTGGAGTAAGCTCTTAAAAGGAAATTGACATATTTGAGGAGATTGCAATGAATGCATATCAATGGCCTTTTGAAAGGGTATTGGGAGGATATGAGTTTGGAAAGATTGCTCAAATGGAATGTGTTAGTGAGATAAGAAGTGATGCACTTCAAGGAGAAGGGATGAAAGAGTTTAATGAAAGCATAAATGCCTTGATAAAGTAATTAAATTTGATCACTCGAGTAGTAAGCCAAGGAGGAAGAACAAGTTCAAACGTGAATGAGGAGAGCAATGTATTGCAAGGTGTAGAGGATGATACACACTTGGATAGAAGAAACTACCAAAGAAATTTCAATTATCAAAGGAAATTTTTAAGTAATTATTCTTTAAATAAAGGGAATTTCCAAGGTGGATATCAAGGTCAATCTAGGAGCAACAATTTCAATCAATAAGGAGGAAGAAATTAAAAAGGTCCAAGAAAGTATGAAAACCTTATTTACTCTAATCCTCAAGCTGGAGTCACTTTTCCTCGAGTTTTTTTATCCAAATGCTAAGCCACCAATGGAGAAGGAAGTTCTAATTTGGAAGATGCATTATTAGCTTTTATAAAAGATATTGAAGCTTATATGATCGAAGGACAACAAATCCGATATGGAAGCGACGATGGCTAAAATTGAGAAAAATGATAAGAAGTTAAATAATCAGATGAAAACTCTTGAGTATCAAATTGGAAAAATTGCTTCTTCTATGAGTTCTCAATACGAATAAAGAAATTTTCGATCTACTATGGAGATTAACCATAAAGAACATTTCAAAGAAATTACCCTTCGGAGTGGGAAGGAGTACAAGGAGCCTATACTGCCAAAGGAGGAAGATGTTATTGAAAGATAAGGTAAAGAGGAAAGAAAAGTGGAATAAGGGTTGGTGGAAGAAGAGAGTATATAGAAAAAGAGGAAAGTAAGAAAGAAGAGGTTGTGGAAGAAAAGAAAGAAGAAGAAAAGAAAGAGAGAGAACCAAAATGGAAGAAAACAACTGCACTGAGAGAAAAAGAGGCTGAGGTAGAGTGTGATAGTTGGGGAATACCTAAAATTCAAGTACCTATTCCTTTTCCACAAAGGTTCTTGAAGAAGTGCCTTGTTAAAAATTTAGCTAAATTTCTTGAAGTCTTCAAGAAGATTCAAATCTAAATACCTTTTGTCAATACTTTGATGTAAATGCCTAAATATGCTAAATTTTTTAAGAGATTACGTCAAGAAAGAAGGACTTGATATATAGAATGAGACCGTCAACTTGACGGAAGAGTGTAATGCAATAATTCAAAGGAAGCTACCTCTTAAGCTCAAGGATTCGGGGAGTTTTACTATACCATGTAAGATTAGAAACATGAATGGTTTTGGATAATTTAGAGATTTACATTTGAATTTATATATTGAATTGATTTGTTGGATTTCTATCAATGATGTTAATTTCTTGATATATATGATGATTTGTGTGATTAATTGTCTTATGCATGTGATTATACTCAGGTTAGTTCATTGAATCATTTCATCATACATTTCATGTTCATTAATTTAGGATGAGATAGAAATGTGTCCTATATTTAGAACAATTTGGAACATTTAATTGGTTTGATTGATAGATCATTTTATTGAGTGAAGGGACCCAAACATAGATGAATCATTGTTGGATTATATACTAAAAGTCTAGCTTTTGTATGAACAATGTTATAACAATTAATTTGAAATGAGAATCATATGATCAAACGTTTTTGCATATTATAATTTATTTATATGTTATTGCAAAAGTCCACTCACTTTATACTGTAGATAATATATTGTGCGACAACACGCGGAAGATCATATTATCGGTTTCCTTATAAAGTATATACAAATGCTCACAATCGAGATAGGCGGGGACAATCTATCAGGATGGTTGTAGTGTGATTTAGTATTAGTTTGTCTTGACTATAAAATCACATTAGTATGTTTTGTGTGTATTGAGTAGGACCGCTTGAGATCGTTCGATTTATACTGACTCTATAGGAGAACTTGATCTTAGTTATTATGGATGTACGTGCTCTTAATCCCTATACAATAACCTCGACACGTAAGGTAGTATGTATTTCTTTGATTCATCAATGGGTGAGATTTACATGTAATTAAATCAACAAGCTCGGAGAGTTGGGAAATAGTGTTGTCTCTATGGTGTGTTGTTGATTGTAAAAAGAAATCGTATCCTATTAAATAGGTTGATGATGTCCCCTTGAGGAGCTCATAAGGATTATCATGTAAACCCTGCAGGTGAATTTATTCCGGCATGATAATGAGGTTGAGTGGTACAACTCTCGGATGAGATATTAATTAATGGAGTTGTCAGTAACTTAATTAATTAATGGACATTGTATATCTTAAACATGGGGAGAATGTCTATAACTTTAAATAAATTATATATATTTTTAACTATAACTTTATTATTTTATATAATAATTTTTTTAAATTTAAACTTAAATTTAATATTTAAATCTTGTTATATGTGCCAAAAACATAATCTGGTATTCTCTTTTATTAAAATCTCAAATGTTGAGACTACATGGTAATTTAAGTGGTTTTTTTTACAATTAATTCAAAGATTTATTAATTTTAAACATTGGGGTGATAGGGGTCAGGTCATCCACGTCAGCATAAGGAAATAACTAACTGCCTGATGGGTAAGATCCCAAAATCTAAAAATTGGAATTAAATTTTAATTGTAGTAAATGTGATGAATTTCGTCTGGTTTGAAATGAGGGTATTTGCTAGTGAATGGTGGATTCTAGTCTCCCCAAATTAATCGGTCCGAATTGGATACAGATGCATTGAGAAAAATGTGATGGTTTTTGTAGTATTATCACCTTTTGAAGTACTCTAATATACATGGCCCAATGTTATAAAATTGGAATGAAATATATGAAGTTTAATATTGTTTATAATCAATTTATTTTTATTTTTATTTTTTGACAAGATTGTATGTTATGATTTCTGTAAATTTTAGGTGAATGAAAAATTCATCTAAAAATTATCTATTTAACTGAGAGGTATTTTTAAAGTGGTGTAACCTAAAGATGTGAATAATAAATAATTTTCATTTTCATAAGAATATACATGTATTAAATTTAATAAATCAATTTAAAATGTTCATCCAATTCAATAAAGAGATACCTAAATTAAAAATGATAAATGGACATTTTCTCTCTATAATTCAACATCTTTCTTAAAACACAACTTAAGTCACATGTTGGGATATGAAAATTTGAAATTCAATGAAAGGCGAGTGAAATCGAATTATTATATATAATTCAGTTTATATTTTTTATTTGTCATAACTCTAAAACGCTTCAAAATTATAGAAGCAATCCTGCCCTTAAGAATCTTTACCTATAGAAGCAATAATTACGGTACGAAAGCAATAATGATAGAATCTTTGTTATTAAAGTCATTTCTCTTGTAGTACATGTTTAGTTCATATAAAAATATCAACTCAATAAAAGGCAAATTATTCTGTGCATCCGGGTGCACTGTACACTCACTTTCCGAAACTTATTGCGAGTCTTTTGTCAAATTAAAAGAAGGTGTTTTTGTCTCATATTGGATGGGAGATCAAAAGGAGAGGATTCCTTAATGCTATTTAAGGAGACCTTGATTTTCATGTCAAGTGCATCAATTAAGGACACTGTAATCTTTTTGTTTAATTCTTTTAAATTCCTTTCTTGTATTCTCTATTTTGTGAGTTGGGAGAAAATATGTGAATTAGTCAAAGATTTATAAATAGTATAGTGATTGGGCTCGGGAGAGGGAAATTTCCGTGATTGTAAAAGTTTTACATAGTGGTATTTTCTCGGTCCATGATTTTTCTCTAGTTTTGGAGTTTTCACATAAATTTTTATGTTGTTCTTTTCTGCATACTTTCTCGGTTATATTTTATTTGTCCCTAGGAATGAATGGGGATCTGCTTATCCCAACAAGTGGTATCAGAGCCGATTCGGGCTTTTAAATATCGTAATATGCTATGTGGTTGCAACATAGTCTAACCTTCCACATCATAAAAAAACTTTATGAGATGGCTATTTATTAAGTTAGGGTGGGTAAATTCTCCTTCACTTCAATGGGTAAAGAAAGACCGAAAATATGTTCAATGGAGTTTGATGTTGAGAAATTTGATGGTAGAATCAGTTTTGGATTGTGGCAAGTACAAGTTAGGATGTATTGATACAATATGAGTTACATAGAGGTTTGAAAAGTCAGGTTCAAGCAAAGACCTGGTACTCCCGGTGGTGGAGTTGGCTTAATAGCGGGATGGATTTTTCATGAATGTCGGCTCAGTGAGGTTTGAAAAGAATAAGTCTTTTCCAGTAGTGGCTAGTGGCGTGGGGAAGCAGCGATTCACCGGGGAAGATAGCGATGTGGTGGCTTGGTCTTAGTGGCGCTAGACCAGTAAAGAGTAGCATGGATTCAACCGACAAGTTGGAAAAAGGTATCGTGAATTCTAGAGGATTAGAATCGGCTTCACGTCAACACTTTCACTAGGAAAAGGGTTCGGACAAATCTGTTTTAGCTTGGCAGTAGAAGGCAGTGACGTTAACATCGGTGCAGTGATAGTAATTTCTTAAGGTGGAGTAATGGTGAAAGGTCGCTAGTCAAGGTGGAGCTGGTACTGGAAACAGCTCTGAATCTTGAGCTAATATTATTGAGGATCCTTATGACATGCTCAATTGTCATGAAAAAGGATGTAATAATTTTGGCTGGTCCACAAGTTTGCACATGGCATTAACTTGGCGTGGATATGGGGTGTGTGGTGGATGTATATCGATGGTTGATGGACTTCCAAGGAAGCCAAAAGCTGGAAGTAACACCATAAATTTCAGCAGATATTTTCGATATGTGCTGCAGGAAATTCTTAGAATGATTTATTCTAAGTGGTCTAATCATAAAGTGGAGTAGGATGATTCTCGAGGTTAAGAATTGATTGTCGGTAAAAACTATGAGTCTTCTTTGATTTTGCTAGGGTGGGGATTGTTGGTCTTTTGTCAAATTAAAAGAACGTGTTTTTATCCCACATCAGATGGCAGATCCAAAGGGGAGGATTCCATAATGCTATTTAAGGAGGCCTTGGTTTTGATGTCAAGCGCTCCAATCAAGAACACTATAATCTTTGTGTTTGATTCTTTTAAATTCCTTTCTTGTACTCTCTATTTTGAGAGTTGGGAGAAAATGTGTGAATTCGTCAAAAATTTATAAGAGTATGGTGATTAGGGTCGGGAGAGAAAAATTTCTATATGATTGTAAAAGTTTCACATAATGGTATTTTCTCGGTCCGTGATTTGTTCTCCGATTTTGGAGTTTACACGTAAATCCTTGTATTATTCTTTTCTACTTAATTTCTCGGTTACATTTTGTTTGTCCCTAAGAATGAATGGGGATCTGCTTATCCCAACACTTACACTTATGAATAATAATATAAATACTAATAATTAAAAATGTATACACTTTTTTAGCCAATTTTCTGTTAGGTTTTATAATGAAAAACTGAATGTAAAAAAATTATACAATTATTAATAAACATATATACACTTTTGAATAAAAGTGGGCAAAGACTTGTGTGAGATTGTCTCACGTAAGTACGTACTTACGTGAGACGGATAAAAAATGATCATATTTTTAATGAAAAATGATACTCAATTGATTAAAAATATTATTGGTGCAGTGAACTATTTCATGAACAATTAATAGTAAATAAAACGTGATAACATTTTAAAGTGAAAGTGATAATATTTTATAGCGAAAGTGATAACTAATTACAAAAACGTAAAATAGTCTCACTGTGAGACAACTTCACACAAGACTTGTCCATAAAAGTTTAATACACATAAGGATGCACTTGTCCATCCGAGTGCACCAAATATAAACTCTAAATTAAAATATTAAAATATTAATTATAAAAAGAAATTAACTAAACTTGAATAATTTCAAAGGGCTTATTTGATTAATATCAAATTAAAAAATTAATTATAGAAGAAAATTATTTTTTTTACTTTTTTTCTTATGTATTTAATTTATATTTGATATTATTTAAAATGTAAGCAATTAAAATTTATTGTTCATTTAATTTATTTTTTAATTTAAATAATAGAGGTCCATTACTGATAGGTACATTTTATGTACCTATATTACTACTAGATACACAAGGTAAATTATATTACTTATCAATACAAATTGAATGCATGAAATACCAATTTTATCCTTATTTTAATTGTATTCAGAAATTAATTTAAAAAGGATTATTTATAATAATAATAATATAAAGATAAATATCCCACTAATTTCTCCACAAAAATAGGTGGAGATCACTCAAATTTTCAAAAATCAGTTAAAGATAAATAATATATATAATTTTAAGAATTACGAAGATCAATTTAATCAATTTGCATACCCAATTTGAATAATCTTAATCAATTTTCATACCCAATCTGAATACACGCATACCCATTCTCCATAACTGTTTTTCAATTGGTGCGTCGGGGGTTTCATTTATGCTAAGAAATTTATGTATTCAGAAATTTGTTGTTCAAAATTTATGTATTCAAAAGATTTATGATCAATATATTTGTAAAAATATTTATTTATATTCAATATGTATTGAAAAATCATATCCTTAAAATAAATTTATGTATTCAAACGATTTATAATCAATATATATTTGTAAAAAGATTTATGTTTAATATATGAGTATTCATAAATTATATACCAAAAATCTTCTTTCATGTTACGTTGATGTTGAGAGAGAATTTGAATGGGAGTAATGATTGAAAATGGAAACGTGAATATCTCTCAAATTTATAACTTAATTGACTCATTTATCTTAAATACATGTATGGACAAGTGTGACTGTTTATTATATCATTTTTAGTGGATAATGATAAAATATATTTTTGTATCTAAGAGTAATATTTATGTATAATTTGTATTGGGGAGTAATAATTCCTAAATGGTACTATCTATTTAGAAAATGTGATAATATTTTTAAAAAGTACATAATTTTATAGATCATATTTAAGATTATCCCTTAATAAAATAATCTAATAAAATTCTATTAAAAAATAGAAAGAGAAGAAAAAAAAAGTTGATAATTTTTATTGGCCAGCGGCAACGCAGCCCTTTTCATTCTTAATCCAAATTACCCTTATTATTAACTTAACACCCCTTTTTTTTCTTAATTTTTTTTAATAATAAATAATTTTGAGAAACTCTCTTGTGACACGGATTTTTTGTGAGACGGTTGTGAGACGAGTTGATCAATTACTAAAGTATGCTTATTATATAAGTAAAATATGTTTATTTATAATTAAAGTATGTCAATAATGAATCATATTATAACACCCTAAAATTATACTTCAATTCATCATTTATCATATTTTAGAAAACATATTTTAACAACTCTTAAGCATGCTTTATGAATATAATAGGCATAATTTAACACGTCTCACAAACCGTCTCACATATATAATGTCTCACAAGAGAATTTGTCAATAGTTTTTCTGTCCTTTCACAAAAGCTATTTTTAGTATGCACGAAATTAGGAAATATTGTATCTTAACATGTGGTGGTTTGTGAGATATAATATTTTAACGTATAGTGAATAGTCTTGCGTAAAACTGTCTTTCGGTGAAACAATTAAAATAAAATTTTAAATAGTTATCACTTTTTATTAATAATTTATCATTTTTTTATTTAAATGTTGTCACATTTATTTTGACTATAAATTGTTCATAAAACAATTCAATGCACTATTATCACTTATCACAATTAAATTTTAGTTTTATTAAAATGTTATTATTTATGATCTGTTTTAAGATAGTAATTTTGTGAGACAGATTTATCCAATTCTTTACTTTTAATACTCTCTTTGTCCCGTTTCAATTTTTACATTTAATTTTTGCACGGAGATTAGTAATATAATGTTTTAATGTGTAATGAATTAAAAAATATAATATTTTAATGTAAATTGGATATAGTTATATTAGTCAGTGGCGGACGCAGGATTTCCGTCGAGGGGGGCCCAATTTTTCTCATACAATAGTTCGTGTTTTTTGTTCTACAAAATTTAAGAAGAATTATTTTATTTACCAACTTTTATTAATATTTTTCTAAAGATGTTTTAGTATTTTTAATTGTATTATGTAAGAGTAACAATTTTGAAACTAAAGTCATTAAAATTATTAATTGAATATGTTATTTAGAGGGAAAATAAATAAATAAAAGAAATAGAAGAGGGGAAAAAATAACAGTGCTGCATGAATCGAACACGGGACCTTTAAAACTAAAACATCCTCACTTCACCACTTGGACACAAAGATATTTCAAGAAAATTTCTATATATATACTAGTAATTTTTAGAAGTTCAGGGGGGTCCAGTGCCCCCCCCTCCCCCCTTCCTACGTCCGCCCCTGATATTAGTGTTATGTATAGATCCCGTGGATATATATTAATTGTTTTGTATATGTCTTATTTAAAAAAAACTATGAAGACAATGTAACATGGAAATTGAAAATATATACTCCCTCCATCACACAAATGTTTGCACACTACTTTATGCACTCATATTAAGAAATTGATAACTTTTAGGGTATTATGATATTTTTGTTAATAAATAAATGATAGAATATGGTAGGTGTTTTAGGTAAAGAGGTTTTTTTTTTCTTTTTTTAATTTGTAAATAAAGTTTATAAAGAAGATTGAATCTGTTAGACTTTTTGTATTTCAGGGAGGTGTAAACTTTTATAGAATAATCAAAATGAAAATGGTGGCATTTGAAATGGGAACGGGAGAATGTAATGATTAAAATTGGATCATATATATGTTTGATTCGGAACACCTGATCAAATTAATACCTAATTTTTAAAATAGAGCTCCGAAGTATATATTGAATTTTTTTACATAAACATAAACAAATCGAGAAATAAAACAATGGCACCCCGAATTAAATAATGAGAAATGACAAAGTCTGAGACGATAATTATTTGAGATAAGTTGTGAGATGGGTCGATCCATTGTTATAGTATAATAGGTAAAATATGTTTATTGTTAGTTAAAATATTCTTTTCTAAAATATACTATGAATAATGAATTAATGTATTTTTTGAAGATGTATAATATGATTCACTACAAATATACATTAATTACCAATAAATATACTTCACCTATATAATAAACATACTTTAACAATGGGATGATGGGATGACCAGTCTCACAATTCGTTTCATATATTCCCGTCTAAAAAAAATAGTTCGTAATTAATATAAATATAATTAATCAATTAATTAATTAATTGCGTGGAAATTAATAAAATAGAAAGAAGAGGTTGTTGGGTACCTTGCTTGGAATCCTCCGACCATGAAACACCGAAGTGGGTGGAAAAGTACGATTGAAGGATGGTTGAGAATGAACATAAATAGAGTACTTCCTATTATGTCCCCTGAAGAAGAGCTCCCACAGAGGAGCCAATGGTAAATCCCCCTTGGCTAGAAACATGAAGGCAACCTTTGGGATGCGGTGGAATGGGGTGTCCTTAATCTTAGCTTCCATCGATGCTCTCCACAGCAGCTCCTTATCTGTCATGTCATGTATCAGGTTCGAAGGTTCTAGAAACTCATTCAGCCCTATTCTGCTCCGACGAACGCTTAATGGTGGCTGTCGAATCTCTAGAGATGGGCAAGGCGGCGGAGATGGGCATGTAGGTGGTGGGGTTGAGGCGGAGGAGGAGGCGGAGAATTGCTTGAGTTGAGGGTTGTCGGCTCGGACGTAGAAACTCAATGTTAGCCCGATTACTAAACCCGACCCGAAGAATAGGAAGTATATGATGAGGTTTTGGAGATAGCTTTGGGAGATGTGGTGTTTGGCATATTGCAAGAATTGTTGTTGCTCTTCTTGCTGCTGCTCTTTCTTCATTTTTTGGAGGTTCTAAATTCTTGATCATTAATTACTCTCTCTCTCCCTCTATAAACTCATGTCTTTTATAACACTCCTAGTTAATTTGTACGTGTATGAATTCAGAACGGAATTCATTAAAAGGTAATATATATGTATCGTGAGCTACGACAAACTTGAGCCTGCAACCCTCCAAGATTTCAAAATTCAACTCGGGGGATTCCTTCTTTCTGTTACACACGTACTATTATGACAACTTTATTTCCTGCATTTACATATCCTAGTTTGTAGTTAAAATTATTTTACAATAGATTAGTAAAAAAGAAGGGGAAATTCATGAGACTATTCACTGGTAGAGTTCTATAACATTGATAAAAAATGATCATATTTTAATAAAAATACTCCCTCCATCCCATAGAAGTTGACACACTTTCCTTTTTGGTTTGTCCCACTAAAGTTGACACATTTCCTTTTTAATACATGAGACCCACACAAAAACAATTAATCTATTCTCATGGACCTCATATATCACCTCTAATGCAACTACCCACTACACATTAAATATTATTTCTCTCACTTCACTTTACTTCACTTTATATTAAATTATTATACTCCTTAATCTCTGTGCCAAAAAAAATTATAACGACTTCTATGGGACGGAGGGAGTAATACTTAAATCAATGAAGAGTGAATAAGAAGTGATAACATTTTAATAAAAAATAATACTTTATCCGTCCCATATTAAATATCATACTTTCTGTTTTTTTCCGTTCCATATTAAATTGCACTACCAAAAAAAATCACCACATCAATTTCCAACTTTAAAATTACATCTTATTTACAAATTTATTAGTCTCATCTAACACATATAACATAGTTTATGATTTATTTATTTCCTAAAAAGACTGCATAACCCTTCAATAGTCAATAAAATTCGTCAAAAAATAATTTTTCTTAAACTCCGTATCTACAATAATGGTGCAATTAAATGTGGGACGGAAGGATTACTCGAATTAATAAAGTATAGTGGTGAAGTAAATTGTTTTATTAACCATTTATAATATAAATAAAAAGTGATAAAATAAATTTAATCAAACGAGGTACTACTATTTTTTATAATAAATGATAACTATTTAAAAAATATAAAAACAGTATTACATGCACGCAAATGTTGCACATTTTTTTATTAAGCGTGAAACATGCATGCATGTACATCTTTTTATTAGGTCTGAAACATGGATGCATGTACATGTATATCAATTAAATTTTTTTTTTTTTAATTACAGCAAAAATGTTTAAATGAGATTGTATTTCCAATAGCATGCACAAATCCAGTTATTTTTATAAAACTAATATGGATCATGATAAGAATGTATTACTGTAAATATTGATTATTTGTTTCAATTACCATAATGTGTAGCAATTGCTAAAATAAAGAAATTAAATAAAAATACCTGCAGATCGTATTGGCTGTGTGGGGGCAGAAGAGAATAGAGTCTCATTCTTGGTGGAAGAATTGAGGAATGGCAGTACAAGTGTGTGAAAATGGTGAAAGGGGAGGAAGAAAGAAAGGGTAGGTTGAAAAAACAATGGGTGTGGGGTGCTGCCACGTGGATTCAAACATTTCGGACTTCTTATTGAGCCACCTTACTTTAAGGATAATATTTTTATTTTATTTTTTCCTTTCTCAAATAATATAATTAGGTTTCGTGTGAAGTAAAGAATGTTTTTATCGATTATAGAAAAATGCAAAAAATTGTCCACGCCAAATTTTACATAACGTAATTGGTCAGAGTATAAAATCATAATGAAAAAGTTTTTTTATGTGGGACGGTCTGTAAAGCATATTAAAATATATTTATTATATGGAGTAAATAAAATATATTTAATGATTATTAAAGTAAATTTTATAATGTATGATAAATAATGAATTAAAATATATTTTTAGGGTGTTATAATATGATTTATTCAT
The DNA here is from genome assembly GCA_023678885.1 of Pogostemon cablin. Taxonomy (NCBI): domain Eukaryota; kingdom Viridiplantae; phylum Streptophyta; class Magnoliopsida; order Lamiales; family Lamiaceae; genus Pogostemon; species Pogostemon cablin. The sequence goes on along the minus strand of CM042964.1, from coordinate 17,606,468 downwards.
TATTTATATACTTTAATTAATTATAAATAGCGTATTTTACTTATATAATAAATATATTTTAGTAATGAGTCTACCAGTCTTACAACCCGTCTCATAAGAGAGTGTTCCAATCATAATATGCAAACAATTGTATGAAATTTTATTGAAATTACTTTTTAATATATAAAATATTATTTTTTTTAACGAAATAAGGTACTATTATTTTTTGGGTAAAATTTTACAAAACCCAAATAATTTTCTTTTATTTATTTATTTATTTATTATATAAATTTATAAAAGCTCTGAACGACTTAAACACCCTTGACTTAATTGATGATTCAATTTAAAAATTTAACCGACCCATCAATTGAATTATAAAAATATATACAAGCGAGTCATAACTCGTGTCGGATATTTATGTAAAATTGGGCATTATAACTTTTATCACTAAATTTATGGCATAAAAATATTTCATAAACCCATATGGGTAAAGTCGCCCATTTCTCCCTACTTTTTTAAATGAAAAATAATATTCTCTTCGTCCCAGGTCCCCATTTTATTATATTGGGTGTCTCATTCAAAGGTTTTCATTTTTTATTTTTAGTAAGAAGGGCCCACCATTACGTACCCATCACATCCCTCGAATACAACTACCCAATACACATAAAATAATAATATTCCTTAATCCAAGTGCAAAAAGTAAACGATCACCTTGCCCGTGGTAGAGGGAGTACTATTCAAATTTTATTATGTTGTGATTTTTTATATTCTTGTCGAGATAAATAATATTTCCATTTATAAAAGTAATAATTCATCTCTCTAAATAGTTTTTTTATCATAATATATGTATATATATAATATATAATATAATATATTAAAAGTGGTTAGCTTCTTGAGAAACAATTTTTTCCTATTTTATCTTCACTTTATTTTCATAATTATCTTTTTAATCATATTAATTTTATTAATATGTTTATTCACTTAAATGTTCAATGTATTTTTAAATTCATGTAACTTTTGGATTTCTAACTTAATACTCCCTCCGTCCCGGCATAAGAGAGTCATTTATTTTTTTGCACGTAGATTAAGGAGTATTATTATTTAATATGTAGTGGGTAGTTGTATTAGTAGGAGTGTGGGTCTCATATTTTAATTGTATTAGATGGGGTGTGTGGGTCCCAAGTGTCTAAAAAAGGAAATGATACTCTTTGGGTGAGACGACCAAAATGAAAAAATGACCCTCTTAGCCTGGGACGGAGAGAGTACAATTTATCTTGAATTTAATTAATGCAACTCTTGAATTTTTAATTTAATACAACTCTTTGATTTTTATATGTCACCTATATATATTTACTAATTAAGAGCTTGTCGTGAGCAAGACAATTCATTTGCTTTTACATCCTGAAATGCGCTACTCATGTAGTGGAGATTATAAAAGCAATTAGCATGATGAGTTTGATGAAGATTAACATTCATGGTATGTGTAGCTTTAGAAATACCAATTTTTTCAAGTTCAATATTTGCACCCAACACGACATTCACAATACTGGTTGCCAGAACCAATATTACTGCACTACCAAAATTCCATCACCACAAAAGAGAAAATTACGATTATATGTTTGTGTGAGAGAGGGAGAGTGAGAGAGTGCATTATCTTTTCATTTCTATATTTTTTATAATGTTCAAATAGTTTATTTCCTTTTTATTCATGAAGTTTAAGATTTTATCTAAAGTTTAGTTTTCATGTATAATTTTTTAAATTAATTTCAAACTAATCTATACATACAAACAATTATTGTAAGAAAAATTAATTCAGGTAGTTTATACATTTAATTATATCTTTACATGTATTTTTTTTCTTTTTAATTCCTATGAAAATATTATACGTATGAAAAATAAAAAATATTAATAATTAAGTACCTCTAGATTTTATAAATACTTTGAATACTTTCATTTAAAAAAAATTAAAATGTAAATTAGTAAAAATTTGGAACTAATACATTATTTTATATAGTTTCATCAAAAAAATGACTAATACTGACCATGAATCCAAATTATAATCGGCACCATGCATATATTTTTTATGACAAAATTGAAATTTCTGATCCGTTATCTTAACATAAACATTTTGTTGGAATACTCATAGACATAAGCGCACAAACCCTAATCATGCATAGAGAGAAATCATACCTCTCTCCGTAGGATTAAGTTGCAGCGGAAGTGAATGCGTATGAACCGATTGATACTCACAATAGAATCTCTGGATCAAATCTTACAACACTGGGTTGTAGATTAATTTCACGATATGGTATCAATCTGGAATATGAAGAATTGGATTTGTGTGTAAATGCGGGAGAGAAAAACTCAGAGAGAAAATGCTTTCGCGTTCTATTTTCTGCGTTTTGCTTCTGTCGCAAGTGTATCGCGTCTAGCGTATCACATTCCTCATAACTGCCTCAGCACAGTAGCATATATCTCCAAGGAGATAGGAGTGGAAACCGTATCATAACTCCATCTCTCTCTCTTATCAACTTATATTCATATGTGAAAAATAATTAAATAAATAATATTAATTATTATTTACATCTCCCACTCACATATGAAGTCAAAAGTCGCCTGACTCATTTTCTTCATGAATCATATTCTCGTACAGATTAATACATCGTATGACCCACGAGATATGAGTTTTAATCGCTATACACTTGTTAGAGATATATTGCAACTCAACCAGTTTATCAAATAAACTCAACAAGCTCTTTGTACCCTAGAACTCTTGAACATTTAACATAAGTTGACATATCTCTTTTCAATCCTTGAACTTATCAGAGCATGTTCAACTTTTTTGCAAAAATTATGTATTCATAATCAAGACTCTGCTTGATTGACTAGTCAATGAATCACAATAGTATATGTTAAATTAAGACGTTCTTCCCATCTCACTAAGTATCTACAATCTCCCACTGTAGCTGCTTTCCTAGATATGCACCACATTGCCATTATTAACAATAGCTCTTTTAATAACATGCTAAAGTAGCAACACCAAAGTGAAGACATAGAATATAGTAGAAAGTCATAAGGGTAACAAATAGATAAGGACTCATGCTCTTGAGAAAATAGGGATAATTTTCTCAATCCTGTTGGGGTCAACTTAGCACATGTCATTTTCCTAAAACACATGTCACAATGTCTTTAACTTCCTTCTAAGAAAGCGTATGTCGTATTTGATTTAATTTAGACATCGTGTAAATCAGAGTTCAAGTATGTCCCATACACTTAACTCGGATATCCTCCCTCCAACGTATAGGATCTTCGTCAATTTAGCTTTACAACAAGTTGGATTAGATTGTGGCAAAATCTATCCTGATTACATTAATTATCGTAATCTCATCTCTGCACTCCCACTTAGCCAGAGGCGATTGCTCGTATGAGAGAGCCAATCATAACTTGCCGACATACTATTATATACAAACCTTCACATATAATTTATAAAACATATATTTATAGTTAGTGCTGCATCAAAAACGCTGATAGACATCGGTTTTTAACCGACGTCTATTTCACCAAGCAGCCGATGTTGAGGCCCAGATGTTGAAAGTGGGCGCTGATAGACATCGATTTTTTAATCGATGTCTTTTCCATTGTATAGACATTGTTTGCACTCTTTGACATCGATTATCCACCGATGTCTTTCAACAGAAAGACATCGGGTTCACTCTTAGACATCGGTTATCCACCGATGTCTTTCAACGAAAAGACATCGGTTAGCACTGATAGTTCATTTTCTCAACGCACAATTAATTCCCAAGTATGAAGGATATCAATTGTAGTCTCGAAAGGTGACCAAGTGAATATCGAACCCAAAGGACGGATAAATATCAAATTAATTATATTCTAGTAAACTAAGACTATGTAGGAAAATATGATTATGTAATATGTGATTGAGTAGCAGATGATTATGAAATGACAAGTAAAATAAATAGCAGCAAAGATAATGGAGTTGTGATCAAGTAAGAAAGTAGGTAGTTCTACAGATCATCCAGTTCCACTTATTAATTCATCTTTCGTGTGACGGTGTCCGACTCTGCCTTGTGGTTTATGGACGCATCACTAAACCATGCAAATTCACTCTATAAATACAAGTAAACATGTATATGACACGTGTGAATATCCTCTGAGCAAGAGATATAACTCACCCCCCTTACTAGGTACTATCAATATCAATTATTTTCCGTGCACTTAGTACTCTAACCCGATCGCCCTTTATAGGTACTATGAAGTTATACTCTTTATCCTACTTATTAACCTGAATATTATTCAATTAACAAGTATTCATATAAGATAGTTCTAATAAGACTTCGAAATCCCTTCACTTAAAATTATAACATAAAACCCTGCTCAGCAGTGAATGCACTCAATGAACAACCAAGTTATGTATTCAGACTCTACACAACAGTTAATGATGCACAAAACAACCGTGAGTATGGATTAAAAAAAGCATAATCTTATACAAAATAAACCACAAGTAGTGTTGTACGGAGTTTACACACGAAAAATAAATTAAATCATGAAACCTTCATAATCCTAGAACTACCGAAGAGGCTCTAGCCCTGATTGATCTAAGAACAATCATGGTTAGTTGTAATGATCTTACTTGAAGCTCCATGAATCACCAGTAGATCAATGTTGGACTGATCTTACTTGAATCTCCATGTTGACCCTCTTCTTCATCTTCTTCTCGCTGGTTTTGTAGCTTCTCCTTTCAGCTCCACTTGCAACACATCCCTGCAGTACGTCTTTTTTGTTGCTCTTGCAGCTCCCTTTTATTCTTGCTGCCAAATGCAGCTCCACCTGTAGCCACTCCTCTTTGTTTGCTGTTTATGTTGCTCCTCTATCCTTTGTCCCCTCTTTTGTGCTGTCTTTACATCTCTTTTCTAACTCTCTTCCTTGTCTTCTGTGCTTTAGAAATCTATTGTATGTTATGTGCTTCATGTGTTCCATGTGGATTGTGCACTACTTTCCCACTTGCTCATGTGTGCACTACTTTCCCACTAGCTCAAGTGTTCCACGTAGATTGTGCACTTAATAAACAGGTCGAATTCTCTTCTCCCAGTTCGAATTGGATGTCGAATTAACCTACTGTAAGTCCCAGACGCTCAATTCGACCAACCAAATAGGTCGAATTGATTTCTCCAGGTCGAATTGGAGGTTGAATTGGCCTACTGCAAGTCCCAGATGCTTGATTCGACTAGCCAAACAGGTCGAATTGAAATGAGGAGGTCAAATTGGCATTTTTACCAATCAATTTGACCTCGATTCGACCTGATGCCCAGGTCGAATTGAGGTGACGAGGTTGAATTGGTATCTCTTCTAATCAATTCGACATCGATTCGACCTGATGCCCATGTCGAATTCTCTTGTCGTGGTCAAATCCACCTTCTGCTCGTGTCCTGCCTCCAATTCGACAAGTAGGCCTGGTCGAATTGACCTTCTTCTGGTTGAATAGGACTCCTGCTTTGCCCAAACGGATGGCTTCGACTTCCTTTCTACAGTTTCTAACACTTCCATTCTGATTTCCTGCGAAAAACCACTCAAAACGACTTCAATAACACCTGATTCGTGACTTAACACAATATATATTGGTTTACAACCAATTACAACCTTTAAACACCTCATAATAGCACAAATTCAGGCGCAAGATTCGTGAATTTACACACTTATAAAACCCCCCAAACTTACACGTTGCTCGTCCCGAGGCAACGCAATCAAAACCAGGAGTCGTGTATAATTCACAAAGATCACCAAGTACAACACATATTACACATGCAATTTCATCAATTAAAAACAAGTATTACCTGCATCATACATAACATTCATGCAAAACATCACTCACTCATATTACCATTTGGAGTACTAAGTCATCAAGCTCACAAAATAAGTGTTTACTCTCTCACTCAAGTGCTAAATGCACCTAACATGTTAATATATACGCTCATACTCAATCCATACTCACGCGTAACCATAAGATTGGCAAAGGTCTCAAAAATTAACTCACAATCAACTCATGTCTAGGATCACAAAAGACTTGTTTTTGGGTTGTAATGTTGGCACTTTGGAAAGGGTAGAAAAATTTAGATAAAGTGACTCAAACACTAGTAAAGAGTTACCTTGGAGGTTCTTGCTTTCTTCATTCGGCTACATATTCTCCTCTAATTTCTTCTCTTGCACTTGCAACTTTTGAATTTTCCTTCTCTTCCTTGCATCAACATCATTCTTCTTTTGATAACTTGGGTACTGGTTATAGGCACTACCCTTTTTAAACAGAAATTGGGGTACCAGTTTCAGGCACTAACCCTAAACAAGATTTAACCATACACTTCTTCTTCCTATTTCACTTAACCATCATTCTATCTTCCTTCTTCTCGCAACACTTATTCACCTCAACTCTCTAATAATGAATAGGGTATTCAACTAAGCTCAAGTAAAGATTAAATAAGGCTCTTTTATTCGGCTTTTCCAAAGAGAAAGTTCTTTAAAGGTTCAAACTGTGCTACCAAAGATATACATAATCAATGGGAAGGTAAAATTTGGCTAATTAACTCAAGTAATCAAGAATGGCCTAAGATCATATTCTAGCAATTCACCAATTGTAAGTCTCACACAAGACTCCAAGCCAAGTTCTAGAATACATTCATATGAATGATTCTTTCAAGAATAAACTATCATGATCAAGCATGCTTAAAATGCTCAAATCCTCACATGGATAAATAGAATCCTAAGTACTCCTCATATCACATAATCAAGATCAATTTTACAAGAACTCTACAAACTTATCAAATTATACATGCTCTCATCAACGAAAATTAACACATGAACATATGAATGCACAAAATCCATGAACTCATATATCAAGTCAATCAAGCAAACATCTCAACTCATGTATCTCAATATATCCTTACAATCCACATCCAAGACGATCAAATATGACAATATAAACATGCCACTCACACAAGACACACCCATCCTGTAAAAATAAAAAGAAGAATGGAGATGAGATAAATCAGAGAACAAAAACCTGCAGCTCTACTCCTCCAGAGCATCATCATCCTCATTATCATCATCCTCACTCATCTTATCAAACCTCCGCTCCACAATCCAGTGCAGATCACTGGTATGTCTGTCCAACAAGTCAACACGATCACTCATCTTACCAACCCGCTCATCCATGGCCCTATACCGTTTATTAAGTGTGGCATAGTTGACATTCGCGAGCGCCAGCTGCCTATTTGTCTTCTGCTGATTCACGCTGATCGTGGCCAAATGCTCATTCAATAGACGAAACTGCTCTCGTGTATAATCATCCAAACCTGCCCACTGCTGCTGCTGAGGCCTGCCGGAATGGGACGAGGAACCCTCTCGTGCTGCTCTGGGATGTCCATCTCCTGATACTCGTCGTCTCCATGTTGTTGCTGAGGCGATGGCTGCTGTGGCGGATGCTGTGGCAGGAATTCTCCTTGATCCACAATCTGCAGCAGCTCCACAACCATACCGATTGCACACATCCGGGCCACTGTCCTCCAATCTCCTCTTTTCCGAACAATAATGGACAAGGCAGTGTGTCCTAATGAGCTCATCAACATGTTCCTCTCCTCACGAATGATAGTCATGTCACTCACGTCGAAGGGGAACATAAAATCAAAAGGCTTAGGGCCCCACGTAAGGAACCAATCTCCATCTTGGAAATGAGCGAATCCTCCCTTTACGCAAGTAAACATGACCAAATCAGGCTCTCCATAAACAGGTGTGGTGCCGGTAAAGTCCATGCCATAATACTCAGCCACAATCGTAAGCAACCCTCCGATATTCACCTTCTGAAATTCGTAAGTCCTAAACTGATTTAGCTGATAAATAAAATACGAACCTACATTGAACTTCACCCTGTTCAGCATGCACCACAAAGCATATAGCTCTCCTCTCGACACACAGCTTCCCTCAGAGCGGGCAAACAGCATGTTGCTCAACACTCTATCTATATATCGGAGCACTGGATTCTTGATCATCGAAGCACGAGCGTCCTGCGTCTTATAATCTACATCCTCCCCAGAAATCTCTCACCAAAACCTATTGGCATTGAAGAAACCATTCTCCATCCGAGCAATCTCTGTAGGAGTCTGAAACAACACGTTGAACTCATCCGCAGACCATGTCCTCATCACTCTCCCTAGCTAGAAGGTACACTCATAAGGAAATCCAATCGGATCCTTCTCGATCGTGATCGAGCATAGCACTTCAGCCGTAACATGGAAGTATGTCGGCTTCTTCAACTCCATGAAATGCTGAATCCCTACTTGATCAAACATCCATACTATATCATCCCGAATCCTCATTGTGAGCATATCATCCTCATCTTGGTACCTTGTTCTAGCGATCTTCTCAGACACTTCAGACCATTTTTCCTTTATCTCATCCCACTCGTTCATTTGGATTTTGAAATTCGCAGGTAACCTCTCCTTAAGCCTCAACTTTTTTGTCATATTATCCTCCCGAGAAGGCTTATCATGCCTCTTCTTTTATCGAATCTCAACCTCCTTGCCCTTGTCTTTTCCTTGTACTAAAAACAATACTTCAATAACAACCAACAAGGAAAACAAACCAAGTAATTGACTAGCATCCAACTCTACTCAAGACTTCAAATTTCAATGTATAAACAACCAAGCCAACTTGTTCCATTCACATCCAATACTCAATCCTCTTACTATTTACAATGATTCAACACCAAGTTTTATTCCCGGCTCCGGTCAAATGGATTTAGATAATCAAACAATCTTAACCAACAACAAGCATGCATCATCAATTCAAGCAATTCAATATGAACAATCACAATGAACTACTCTAATTCAACAATTCTAATCCATAATCACATGCTCACCAATCACACTCCTTAATCATCCAACAATTCACATAAGACTCAAGGTTCTAACATCAATTAAGCAATCAAATCGAACCAATCAAGTATCCACATGAAATTGTTCACAACATTCAATTCTCACCATGAATTCTCAAATAAACAAGATTAATCAATTTACCCATACCAAAATCAACATATAGAACATCAATCTTAAGGTAATTGAGTTGCAAAAACATACCTTTTGTTCTTCCCATGGCTTAAAATCGATCAATCGAATAAACTTCAAAATTCGCGCAGATAAACCCTAGCTACGACTGAACTCGTCCAAAATCGTGACAAATTTAAGGATTAAGAGTGTAGTGTGGTGTAATCGGTGGAAAAACACGTGGGATTGAAAAATTTAAGCACGGGGTCTTCGATTAGGAGTGAATTCGAGTGAAGGTGGTGTGCAAAAGTGATCGAATAATTTGAAATCGGGGTTAAGAACACACTTACCTAGCCCAATTCGACCTCGATTCGATCTGTTGAAGAGGTCGAATTTAATCCATCGTGGTTGAATCGACCTAATGGACAACTTTTACCTTCGATTCGACCTTGATTCGACTTGCTCCCCTGGTCGAATTGGAATGCCTCAGGTCGAATCCACACACTATAAGATTCAGGTCCTCAATTTGACCTCAATTCGACCTGTGCTGCTGGTCGAATTGAAACTGTCGTGGTCGAATTGGCTCACTTGAATATTGCACACTCCGATTCGACCTCAATTCGACCTGAACTTTTGGTAGAATTGCCATGCCTCAGGTCGAATTGGCTTGCTGGACAATTTTTGCCCCTCAATTCGACCTGGATGCATGGATTCGACCTTGCTCCTTGGTCGAATTGGCTTCCTGGTGCTCCAAAATCGAATGTTCTTCTTTCCCTAAACACATCAAGCTTAACAAACGAATATTAAGTACCAAAATAGAGTATAAAATTTTCAACATATCGCAAAAATTTTCAACTCTCCTAGCAAACGTTACAAAGAAAGATTATACTATCAGTGCTTATTGAGGTAAGTACATCACACCCCCCAAAACTTAGTAAAAACAATAGTCGAAACTAAGTTTGCAAAGAGATGTAATTGCCGATAAGTAAGCACTTTCAATATAAAAATTTCTTACTCACACGAATGTAATAAAGTAATAAAACGGGAGGGAAAGTCCCCAACCGGCGCTCTTGTTTAACGTCAGAGAGTCATGACGGTACTAATTTACTGTAAGGTATATTCAAAGACGATGCAAGCATTCTCCGACGACTTATAATGCTTCAATCGATGCCCATTCGCCGTGATAATGTCCCCATCTTTGTCCATAAGCTCAAAACTCCCCCCTCCACAGGCTCTATGAATCATGAACGGACCCGTCCATTTTGACTTCAACTTCCCTGCGAAAAGCTTCAAATGAGAGTTAAAAAGTAATACCTCATCACCTTGCTTGAACTCCTTGTATGAGATCTTAGAATCATGCCACTTCTTCATCCTCTCCTTGTAAATTGCTGAATTCTTGTAAGCACGATTTCTAAACCCATCAAGTTGATTGATGTGAGTCATCCTCAACTCTCTCACTTCCTTAAGAGACAAGTTCAAGCTTCTTAAAGCCCAAAAAGCTTTGTGTTGGATCTCCACATGTAAGTGGCACGGCTTCCCATAGACAATTTGGTACGGTGACATATCCAACACTGTCTTATAAGCAGTCCGCACAAAATATCATCGAGCTTCATAGCCCAATCCTTCCTATTGGTTCCTACCACTTTCTCCAAGATTTGCTTCACTTGTCGGTTGGAGACCTCCATTTGCCCATTCGTTTGAGGATGATAGGGTGTAGTAACCCTATGCTTGACACCATAATCCTTAAGCACCTTCTCAAGAAGTTTATTGACGAAATGAGAACTTCCATCACTCACTAGTGCTCTAGGAACTCCAAAGCGGGCAAACATATGCTTCTTTAAGAAATATATGATAGTCCTCGAATCATTCAAGCGAGTAGGAACGGTTTTCACCCATTTAGAAACATAATCCACAGCTAAAATGATGTAGAGAAAACCATTAGACGGGGAAAAGGCCCCATAAAATCGATCCCCCACACATCGAAGATCTCTATAACAATGCTCGGCTGAAAAGGTATCTCGTCCTTCCTACTTATATTCCCCATCCGTTGACATCTATCGCATGTCGCCACATATGTTTCACAATCTTTAAACAAAGTAGGCCAATAGAGAGCGGATTGAAGTACCTTGCCTGTTGTCTTTTGAGCTCCGAAGTGTCCCCCGTTAGGTTGTACATGACAAAACTCGAGAACACTCTCCATCTCCATCTCGGATACAAACCTATGGATGATAGAATCCGTGCATATTTTTTAAACAAACGGATCATACCATATAAAAGTCTCAACATCCCTCTTGAATTTAGCAAGTTGATATCGGTTGAGATCTCTCGGAATTTCTCCCACGGCAATGTAATTGACATAATCAGCATACCATGGATCCATTCCCTTGTGCAGCAACCACACATGCTTGTTCAGACCCTTCAACGAACACAACCATAATCTTCTCATCCGGGAATATTTCCTCAATATAATCAAAAGAATCATCACAATGCTCCCTTGTCTCCAACCTCGATAAGTGATCCGCCAAAACATTCTCAGTACCCTTTTTATCTCGGACCTCCATATCAAACTCCTGAAGAAGAAGAATCCATCTAATGATTCTTGGCTTCGTGTCCTTCTCCATCTAGTGACGAACCGCGAAGTGATCCGTGTACACTATAGTCTTCATGCCAACCAAATACTGTCGAAACTTATTGAATGCATACACCACAGCTAGAAATTCCTTTTCAGTTACCATGTAGTTCTTTTGTGCTGCATCAAAAGTCATACTCGCATAATAGATGGCGCAGAACTTCTTTTCCTTCAGCTGCCCCAACACCACTCCAAGTGCTACATCACTTGCATCACACATAAGTACAAAAGGCTGAGTCCAGTTTGGTGTGATCAAGATAGGTGCAGTAATAAGCGCCTTCTTTAAAACCTGAAAAGCTGTTAGACACTCTTTATCAAAAATAAAAGGAACATCTTTTTCAAGCAAATGAGATAAGGGCTTGGAGTATTTTGAGAAGTCTTTGATAAATCTTCTATAAAAACCAGCGTGTCCAAGGAAGGCCCGCACTCCTCGTTCATTAGTCGGTGGCGGAAGCTTCTCAATTGCCTCCACTTTTGCTCTATCCACCTATAATCCCTTGGCAGAAACATGATGCCCAAGAACAATCCCATCTTTCACCATAAAGTAGCACTTTTTCCAATTCAAGACAAGATTAGTTTCTTGATATCTTTTCAACACAGTAGCAAGGTTAGATAAACAAATATTAAAAGAGGAACCAAATACAGAAAAATCATTCATAAACACCTCCATGATCTTTTCTATCAACCCATCAAATATAGCCATCATACAGTGCTGAAAAGTAGCAGGCGCATTACATAATCCAAAAGGCATTTTTCTAAAGGCGAAGGTCCCATAAGGGAAAGTAAAGGTAGTCTTTTCCTAATCCTCGGGAGCAATCATGATTTGATTATAACCCGAGTACCCATCCAAAAAACAATAAAACTCATACCATGTAAGACGATCAAGCATTTGATCCATGAAAGGAAGGGGAAAATGGTCTTTGCATGTATTTTCATCCAGTTTTCTGTAATCAGTACACACACGCCATCCCGTTGGAATCCTAGTGGCTATTGCCTCTCCATCTTCGGCTTTCATAATAGTCATTCCCCCCTTCTTAGCTACAACATGCAATGGACTCACATGGGGACTATCACTAATCGGATAAATAATTCCGGCATCTAACCACGCTATGATTTGCTTCCTAATCACTTCTTGAATCGTGGAATTCACCCTCCGCTGGTTTTGGATACTACTCTTAGCCTCATCAAGTAATCTTATTCTATGCATGCAATATGAAGGATTAGTGCCTTTCAAATCATCAAGAGACCACCCAATTGCAGACTTGTACTTCCTAAGCACATCTAATAATTCTTCAAGTTGATCATCATCAAGAGAAGAAGATATAATTACCGGATATTCTTCATTTTCACTAAGATAGACATACTTCAAATGCTCCGGCAAAGGTTTCAGCTCCTCTTTCTTTTCTTCTTTTGGAGTGCTCTCTCTATCCAATGGCAAGTACTTCCTAGTCCACTTCATTTCTTCAACTTTAGTTCTTTCCGATTCAAACCTTTTATCACCCAAAGCAAGTATGTTTTCAAAATACATACCTCATTGGAGAGATCGTCGAGCTCCGTAGTGGGATACGTAATAGACTCCATCAATCATGTCTCAAGAGGGTCCTTAGACAGGATCAAAGACATATCTTCCTTCACAATCTCCTCCACCACATTAATACTATGACATTGTGACTCCATAGGCTTCTTCATTGCTTTGTCAAGGTTGAATAAGATCTATTCTTTATCCATCCGCAACCTGAGCTCCCTCTTTTTAACATCAATCATGGCCCCAGCAGTAGCAAGGAAAGGTCTCCCCAAGATAAGAGAGATATTATCCTTGTCATCTTCCATCTCAAGTACAAGAAAATCCACATGAAAGACTAATTTCTGCACTTTGACAAGAACATCTTCAATGATACCCTTTGGAAAACTCATCGACCTATCTGCCAATTGTAGGGTAACTGTTGTAGGAAATAATTCCCTCAAACCAAGCCTTTGAATGATAGACAATGGCATCAAATTGATGCTTGCCCCAAGATCGCACAAGGTCGTCGTGCCGACCCTTTTTCAATCTCACATAAGATAGTGAAACTTCCCGGATCCTGCATCTTCTGTGGCAGCTTCCTTTGGATAATTGAGCTACAATTTTCAGACAAGTTCACTGTCTCAACTCCGTTCAATCTTCTCTTTTTCAACAGCATATCCTTAAGGAATCGGGCATAGTACGACATCTCCAATATTGCCTCAGAGAAAGGAATGTTCAAGCTTATTTTATTCATGATATCTAAAAACTTTTGAACTTCTCTTCCAATCCCTTCTTAACCAGCTTATAAGGAAAAGGCGGGGGTATATTTGTTTTGGGAATACCCCATTCATCACGCTCGACCTTCTCCGCTTTATCCTTTTCGGCTCTCAACCTCTTGGCTCTTTCCCACTTCTTCTCTGCTATTATCTCAGTATTCTGCACTTTCTGAACCAATGAGAAATGTTCACATCTTGTGGAGTATTCAGTGAAGAAATAGGTGCAGTAGGGGATGATTTGACCTGGATTCGACTAGGTGCTCTGGTCGAATTGGGCACATAGTGGTCGAATTGTGTACCTGGAACTCTATTCTCACCCTGTATGCTCGATTCGATCAGGATTCGACTTGAAGGTCTGGTCGAATTGAAGTTCCCCTGGTCGAATTGGCTCACTGTAAGATTTCTGCCCTCCTAGTCGACCTCAATTCGACCTGTGGGTCTGGTCGAATTGAATATGTGCTGGTCGAATTGTACTTTTGATGAAACAGAGTGCTCCGGAGGTAGTAATTCGATCTGGATTCGACCAGATGGTCTGGTCGAATTGAGGCCCTTTTTCTTCCGAACCATGTCCAGTAGGCTCATTCGACCTCTCCTGCTGGATTCGACCTGTGGTTTTGGTTGAGTTGAGCTCTCGATGTCTACAATTTCAATCCCGGCCTCATTGTTCCTTCGTATTGTGTTCACGACCTCAATGTGATAGCGTTGCAGGTCTTTGGATTCTTGATACTTTGTAACGGAAATTTCCCCTTCTCAATAGTTTGAGTTAGCTTGTTGACACTTCCAGCCATCTCACCCATCAACATTGTGAGGTCCTTCATTTGCTTGGATAATTCCTCATGGCTTGTATCAATCTTCTTTTCTAACTTGGCCACTCTTGCATCATTTATTATCATGTACCTGTTTACCATATCCTTGAAACTCGGCTTTCCTTCTTCCACTTTAGCACCCGGATCGATACCCATAGGAGCTTGCATCGATTTGCTAGGATTACTCCATGAAAATTCCGGTCTCCTAGGCAATTGATAATTATCCGGGGGACCACGATTGTTGTAGTTCCCCTGATAATTTCGGTTGCCCTGATTTTGAAACCTCGTTCCTTGGATACTTTAGCCCATATCATAATTTACTTCTTCCATCTCCTCTTGGATCGTCCCATCATTCATTACTTCCTGCTGCTATGTTGATACGCGCCGAGATATCAGTGATTTGCTTTTGTTGAGATTCAAGTAGCTTGTTGATATTGGACAAGCTAGAGACGATCTCATCTTCTCTACATGTTTTCACCATAGTACGCTCAGCCTTAGCTACTTTTCCAAGGACGTAGTTGCCTCTCACTCTATCAGTTGGCCAATCTCTTGAGTTCATCGAAATATCTTCAAAAATTTTCTCGGCCTCTACGGATGACTTGGTAAGCATTGATCCATTAGAAGAAGCATCCAATAACACACGAGAATCACAGTCCAATCTATTATAGAATATGCTGATATATTGAGCTTTAGATAGCCCATATTGAGGACACTTACGAAGCATGTCCTTGAATCTGTCCCAAGCTTCATTAAACTTCTCTGCACTACCAATAGCAAATTGGTTAATGTCTTGCTTCATCTTAAGCACCTTCGAAGGTGGCATGTATCTTTCCAAGAACTTTAACTTCAATTGCTCCAAGTAGTGCATTCAGCTTCATTGATAGTGTCGTACCAATCTCTCTCCCTTTCAGTAAGCAAGAATTTAAACAAGAGGATCTTCCTAGCATCTTCATGATCTCCTGCGTCTCTTTGAGTATTTGCGTACCCCAAGAACTTGTTTAGATGTTGCTGTGGATCCTTGAAAGTCCCTCCTGCAAGGAGTTCCTTTCTATCATGCTAATAAGAGCGGGGTGAAGATCGAAGCTCGCATTAGCCCCCTTTGCTCCTAGAAGCCCCAAGTTTCCAGCCCCGTTATTCTTGAAGACTTCACAGATAGCCAAATTATCCAGATTTGTCACATCGTTGGCCATGTCTACTTCCTCTGCTGCTGCATTTGGATAAACTACAGTTTCAATCGCTTCCGAGTTCGGTTCGTCCACTTGAACTCCAAAATTTAGAGTTGTAGTTGGTTCTTCTTTCTTGCTTTGAATCTTACTTTTCTTCTTTGTTGATGCTCCGATCTCCAGATTGAAAGTTTCTAACTTTCCAACCTTTGATCTAGTAAGCATGTACCTGAAAATATTAAGAGTTAGAACATAAAACACGAATTAAAATAGTCCTAATAAAACTAGAAATAATAAAAAGATATTTTATGTCGTCCCCAGCAATGGCACCAAGAACTTGATAGCTGGTTTTCTCAATGCACAATTAATCCCCAAGTATGAAGGATATGAATTGTAGTCTCGAAAGGTGACCAAGTGAATATCGAACCCAAAGGACAGATAAATATCAAATTAATTATATTCTAGTAAACTAAGACTATGTAGGAAAATATGATAATGTAATATGTGATTGAGTAGCAAATGATTATAAATGACAAGTAAAATAAATAACAACAAAGATAATAGAGTTGTGATCTGGTAAGAAAGTAGGTAGTTCTACAGATCATCCAGTTCCACTTATTAATTCATCTTCCATGTGACAGTGTCTGACTCTGCCTTGTGGTTTATGGACGCATTACTAAACCATGCAAATTCACTCTATAGACACAAGTAAACATGCGTATGACACATGTGAATATCCTCTGAGCAAGATATATAACTCACCCCCCTTTCTAGGTACTATCAATATCAATTATTTCTCATGCACTTAGTACTCTAACCCGATATGATCTCCCTTTATAAGTACTATGAAATTATTCTCTTTATCCTACTTATTAACCCGAATATTATTCAATTAACAAGTATTCATATAAGATAGTTCTAATAAGACTTCGGAATCCGTTCACTTAGAATGATAACATAAAACCCTATTCAGCAGTGAACACACTCAATCAATAACTAAGTTATGTATTCAGACTCTACACAACAGTTAATGATGCACAAAATAACCGTGAGTTTGGATTAAAAAGGCAGATCTTATACAAAATAAACGAGAAGTAGTGTTGTACGGAGTTTACATACGAAAAACAAATTAAATCATGAAACCTTCATAATCCTAGAACTACCGAAGAGGCTCTAGCCCATGATTGATCTAAGAACAATCATGGTTAGTTGTAATGATCTTACTTGAAGCTCCATGAATCACCAGCATATCAATGTTGGAATGATCTTACTTGAATCTCCATGTTCACCCTCCTCTTCATCTTTTTCTTGCTGGTTTTGTAGCTCCTCCTTGCTGCTTGCTGCACCTTGCAGCTTGTTGCCCTTGCAGCTCCACTTGCAACACACCCCTGCAGTACGTCCTTTTTGTTGCTCTTGCAGCCTTTTATTCTTGCTGTCAAATGCAGCTCCACCTGTAGCCACTCCTCGTTGTTTGCTGTCCATGTTGCTCCTCTATCCTTTGTCCCCTCTTTTGTGCTGTCTTTGCAGCTCCTTTCTAACTCTCCTCCTTGTCTTCTATGCTTTAGAAATATATTGTATGTTATGTGCTTCATATGTTCCATGTCGATTGTGTACTACTTTCCCACTTGCTCATGTGTGCACTACTTTCCCACTAGCTCATGTGTTCCACGTAGATTGTGCACTTAATAAACAGGTCGAATTCTCTTCTCCCAGGTCGAATTGGATGTCGAATCAACCTACTGTAAGTCCCAAACGCTCAATTTGACCAACCAAACAGGCCGAATTGATTTCTCCAGGTCAAATTGGAGGTCGAATTGGTCTACTGTAAGTCCCAGATGCTTGATTCGACCAGTCAAACAGGCCGAATTGAAGTGACGAGGTCGAATTAGCATTTTTGCCAATCAATTCGACCTTGATTCGACCTAATTCCCTGGTCGAATTGAGGTGATGAGGTCGAATTGGCATCTCTGCCAATCAATTCGACCTCGATTCCACCTGATGCCCAGGTCGAATTCCCTTGTCGTGGTCGAATCCACATTCTGGTCGTGTCCTACCTATAATTCGACCAGCAGGCCTGTCGAATTGACCTTCTTCTGGTTGAATTGGACTCCTGCTTCGCCCAAACGGATAGCTTCGACTTTCTTTCTTTAGTTTCCAACACTTCCATTATGATTTCCTGCGAAAAACCACTCAAAACGACTTCAATAACACCTGATTCGTGACTTAACACAATATATATTGGTTTACAACCAATTACAACCTTTAAACATCTCATAATAACCCAAATTCAGGCACAAGATTCGTGAATTTACACACTTATCATGCACTCATAAGACATCGCTTATTCGCCGATGTCTTTTTTTAGAAAAGACATCGCATAGTTTATAAGATTAATGCAATTATACTAAGATAGTTTAATTTTATATATAAATTTATATTGTTATTAAAATAAGATTAATGCAATTATACTAATATAACTCAAAACTTAAGAATATTTTACAAGAATTTCAAATATTTAATATCAAACACATAAAAAATTATCTCTAACTTAAAAAGTACAAAAATATCCAAACTAATTAAATTAAAAAAACATCAATAAAACATAAATTTATAAACAAAAAACTCATGATGAAGAGATGCCCAACATATTGTTTCCAATCCACTTTATCTTCTTCCTTTGCATTATATAATATTTTTATATATCTTTTTGTTGAATCACTGCAATTACCTGAGATAAAATAAAATATAGTACTTAATAATACGACTTAAGTTATTTATTGAAAAGAAAATTAATATGACTTAAAAATATTGAAATAGAACAAATATTGTTAATGCAAACAAGATAATGGAAAGAGAACCAAAAAGATTTAAGAACATGATTCCAAAAAGGATGTTTTCCCATATAATGATACATGATAATATAGTAGTAAGTGGCTATATAACTTTATTTTCACTTTATTAATCTGAAATGAATAATACCTGCAAAGTGTCTGGTGCTATACTGCAAGTGATTTAGCAACCTGCCAATACACAAAGAAACAAAATTCTGTTGCATATAAAGAATGAATACAAAGATCTCTCTATCATTCTTATACTATGTCTCTAACATTATTTTTTATTCGAGTAATTCATCATCAATAACTACTCTTATCCATTTTAAAAAAAGGATGAATTATAACACTTGGTACATGTATACACTTATATTTCTTTTAGCAGAAAATAATATCAAAATAGAATCAGATTCTTTATCCAAGTTTTGAGCAATATAAACTGCAGTTTTACTATCACTATAGACTTTAGAAAAATAAATGACAACCTTCAATTCTATAAGCAGCTTCTTCATAAATATCACCACACATATCACATGTCATACTGATAGAAATTGAGCCTCGACACTATTTCTATTACTATAAATTAGTAAGTTGTGGAGTTTCAAATTCTGTGAATTGAATTAAGTAACAAAGTATGTTTTCAAAATCTTTCAGTTGATAAATCACTGATGCTTGCCTTCAAATAAATTATTATCGCAGTACTTCATACTTGTGGGCCCTAAGTATTAAAAGAATGCATAAATTGCCTCAACAACACTGCAAGATTTAGTTTCACAATAGCAGCAACAACACTATAAACTTCAATTTTACATAAATAAAACCTAAATTTATAAGTTAAAACCTCATGATCAAGAGATGCCCAACCATTTTCACCATTTCATCTATGAACAAAGATTGTTATTGGAAATCCTATTTTTGATCAGTAAAAGAACAATAAATTTGAATTAATATGATTGTAAGAAAATGTTTTACTAAGACACTTTTTCCACCATTTTCAAGTTTAGGCATGTACACTTGCCGCACATGTATAAAATAAGCACAACGAATGATACATGTTCACAATATAATCATTAGAATTGAGTTTGTTTAAAATTTGCAAATTCAAGTTTCAGCATTTAATGTTGTCCAATGTTACAGCACCAAAAACAAAAGTTTCAAATAAAAAATTATTCACAGCCACCATTTTGAAGTAGAATATAATTTGCAAAACAAACAAAAAGTAGACAAGTCATCCATGAATATCTTCCTTGTTTCAATAACACACAGTATTTTAACCAAAGTTGCAACGACATAGAAAAAGCAAAGCAAGCACAGATCCAAAATATCACCTTATTTATAGATTAGACAATGCCTTCTCAACTGAAAGAAAGCATTAAATTTATGGGGGGTGACCCAACATAAAAACTGAATTACTGGTGGATGAATAATTCTTGGAAATCACCATATTCAAGATGGAATAACGAAAGAATATAATAATATACTCCCTCCGTCCCATCCTAATGGTTACATATTTTCTTTTTGGGTGTCCTATCCTAATAGTTACATTTCCTTTTCTAGAATATGGGACCCATACAATTTAATTACTTTTCTCTCCATGGGCCCACACATCACACTAATACACCTACCCACTTTACATTAAAATATTATTTCTCTCACCTCAATACACATTAAAATACTATATTCATTAATCCACATGTAAAAACAAAACCATAAGGATGGGATGGAGGGAGTATGCTTTTATGTATATGCACAATTTTTATATTGCAAACTATTTGTTTCAGCTCTGTGACGGAGCAATACCAATCCAAATAGTTTCCAAATGAGGAATAATTGACGGATGCCGCAAGCACTAATTAGCAAATAGAAGATATCTTTTCAAGTGGGCATATTAACTTAAGATATTGTACATTCCTTCTTGTTAAAATCATAAAGACAAGATTAATGAGAACCTTTGTATTACACATACATAGTTTCAAGAAGATATCAACTAAATAAAAGACAAAACTTAAATGAATATTGTAGTATTCAAGTCTAACGTTCCCACCATAAGAAACAAATTAAAAACACAATCAGACACACACAATTTACATCATATAATTAGTACGGTACCAACAAACAGTGGAGTTAGACTTGCTACCTGCAATTGCTATCAAATCTTCTTGAACCATTTCAACCAGGAGGAGCACAAGCATAATAAGAAGTAATATCAATGAGTTATGATTTACAAGCGTAGTCCGTTGCTGTGGAATATCCAACTTCCTTAAGAAGTTAAATCTGTTTGCAAAGAAAGAGAATTCATGTTATATATGGGATTAATGCAAATGTAAATATCTGTCACTAATTTGCTTAACAGATTTGAGAAAAACTCATCTAGAGAAACATATTTAAGATTTTCTCTGCTTGTGTCTAATGCAGATTCTTAGCACAAGAGTGAGAATCACAAAGCATCAACTACTTATTATAAGAATAGATTTCTCATAAAGAAAATCCCCTACCTTTTCAAAGTCTCAACCAATAACTATTTTTCTTTCTCAACATCTTGGATAAAAATATTATAATAAAGTGATAAAACATGAAAAACCACACTTTTAGAGTGAATTCATTATTTTTACCTACATTTCTTCTTGCTCCTTCTCCCGTCTCTAAGTAGCACCTGACAAATTATCATTCAATACAATCTGTTTCAGTGCATAAAGTCTGACTTTAAAAAAAATCTGTTTTGTTTGGGTATTAATTAGACTTCATAGCATATATCATTGTAAATCCATGAAAGTTTAGTTTATAAGGAATGTTTTTGATTTCAATTTAGCGTTTTAAGTAAAAATTATGTTCAATTTACCAAAGGGTGGCAGTCTACTTGGGGAAATGATGTAGTGCAGCCTTTAAGTATAAATCTGCTTTGTTTGGGTATGAGTTAGAGCACATGGTATATATAATTGGAAAGCCACGAAAGTCTAGTGTCTAAGGAATTTTTTAGATTGCAATTTAGAGTTTTGAGTAAAAGGTTATGTTCAATTTACCAAGGGGTGGCAGTCTACTGGAGAATATGATGCTGTGCACAATGTCTGCCTTTTAAGTAAAAATCTGTTTTGTTTGGGTATGAATTAGAACTCATGGCATATATCATTGGAAAGCCACGAAACTTTAGTTTCTAAAGAATTTTGTATGTTTCAATTAGGAGTTTTGAGTACAAAGTTATGGTTGATTTACCAAGAGGTGGCAGTCTACTCTAAAATTTGTCAATTAAAGGTCTTATCTCTTAATCTTCTATTGGCATTTCATCGAATACTTTGCATGCTCTTTTTAAATATATTACAAAGATAACAATTTGCAATGCAATTTATGCCCATTTTTTATCAAGCAAAACCAACCAATGTATCTCTCACTTAATTTCATTTACTTATGCAAATGTAAACTATAAACAAAGAACTAAACCTCTTCAAACAAATAATATAAATAGTGGGTAATTGTGGTACACAAACATAAGAAATGGAGCAAAAAAAAAAGAATGTGTAGAAGATGACCTTTACAAGTAAATTTTGGCACCAGTTCAAGCTTATGATGCACTTCACCTGATATACACTTAAGTCATTAAAACAAACTAGTGCATATGCTCTGTCTTTTGCCAAAGAAGTAATATCACAGTGATTATATGAATAATAAAGATCAACGAAGGCATAATCAAGCTCAAAATGAAGAAATGCAGTAGTCTCAAAAATAAATAATATATATATACCTTCAAGAATATAAATCCAACATAGAATCATTATCATCCACAATAGGTATGGAACAAACATCAGCTGTCAACAAGAGCCAATCAGAAAATAATATCAAAATGAATTGGTGAGTGAAATTAAATATGCATTTTGCACAAACCCTTCAATATTTAGCTAATAAGCTTTATAGATTATTATAAAAGGAGCAATACTCATAATAGAATTATTTAAAAATTTTATAATAGCCAACTACGTTAAATCAAATGAAAATTTGTAAGACCATGAATAGAGGATGTAAAATAAGAGAGGAATATTTTGAGTTATTTAAAAGACAAGGGTCATACTTATAATCTGCAAAAAGAATTTTAAAACCCACTATCTATTAACTTAATTCTTTACTCGAAAATAAATCGAATCAGTTGTTCTAGCTCATATACTTAAGTATTAAAACAAGCATATTTGCTGTTAAGCCTAACAAAATTTGATTATTTATTGCAAATGCATTTTCACAAGGTTTTGAGATACGGGCACACAACAAAGGTAAATTTTATATAAACGAACAAATTAATAAAAATCCCCACCAAAATAAATCTTCAGGTAATTCACTAAGAGTATATCAAAATTAAACAATATTAATTTCCCACTCTTTCTAAGGCACCATAAATCATCCTTGAAGTGAATAAACTCTAATGTAAAGTTAGTTAGTCCCTCTTTAGTAGAGATTATCAAAAAAATAAAAATCATCAAAGGCAGGATTCCTGTCTTTCCGAGCATCAATCACAATTCGGAAAAAAAGTAGAAGAAAAAAGTTAAGGAAGAACACATCAATAGAGTTATATGATACCTTCAGCTTCAGGCTTGAATCTTCTGATTAAGGTGTTGTATGGGAGAGGCGAAACCCCGAAACTCATAAGACCATTCACTAATCTTTATATTTATTAAATTAAAAAAGGAAAAATTAATTGATTCCATCAAATTAAAATGGGGAAAGAAACCCAATGCAGTTCTCCATCAAAGAAAATAGAGTTTACTCCATCCAGAAATGACAGCAAGGAAGGCTCTCATGGTGCTGCGCACAGCGTTGGCGATGGTGACCTACCAACGGGATGAATGTGAGAGAGAAAGCATGGAACTCCGAGGGCGGTGTGAATACTTCGACGGCGGTGGTGCGAGGCAGAGTACGACTTGGCTCCGTTGAAATTTTGAAATGGGTTGGGGGCTGAAATATTTTCTAAGTGGTGTCGGAGGAAGTATCAAATGGTTTTGGAATTTCTAGGGTTTAAATTTTAATAGGTAAATATTATTCTTTGAAAACAATATCAAAAGGATGTCTTATTTCGCTGGTTTAGAGTAGAGAATGAAATGGTGTGATGAACAGGTCCGAGTCTCAAGACTGTCGAAAATATTTTGAAATTTAAATTTTGAAAAACATCATGCAATAGACATCGGTGCTAAAGAAATCGATGTCTATCAGTGCACTTTTTTGGATTTGGCGAATAGACATCGCTTGAAAGGTATCGGTTAATAAAACCGATGTTTATCATCGTATTTTCATAAAAAGCTGATGTCTATCAGAGAGACATCACTTAAAAGACATCGATTCTTTAAAATCAAAATCGATGTCTATCAGCGATATTTTAAAAAAAGGCGAATACACATCGCATGAAAGACATTGGTTTGTGAAAACCGATGTCTTTCAGCGCAATTTCATATAAAATCGATGTCTATCATCTTACTTTTTCACTGAAAGACATTGATTTAAAAAAAGACATCAGTTTTTAATAAAAAGACATCATATTTTAAGAATAACCGATGTCCATTCTGTGATGTTAATCAACGAATTTGGTGTAGAATTAACCATTTACTATTCCATTAATATACATAAACATATTCAAAACATCGTTTTAAATCCTTCGCAAACCCAATCCTTTCACATGTCCTAAGTATACATCTATGGAAATTGGTTTGGTAAAAGGATCTGCTAACATCAAACGAGTAGAAATGTAACTAAGAATCACTTTCTTCTTGTCTACAATATCTCTAACAAAGTTGAACTTCGTGACAATATGTTTGGTTTTTCCATGATATTTGGGGTCCTTTGTGTAAAGAATAGCTGCTTTATTATCACAATTAATTAAAACAGCTCCCACTGGAGTGTTTGAGACCTCCAAATGTTTCATGAATCTTCTTAACCAAATAGCCTCTTGAACTGCAGACGCACATGCCACAAACTCGGCTTCCATAGTGGACAGTGCTATGAAAGTCTATTTCTTACTACAATATGAGATTGCTCCATTGTTGAGTAGGAAGACATAACAGGAAGTTGATTTACGTTCATCTAAATCACCAATCCAGTCTGCGTCTGTATACCCATTCACTGTATTGTTATTCCCTTAATAACAGGGAATAATCTGCAGTCAATCGCATTGGCATATCGTACTCTGGCCATTTCATTCTTTTTATTTTGAATCTTGGAACACATTTGCTGACTCAATGATTCGCCTTTCATAATGGGAGTATCTATGGTTTTGCAGGTGTTAATCTTGAATCGTTCTAAAAGTTTCTTGATGTAAGTCTCTTGAGACAAACCCAATAATTTCTTTGAACGATCCCTATGGATCTTCACACCAAGAATGAACTCTGCTTCACCCATATTTTTCATTTCAAAATTTAAAGATAACCATCTTTTTATGGTTTTAAGATACTCTTTGCTATTTCCAGCTAGCAGTATGTCATCCACTATTGGCGTTTGATCATTTGGTTAACAAGAATCGATAGAGTTCCATTCGTTTCTAATTCTGCGGAAGTAAGGAATCAAAGAAACGTATTACCTTTTACCAGGGTATGTTGAAGAAGAAGGATTCTCGCCGGCAGCCTGTGCAGCCTCACCGTTTTGGGCATAACTCCCTCGTCTGATCTCTGATTTGAGTGATCTATGCGCCAAAATGATCCTTTTTTCCGTGGCTTTCAATCAATATATAACACATGTCGAATTCTGAATTCTGCATGATTTTATAAAAATCATGCAATTTGATGGACATCAGCAGTAAACAACCTTCCGATCTTCTGCTATATTCCCAAGTCCAATCTCGACGTCGTGTGGGCGATGATCTCTGAGATCTTCTCAATTTGGTGTTCCCTTACCCTCCTCATAGTGTTAGGCGTGATTAATCTCTTAGATTAGGGTTTCCGAACAGCTGAGATGACTTATATATGGGCAATAGCAGGGACCAGGAGGAAAAATTAGAGTTGGGCCTCCATTGGGCTTAAGTATCCAAGCTTAGCCCAAATCTTATACTTAAGTCCAATAATAATAATATATACCACTAAATATTATTACTGCACTACCATTCTAATCCCGTAATTACGTTATGGACTCTTTCTTATGATGAGCCCGTTAGTCTTCCCATGTTTAAGATATACAATGTCCATTAATTAATTGAGTTACTGACAACTCCATTAATTAATAGCTCATCCGAGAGTAGTACCACTCAACCTCATTATCGTGCCGGAATAAATCCACTTGCAGGGTTTACATGATAATCCTTATGAGCTTCTCAAAGGGACATCATCAATCTATGTCGGACATGGATTCCTTCTACAATCAACAACACATCATAGAGACAGCACTATTTCTCAATTCACCGAGTTTGTTGATTTAATTACATGTAAATCTCATTCATTGATGAATCAAAGAAATACATACTGTCTTATGTGTCGAGGTTATTATATAGGAATTAAGATAACGAACATCCATAATAACAGAGATCAAGTTCTCCTATATAGTCAATATAAATCGAACGATCTCAAGCTGTCCTGCTCAATACACACGAAGTGCACTAATGTGATTCTATAGTCAAAACAAACTAATACCGAATCACACTACAACCATCCGATAGAGAGTCCCCGTCTATCTCGGTTGTGAGCATCTATTTATACTTTAAAAGGAAATCGATAATATGATCTTCCACGTGTTGTCGCACAACATATTATCTACAGTATAAAGTAAGTGGACTATTGCATTGTACATATAAATAAATTATAAGACGTAATCATTTGATCATATGATTCTCATTTTAAATAAATTGTTATAACATTGTTCATACAAAAAGCTAAACTTTTAGTATACAATCCAACAATCGCCCACTTATACTAAAAGACTATGCTGTAATGTCTTCTGCCATACATCTGATTCCCACTCCCTCTACACGACCATTAAAAGCTCTCACCTTAAGGTCCTTGTAAATGAATTTACTAGGTCATCATCCGATGCAATCTTGACGACAACAACATTCCCTTCATCATACGATTTCTCTTAACAATTGGTACTCGCGCTCCATGTGTTTAATTGCCTTATGGGCTCATGATTCCTTCAAGTTTGCAACTGCACCATTATTATCACAATAAATTGTGATAACCTTGGGCAAACTTAGAAATACTTCGAAGTCCATTTTGAAGTTTCTAGAGTCATATAAATACTTTGGCTGCCTCAAAGGCTCCAATTTATCATCTTTCCATAGTGGAGTGCAGAGTTCGAAATATATTTCTATATAACACTCCTCCATATTATGACTCAACTTCATAAAATTAAACACATAACCTTTGAGGTGGATTTACTGCCGTCCCTATCTGATTTGAAAAAATCTGAATCTATGTAACCCATAAGAAGCAGTGAATATGTTCGCTAAGTCCACATATAATTTCTGGTCCTTTTCAGGTACATAAGTATATGTCTTACCACAGTTCATCATTCTTGTTTTGACTTACCTTGATACTCACTGACCATGCCTTCAGCAAAATAGATATCCGATCTCGTGCATATCATTCCTTATATTAAGCTTCCTTATTCGCCGAAGCATAAGGAACCGCCTTCATCTACTTTATCTTCTTTCGTGTCTTAAGATACAATTCCTTAGATAAAGTCACATGCTAAAATGAGTTAGGATTTGTATCATTTCATGAAACTTGAGACAAGCATTACATCCTTTCTTGTGATCCGCATTACCGTGATCAAAAGGATATATTTTGCTTTTCTTAAGTCCTTCATTTCATACTACTTTATCAACCATACCCATACGCTCGTCAATACTCTTTCATTGTCTCCAATAAGCAATATATCATTTACGTACAATACAAGAAATACCGCCATGTTTTCGTCACTCTTTTCAATATACATGACACATCCACGCATTGAATAAATCCATATGCCTGGATTTCCTCATCAAAACAGATGTTTCATATTCTTGAAGCTTGCTTTAGTCCATCGATGAACACTTTTAAGCTTACACACAAAATGCTCTTAGCCCTTTGCAATGAATCATTCTGGTTGATTCACATAGATATTTTCCTCTCAAGACTTCCAATCAGGAATGCTGTCTTGACATCTATTTGTTATTCCTTATATTTCATATGAGTAGCACCATATAAAAGAGTCTGGATCGACATAGGCATAGCTAACGGTGAACAGGTTTTCTCATAATCGAACCCTTTCTTTCTGAGTATACCTTTTCGCAACAAGCTTTGCTTCCAAGGTTTTCACCTTACCGTTTGATTCTCTTTTATTTAGTATGACCACTTCCAATGGCTTTTACACCATTTGGTAGTTCTGAAAGCTCCCAGATTTGATTTAAAATCTGTAGACCCTATTCCAGAATTCGTTGCATCTTGCTAAGATATCGCATTTCTATCTTGTAGTGTTTCATCGTATCTATGGGTCAATTTCATGTTTACTAGGGACCAAGTCTCACGACTCTCCCAAAACATATATCTATCAAGTTGCAAAACAACCCTTCCACTACGACAAGGCACTGCATGCAATTGTGTATCAGATGTGACATGCGATGTAGCTTACCTTGTGGTATCTCGTCTTTTACAATTGGTACTAATACTTTGTGTTTCCCTTCTCTCATCTTTTAAAACAACTTATAAATAGGTTTGTGATTTATTACATATTCCCTTTCCAAAAATCTAGTGTTTGTGTTAACAATAACCCTCCGATCTTTTTGACAAAATAAATCACCCTTCATTTTTCTAGGATATCCCTCAAACAGACAAACATTCATATGGAATACTGTTTCTTAGGGCATATCCATAAAATGAATTTAATAATTCCAAATAACTCATCATCTATCTAACCACTTCCATAAGAGTCCTTCTCTTATTAGGTTTAGAAGACGTACTATTAATTTCAATTCGTTGCATCGGTGGGATAAACATGATTTAAGAGTGTACAAATTGTCCACCAACGTACCTCAATAGATTACAACTCTATCCCTCATTACTATGACCATGTCATTTAAATGAAATAGAGTATCCATCCGTAAATACATAGAAACTGAAATCAAATTCTTTCTATGAAAACGTACGTAATGACAATTTCTCATAATCAAATGTTTATTCATATCCCTAGATAAATAAACAACTTCCACTGCAACAGTCACTACTCTTGTAGTTTTACCCATGTTTATAATAATCTCATCATCTCTTAATTGCAGATATTTAGTGATTCCGTTATCTACACACAACGTATCAGTAGATGTCATCCCTAATCATGCTTCATCAACTAGTGAATGAGATACTAACCTTGTTCATATCTTGATGAAATTAGATTTCCTTCGCCACATGTTTTTTCAGAAGTTTCCCACCATATACTACCTCTCATATTTCAGGTAGAACTTGCTCAAAACCTCCAGACAAATAATGGAGAATAAAATTGACCTAGGTTTCCCTCTCAATTTCTACTCCATGTTTTCCAATTCATTCATCAATTCAACCATGACCTCCCACCTTTTAACCTTACTCAAGTATCCGAAGAGTCGCATGAGACCAACATATTTCTATGAACCTCTCACCTCTCCACTAGAGACTTTAATTAATAAGCATCACATGACATCCTTAGTGAGAACATATTTTTTTTTCCTGAGCAGTAAAATTTAAAACCAAGATTCTTTTCTAATCATCTAATTTTGGACAAGTAAATATATTTTCTTTTAGTAAACAATAAGCGAGATAAAACCATTTTGAAAAATCAGAGAATCATAAATAAATACTCCGATCACATCTTCGAATTTATCCATTTATATTGATTCCCTCAAAACAATATAAAATAAAATTCACTGACATCTTAAGCATCGTGAGTCTGCAAGCCACGTTAGTGTGAACGTTTACAAACCCGAACATTTATTAGAGAAGGTTTTACCCATTAATTTCATTTGTCAACCTAAGGGTGTAGAGCCATAGATATGTTGGAATTGGTTCATTCTGATTTATGCGGTCCTAAGATTATCCTTATGAGAGGTGATGAGATATATTTTTGTTGCACCGCAAGTCTAAGTACTATGATTAATTCAAAAGTGCATGACACATGCGGTGAAGGGTCATCGAAAATATATCAAGTCATTTACGATTTAATCGTGGTGGCGGGTACCTCTTAGGATAGTTTGGGAGCTGTTTATCAGAGGTTGGGATTGAATCTCAAGTTGTCAACACCGGGCAAACCCCAGCCGACTGGTGTGGAGAAAAGAAGGTATAGGACTCTTATGAAAATGGTTAGATAGATAATGAGTTATTTGGAATTACTAAATTCATTTTATGGGTATTCCATAGAAACAACATGTCGTAAGGATGTTTGTTTGTTTGTGGGATATCCTAGAGAAATGAAGGGTGATTTATTTAGTCCAAAATATCGAAGGGTGATTGTTAACACAAACACTAGATTTTTAGAAAAGGACTATGTAATAAATCACATACTTATGTATAAATTGTTCTAAAGGAAGTGAGAGGGAAAACAAAAAGTATAGTACCAATTGTACAAGAGGATATACCACAAGTAAACTGCATCGCGTGACACGTCTGATACACAATTTCCTGTAGCGCTTTGTCGTAGTGGGAGGGTTGTTTTACAACCTAATAGATTTATGTTTTGGGAAAGTCGAGAGACTTGGTCCCTAGTAAACATGGAATTGACCCAAGGATACGGCGAAGCACTTCAAGTTAAAGTACAAAATCTTAGCAAGTCGCAATGTTTTCTAAAATAGAATCTATGGATTCTAGATTAGGTCTGGGTGCTTGTAGAACTGCGTAATGGTGTGAAACCCATTGGAGGTGGTTTTACAAAATAAAAGAGGATCAGACGGTAAGGTGATACTTTGAAAAAAGGCTTGTTGCGTAAAGGTACACTCAGAAAGAAGGGTGAGTTCGAGTATGAGAAAACCTTTCTACCGGTAGCTAAGTTTAAGTTGATCTAGATTCTTTAATTTTATTGTTGCTCATATTGAACTATGAGGTATAGCAAATAGATATCAAGACAGCTCCCGTGATTGGAAGTCTTGAGGAAAACATCTATGTGAAGCAACCAGAGTGATTCATTGCTATGGGCTAAGAGCATTTATTGAGTGTAAGCTAAAAATTGTCCATCCATGGACCAAAGTAGGCTTTAAACTCAATGTACATCTATTTTGATGAGGTAATCCAATCATATGGATTTAATCAATGTGCGGATGTGTCTTGTGTATTGAAATGAGTGATGGAAACGTGGTGGTATTTCTTGTACTGTACGTAGATGATATATTGCTCATCGGAGACAATGAAAGAGTATTGTCGGGCGTATGGGTATGGTTATAAAGCGGTATGAGATGAAGGACTTAAGAGAAACAAAAAATATCTTTTTGATCACGGTAATACGGATCACAAGAAAGGATGTTATGCTTGTGTTAAGCCTCATGAGATGATACGATCCTTAATTGTTTTAGCATGTGGCTTTATATATATAAATGTGTCTTGAAACACAAAAAGAAGATAAAGGTGATTAAAGCGGTTCCTTATGCTTCGGCGAATAAAGAAGCTTAATCTATGAAATGCTATGCATGAGAGCGGATATCTGTATTGCTAATGGAATGGTCAGTGGGTATCAAGGTAACTAAAAAACAAGAGTGTTGAACTGTGGTAAGACATATACTTATGTACCTGAAAAGGACCAGAAATTATATGTGGACTTATCGAACAGATTCACTGCTTCTTATGGGTTACGTAGATTCGAATTTTTCAAATCAGATAGGGACGACAGTAAATCCACCTCAAAGGTTTTGTTTAATTTTAGGAAGTATAGCCATAATGTGGAGGAGTGTTATATAGAAATATATTTCAGACTCCGAACTCCATCAAGGAAAGATGATAAATTGGAGCCTTTGAGGCAGCCAAAGTATCTAAATGACTCTAGAAACTTCATGATGGACTTCGAAGTGTTTCTAAGTTTGCCCAAGGTTATCAAAATTTATTTTGATGATAATGGTGATGTTGCAAACTTGAAGGAATCACGAGCCCATAAGGCAATTAACACATGGAGCGCGAGTACTACCTGTTACGAGAAATCGTATGATTACATCGGATGATAACCTAGTAAATCCATTTACAAGGACCTTAAGGCGAGAGCTTTTGATGGTCGTGTAGTGGGAGTAGGAATTAGATGTATTGCAGAAGACATGACAGCATAGTCTTTTAGTATAAGTGGGAGATTGTTGGATTGTATACTAAAAGTCTAGCTTTAGTATGAACAATGTTATAACAATTTATTTGAAATGAGAATCATATGATCAAATGATTGTGTCTTATAATTTATTTATATGTTCAATGCAATAGACCACTTACTTTATACTATAAATAATATGTGCGACAACACGCGGAAGATCATATTATCGATTTCCTTATAAAGTATAAACAGATGCTCACAACCGAGATAGACGAGGACTCTTTATCAAGATGGTTGTAGTGTGATTTGGTATTAGTTTGTCTTGACTATAGAATCACATTAATGCACTTTGTGTGTATTGAGCAGGACCACTTGAGATCGTTCGACTTGTACTGTCTATATAGAAGAACTTGATCTTTGTTATTATGGATGTTCGTGCTCTTAATCCCTATACAATAACCTCGACACGTAAGGTAGTATGTATTTCTTTGATTCATCAATGGGTGAGATTTACATGTAATTAAATCCATAAACTCGGTGAGTTGGGAAATAGTGATCTCTCTATGGTGTGCTATTGATTGTGGAAGAAATCCATGTCCGATATATGTTGATGATGTCCCCTTGAGGAGCTCATAAGGATTATCATGTAAACCCGCAGGTGGATTTATTCAGGCATGATAATGGGGTTGAGTGGTACTACTCTCGGATGAGATATTAATTAATGGAGTAGTTAGTAACTTAATTAATTAAAGGGCATTGTATATCTTAAACATGGGGTGACTGCCGGGCTCATAATAAGAAGGAGCTCATAACGTAATTATGGGATTAGAACGGTAGTGCAGTAATAATATTTTAGTAGAATATATTATTATTATTGAACTTAAGTATAAGCTTTGGACTAAGCTTGGATACTTAAGCCCAATGGAGGCCCAACTCTAATTTCTCCTCCTGATCCCTCTTGTAGCCCTTATATAAGTCATCTCAACTGTTCTAACCCTAGATGAGACACGCCTAACACATGAAGAGGGTAGACGGAATATCAGATTGAGAAGATCTCGAAGATTGTCGTCCACACGACGTCGAGATTGGACTTGGGAATACAACAGAAGATCGAGAGGTCATTTGTTGCTGTTGTCCGCCAACTTGCACAATTTTTATAAAATTGTACAGATCTTGAAATTCGACTTGTGATATATTGATGAAAGACATGGAAGAAAGGATTGTTTTGGCGCATAGATCACTCAAATCTGAGATCGGATGAGAGAGTTATGCCCAAAACGGTGAGGCTGCGCAGGCTGGTGGCGAGAATTCGTCTTCTCCAACATACCCTGGTGAAAGGTAATACGTTTCTTGTTCTCTTGCTTCCACTAACTGTTTGAAATATATGGAACCCTAACGGTTCACGTTAATCAGACGATCGAACGCCAACAAGATGATCTGACTTGAGGCTACAAGTTAAATAATTCACGAAATCCGCATATCACGGCCTCCCGGTCTCACACAAAGTGTACATCCATTGAAATTCAACTAGAAGGATCTCTTCATCCGGGAATACATCCTTAATGAACTCAATGGTTCCCTCTTCATCAATATTTTCCAAATGTGACAAGTGGTTGGCTATAACATTTTCGACTCCCTTCTTGTCACGTATCTCCACATCAAACTCCTGCAACAAAAGAACCCAACGAATTAATCTTGGTTTTGCATCTTTCTTACTCATCAAATACCTATTGGCGGCATGATCCGTATAAACAATGGTTTTCGTGCCAACTAGGTATGGACGAAATTTTTCCAAAACATAAACCACAAGGATAAAAATTCTTTTTCTATTGTGGTGTAATTTTTTTGATTTGTATTGAACGTCTTGGATGTATAGTAGATGGCCCGAAACATCTTATCTCTCACTTGCCCTATCACTACTCCCAAAGCATTGTCGCTTGCATCACAATGGAGCTCAAAATGATTGCTCCAATCGGGATAGACAAGTATTGGTGAAGAAATTAGAGCTTCTTTGAGCACCTTAAAAACATCAAGATATTCATCATTAAATCAAATGGAGCATCTTTTTTAAGAATTTACACAAAGGTTTGGCTATGTTAGAAAAATCATTTATAAAACGTCGATAGAACCCGACGTGACTAACGAACGATCTAACCCCTTTTTCATTTTTTGGCGTGGGAAAATGTTCATTGACTACAACCTTCGCCCTATCAACTCTCAAACCTTTCTCCGAGATATGATGACCAAGTACGATACCCACTTGAACCATAAAATGACATTTTTCCCAATTCAAGCAAGTTCGTATCTTGACATCGCTGCAAAACCATAGAAAGATTAGCCAAGTATTTATCAAATGAAGACTCAAATACTGAAAAGTCATCCATAAAAACCTCCATTATGTTTTCAATCAATCCCCAAAGAGGCGATCATGCAACGTTGAAAGGTGGCGGGGGCATTGCACAACCCAAAGGGTAATTTGTAAAAAGCAAACGTGCCATACGGACAAGTAAATGTTGTTTTCTCTTGATCTTCGGGGGCTATCATGATTTGGTTGTACCCCGAGTAACCATCTAGAAAACAATAATACTTGTATCCTGCCAACCTATCAAGCATTTGATTAAGAAAAGCCAAAGGGAAATGATATTTATGAGTGTTTTCATTAAGATTCCTATAATCACAACACACTCTCCAACCCGTTTTTACCCTTGTAGCAAGTTCTTCATCAAATTCTGTTTTAACAATGGTCAATCCCTCTTTCTTAGCCACAACATGCAAAGGACTCACATGCGGACTATCACTTATGGCATAAACAATATTAGCATCTAACCACTTCAAAACTTCTTTCCTAACAACCTCTTGCATAATGGGGTTCAAACGACGTTGAGGTTGTATTCATGATTTACTCTCATCAATCAACCTAATGTGATGCATACAAATAGTGTGACTTATACCTTTCAAATCATCAAGACTCCACCCTATAGCACTTTTATGATCTCTAAGCACCCTCAACAATTTATCAAGCTCTAGAAGTGAAAGGTATGATGATACAATTACCGGAAAGGTCTTGTTGTCCTCCAAGTACGCGTACATAAGGTGATCAGGTAATGACTTCAATTCTTTCTTTCCCTTATCAACCTTCGACTCTTCATTCTCGACCTCCAATGGAAGATATTCCCTCTTTCCATAGTACATCATCTTGGCTTTATCTTCTTGCATTTCCCTACAAGCATTCAAGTCATGTAGGCAATCATTAATATCATCATCTTCTAGACAATAAAAAGAAGAGTTAGAGTTTAGAGATAAAGTAAGAGAATGACTTAAGTTTGTTTTGAGAGGATCTTTAGATAAGAAGAATGACAAGTTCTTTTGAACAATCTTATCAATCAATTCAATCCTTCTACACTCATCTTTCTCATCTGGATGCCTCATCGCATTCCTCAATAAAAACACAACTTCTTCTTCATTTACTCTCAATGTCAACTCCCCCTAATGCACATCAATTAAAGCTCTTCCCGTGGCTAAAAATGGACGTCCCAAAATTAATGGAACATTTGCATCCTCGTCCATGTCAAGCACTACAAAATACATCGGGAATATGAACTTTCAAACTTTAACTAACACATCCTCGACTACTCCTTTAGGGTAAGTCAAAGACCTATCCGCAAGTTGCAATGTAATGGACGTAGGCTTTACTTCCCATATACCAAGTTTCTTAAAGATAGACACATGCATCAAATTAATACTTGCCCCAAGATCACAGAGAGCTTTGTGCACTTCACTCTTACCCATCTCACATGGTATGACAAAACTCCTCGGATCATTGAGCTTTGGAGGCAACTTCTTTTGAATTATATCACACACTCCTCCGTCAAGTTGACGGTCTCATTCTCCATCAAATTTCTTTTTCTTGCCATGATGTCTTTCAAAAATTTGGCATAATGAGGCATTTGACTCAAACCATCCGCAAAGGGTATATTGATGTGGATTTTCTTGAAGATCTCCAAAAACTTTGCAAATTTTTCATCAAGGCCCTTCTTCAAAAATTTATGTGGAAAAGGGATGGGCACTTGAGTTTTTGGTATGCCACAACTATCCCTTTCCAACTCCACTTCATCCTCTTTCTTTTTTTATGCTCTTGTTCTTTCCCATTTCTTCTTAACAACTTCCGACTCAACCACATCCGTTTCATCATTTTCTTTTACTTCAATTTCACTTTCTTCCACAAACTCTTCTTCTACCAAGATTTCCTCAACCTCCTTCTCTTCTACTTTTTCATTTTCCATAGGCATAGAAGGTCCCTCATAGTTTGTTCCACTTCTCAAAGTGATTGTCTTGCATTGCTCTTTTGGATTTACAACGGTGGTAGAAGGAAAATTTTCTTTCTCGTTCGCACTCAACGAACTAGCAATTTGACCAACCGAGTGCTCCAAGGCTTTGAACCTTCTATCATTAGCTTCATTAATCTTTCTTCTTGTCTCTTCTTGAGCTCTGTTCGATGCAATCAACTTTTCAATGAGTTCTTCGGTGGTTACTTTCCCTTCATTATTTGGCGCTTTAGCTCCCGGATGATACCCCGGAGCATAAGTAACTGCATTGCTCGGATTTGAATAAGAGAAGTTATCTTGCCTCCTTTGTTATTGCGGGCATGAGCTTCCACTACCTTGACTATTGAAGCATCCTTATCTTGGTGGATAGTTTTCGTGGTTGTGGTTGAAATTACCTTGGTAATTATTTTAATAGTTACCTTGGTAATTCCTCCCTTGCATGTATCGCACATCCTCCATACGTGGCATTGTCATAGCCCATTGTTCCCCACTAACCCACTAACACTATTCGGAGGAAACACACTTTGATCAATTTGGCCCTCAACCATATTAACTCCTTAATTATTCACACCTTGATTCAAACTCATTTGCGTCATTACCTCCGCCGCTATCATCTCAACACTAGGCAAACTTGGCTCCACACTAGCACTCTTCACACTAATCTTTTGCCATTGATCGAAGCTCTCAAATCCATAGCATCCACTAACTTTCTCCGATGGCCATTGGTAGACATTTGTAGCAATCTCATCAAAAATCCTTATAGCCCTCTCCGGAGTCACTCTAAGTACGGATCCACCCGCCGAAGCATCCACAAGCACTCTTTGACCATTTACCAAACCTTGGTAGAAAAACCCCACTTGTTGATTTTCCAGAAAATCATGTTGTGGACACTTGCGTAGCATATCCTTAAACCTTTCACACGCTTCATAAAAACTCACTTGAGGTATTTGCTTGAATTGAGTAATCAAGCTCTTCATTTGAAGCGTCTTAGAAGGTGAAAAATATTTGTTCAAGAATATTTGTGCAAGCTCCTCCCAAGTGTTACACGTACCCGGAGTGATAGTAGATAATCATGTTCGAGCACGATTTCTCAACGGAAACAGAAACAACCTCATATTTATGCAATCTTCGCTCACTCCATTCATCTTCACGGTGTTGGCAATATCAATATATTGAGCTAGATGAGCGTTAAGATCCTCATTCGGAGTTCCACTAAATTGTTGCTCTCTCATCATAGAAATCAAGTCCGCTTTAAATTCAAAGTTATTGGCATTGATCGGTGGACCCATCATTTGTGGCATTGCCCTTGGCATAAAGAAATCCCAGATCACTCTTGGATCAACTTGAGGCCCTCGATGCACCGGAGGTGGTAGTGGAGGTGCATAAGCATGTGGAAAACCTTGTTTAAGCATGGCTTGTTGCACCATTTGTTGAAACAAAGCTTGATTGTTAAGCTCTCCAAAATTTTGATGAACTTGTAGAGGAGGATTAGCATTGACTTGGGCACTGTCTTGCACATTTTGTACTCCGTCTCCATCATTCCTAACATCAACACGTTCATCTTGATTGTTCTCCATTGGATTACTCTTTTTAATTTTGTTCTCCTTTCTCCTTCTCCGAAATGTGTGTTTAATTTCTAAATCAAAAGGTTCAACTTGTTTTCCTTTTGACCTTGTTTGCATACACCTTCAAAATAAAAGAAGTTAGAATAAAAATTTTAAAAGCAAATGCAAATATCAAATAAAAAATGTCACTATTAAGATCACTCAAAACGATCCTTCTTCAAGCTACTAGCAACCGTTGCCTCCCCGACAATGGCGCCATTTGATTAGCCATAACTTGTAATCGGGTTGACCAATTTAAGAATTTATCGAACTACAAGGAGGTAGGCACTAGTGCTTAAGCAATCTCACATTTTTCATAATTTTATAGAGACTCATCATCAATAAATTTTGTTATAAAATAAGTAAATTAAATGGATTAAACTAAACAAATATGCAATGAACAACAAACAAGACGGATGGGTGAAAAGTGGTTTACCAAATTGATTAAAAGTGAGATCAACAACAATCAAGAAGTGGTAATTCTAGGAATTATTTATCAAATGCATGTGTTTCATGGATATATGATTAAGGGCCAACACTAGTTTCTTCCAAACTTTCTCTCGAAATGAATAGAATGTGAATCCAAATAAGAATCCCAAAATAGCTCAATGGATTGGTTCTCACTCAAGCAATTCCATCTAGGTACTAAGATTAAATGAGATCCCCTCACACAATTAATCAACCTCTCGATCAAACCAATCAGATGTTCTATCAAAGGGTTCTAAATCCTCAAGGATATCTCTATCTCTTCAAGACTTGTAATGCACATGAAGTGTTTGATAAATTGATTCAATGAAATGTCCTAAACATATAATTGATTTCTCAATCTAATCACATGCCTATGACAATTAATCACACAATTCAAAAATACAATTCAAACTATTAACATTCGATAGAAAATCACAAATCCATTCAACACATGAATCAAAATACATAGATCCCCAAAATTAACCAACAACTCTCATGTTGCTAATCTCACAAGGGAGATTAGCCTACTATCTTCATAAGATAATTAACATAGACATTAAAAACCTTACAAGTCATGATAATCAAATAGGATTATTACAAAAATGGGATGAAAACTCCCTTTGATTGGCTCCAATGGATATCTCTTTCCTTTCCTTGTAATTCTCCTCTCTTCCTTGCTTCTTCTCTTCACTTTGATGAAGGATTTATGGTGGGATGATGATGGAGTGAATAGATGGATTAAGTGATGAAGGATATGATGTAAAATGAAGGAATTGGTGTGTGAGGTGTGTGGGCAGCTTGAAAATTCGGATCCAATATTGATCAATTGTTGAATGGAGTGTTATTTATACCCTTGGATATCTTCTAGAAGGAATCAGGATTTTTTTTGAATTTTAACACCTACACGGCTCGAGTTCAGTACACGGCCCGAGTCGTGTCTAGGGTTTCTGGTCAACGATGAACTTCAAACAGCGCACGGCTCGTGTGCGGTACACAGCCACAGGGGTGGCCGTGTTGTGATTTCT
Source organism: Pogostemon cablin (assembly GCA_023678885.1). Taxonomy (NCBI): domain Eukaryota; kingdom Viridiplantae; phylum Streptophyta; class Magnoliopsida; order Lamiales; family Lamiaceae; genus Pogostemon; species Pogostemon cablin. The sequence goes on along the minus strand of CM042964.1, from coordinate 17,567,126 downwards.
GACGACCACGCACGGCCAAGTCTTACTGGCCCGTGCGTGGTACACGTACCGTGCACGCTACACAGGCCGAGTACCAAACACAGCTGGCTGTGTTTGTGCTACTTTGCTTCATTCTTTCTCCCGACTCCGTTTTCGCTCTATTTTTCACTTGTTTTAACATGTATAAGCTCATACTCATACAATTTCATAAAAACACATAACATCACCAAAATACACATAAATACGGATAAAATAATATGAAAATGCACATAAAAAGGCACTAAAATCTAGGTGAAAATAACGACAATCAGTCCTTCATCTCATACTGCTTTATCAACCATACCCATACGCCCAACAATACTTTTTCATTGTCTCCAATGAGCAATATATCATCTATGCACAGTATAAGAAATACCACCATATTTTCGTCACTCTTTTTCAATACACAAGACATATCTACGTATTGATTAAATCCATATAACTGGATTACCTCATCAAAACAGACGTTTCATGTTCTTGAAGGTTGCTTTTGTCCGTTGATGAACACATTTAAGCTTACACACAAAATGCTATTAGCCCTTTGCAATGAATCAGTCTGGTTGCTTCACATAGATGTTTTCCTCAAGACTTTCATTCAGGAAAGTTGTCTTGACATCTATTGATATTCCTCATAATCAATATGATTAGCAACAAATAAAAGAATCACGATCAACTTAGGCATAGCTACCGGCGAATATGTTTTCTCATAATCGAATCCTTTCTTTCTGAGTATACCTTTTCGCAACAAGCTTTGTTTCCAAGGTTTTCACCTTACCATTTGATCCTCTTTTATTTTGTATGACCACTTCTAATGGCTTCTACACCATTTAGTGGTTCTACAGGCTCCCAGACTAGATTTAGAATCCATATATCCTATTCCTGAATTCATTGCATCTTGCAAAGATATCACATTTTTATCTTGTAGTGCTTCGTCGTATTTGTGGGTCAATACCATGTTTACTAGGGACCAAGTCTTACGACTCTCCCAAAACATATATCTTACAGGTTGTCGAACAACCCTCCCACTACGAAAAGGCACTACACGCAATTGTGTATCAGACGTGACTCGAGTTGCAGTTTAACTAGTGGTATATTCTTTTGTACACTTGGTACTATACTATGTGTTTCCTTTCTCACACCTTTTAGAACAACTTATATATATGTTTGTGATTTATTACATAGTCCTTTTCTAAAAATCTAGTGTTTGTGTTAACAATCACCCTTCGATCTTTTGGACTAAATAAATCACCCTTCATTTTTCTAGGATATCCCACAAACAGACAAACATTCATACGAATTAATATTTCTAGGGCATATCCATAAAATGAATTTAATAATTCCAAATAACTCATCATCTATCTAACCATTTCCATAAGAATCTTTCTCTTATTAGGATTAGAAGATGTTTTATTAATTACTATTTGTTGCATCCGTAGGATAAACATGGTTTAAGATTGTACAAATTGTCCACCAATATACAACAATAGATTATAGCTCCATCCTTCATTATAATGACCATGTCATCTAAATGAAATAGAGTATCCATAAATGCATAGAAACTGAAATCAAATTCATTCTATGAAAAACTTACGTAAAGACAATTTCTCAAAACCAAACTTTTATTCATATTGTAAGATAAATAAAAAACTCCCACTGCAACAGCCACTACTCTCGTAGTATTACCCATGTATATTACAATCTCATCGTCACTTAGTTGCAGGCTTTTAGTGACTTCGGTATCTACAGACAACGTGTCAGTAAATGCCATCACTAATCATACTTCAACGACTAGTGAATGAGATACTAACCTTATTCACATCTTGATGAAATTGGATTTCCTTCACCACATGTTTTGTCAGAAATTCCCCACCATTTACAACCTCTCGTATTTCAGGTAGAACTTGCTCAAAACATCTAGGCAAATTATGAAGAATAAATTGATCTAGGTTTCCCTTTTAATTTCCACTCCATATTTTTTTCAATTCATTCATCAATTCAACCATGACCTCTTGCCTTTCTTACTCAAGTATCTGAAAAGTCGCATGAGACCATCATATTTCTATGAACCTCTCACCTCTTCACTAGAGACTTTAAAAAGTATCATGAGACATCCTTAGTGAGAACATACTTATATTTTCCTAAGTAGTAAAATTCGAAACCAAGATTCTTTTCTAATCATCTAATTTTGGACCAGTAAATATAATTTCTTTCAGTAAACAATAAGCGAGATAAAACCACTTTGAAAATTCAGAGAATCATAAATAAATACACCGATCAAATCTTTGAATTTTATCCATTTATATTGATTCTCTCAAAACAATATAAAAATAAATTCACCTACATCTCAAGCACCGTGAGTCTACAAGCCACGATAGTGTGGACGTTTACAAACCCGAACATTTACAAGAGAAGGTTTTACCCATTAATAGCATTTGTCAACCTAACCTCATGACAAAATAATTAATAGTCGGTTCCTCTTTAGCCATGCAAATAATAGCAGTGACTCCAATGGGGAGGATACTTATTATTTGCACCTAAGTGTACACCATTATTTGACCCCAAGTCCATTGCGCAAGCTTATGTGCCTTACAGATGGAGAAGTACACACGCTCTCGGATAACTTCCTACAGTCATCAGTTATAAGTTTGTACCAGTGAACCGTATATAAACTCATCCAATGGGAAGGAAGACACTATAGTCAACATGCAAGTTCATGTGCATCACATTACAAACAATAATTATTTAACGAAGTTTGTATAGTGATCCGTGAATAAACTCATCCGATGAAGAGAAAGGCACTATAGCCAACAATAAAGTTTACTCATATCACTTACAAACCAATAATGGAGGCCGCGTGAATTATTTACCAATCCCCTCTCCCACTTAGTTATTTAACACCGAGGGTTATACATGCATATAATATTCAAAATAAAATACGCAACCTAGCATGTTCCTATTACAGTACATAAGGCAGTAAATCATAGAGAATCATGCATACATATATAACATTAATCAAATAATTAAATCAATTATATGCAGTTATATATCAGCAAATTCGATTGTTCGCCTCTAAGAACAAATTCGGGCAAAGGAGACGGGGATCGACCTGTCTGGTCAGTTGCGGGGTTTGGAGCAGCGCCCCAAATCCAAAACTGAAATCCTGAAGCCATTCTTCAAAAATTTTCCTCAGATTATTTGCCCAGCAACCTGTTCCACCACACGGCGCACGAAAAACGAAGCTGCCTAACTATCATGACACTGGCACGACTTGTGCCAAGCAGCAGCATGAGTCGTGCCACCCAATGCAGCAACCCGCCAGACGCGTCGTCTTTCCCGACACCCTGCACGACCCATGCATATAAACCCGCCAGCATAACGCCAAGCCCGCCAATGCGCATGACTCGTGCGTGTCGAGCGTCCAGCTACTCGCCACCATGTTCCCTTCACACACCCTTTGTGCGCCAATCCATGCCTTCGTCCTTGTTCCCCGCACGCATATAACGTAGCCCTTGTGCACAAACAGGCACCAACGCCTGCTCATCCGTGCACAAACCGGCAAGCTATTAAGCCCATCACTTCTCTCTCGACATTCAGCAACAACACACGGTGTTCTCCGTGTTTGCCAGCTTTCCAACTGCCTGGTAGCGCCCGGCACCAGGTTGCCCATCTGCACGCTAATGTGCGAGCTGCCGTGTGGGGCTGCCATGCTAACGTACGAGCTACCGTGCGGGTCTCCTCTCGTCTCCCTTCTTGCCAGAACGTCTATCCCAGCTTCCACCTTTTGCGCGGTGGCCAGCGACTGGCTCGCTCGGAGAAGCCCTGCGACTCGCCCTGGAATTCTGTAGGCCCTATCGTAACTTGGTGCTGATCCAATCAAAAACATGAAGGCTCGATCGAAACTTGGAGGAGACCTGCACGGAACTTGCCTGTGACTCACTCGGAAAATGCCTGCATTGCAACCAGGCGCCGCTAGCAGCTTGATTGATGCACGACATCGTCGTCGTCCAGCAAAGATCAGGCAATCTGCTGCACGTCATGCGTCGTTAGAGCATTAACCTTGCGTCATCGTGCGCGCCTAGCCTTGTTGTTTCGTCAACTTCACATCGACCAACTGCTATGCGCCAATGAGCAAAGCTGATTTCTGTCGCGCCATTACCTTCTGGATTTCGCAAAAACCCTAGTGATGTGAAACTGCCGTCCAAGTTGTCGCAGGAACACATCATCTAGACCCAGTCATCGTGCCACATGCCATCAACCCCTTCATAAGCGCCGCCGGAATACATCACATGTGGCACCAGCAGACATCAATCATCCGCCAACAAAAGCCTTCGAAACCAGCCACCGATCGCGACTCTACCTTCGAACACGCTATCGTTGTGCCAGTCTTGCATCACACACAGCCTTGCCGTCGTGTATAGTCCCATGCGACTATAACGCGCTTGTTAGGCAATTATTGCGCACTCCAATTAAATCCCCCAAGTGTAAGGATATTAATTGTAGAGGCAAGTACCCCAGTTAAAAATAATATCGTTCCCACTGAGACAGCCAACTATTTATTTATTTTATATTACTATTCAACTAGAATTAAAGTAACCAATTTACAAGTGTTTGAATTGAATTAATATCTAAAGTTTTGAAATAATAAATAACAAAATAAATAAAACCAAGGAATATTCAAGATTGAGTAAAGAGAGAAGTAACAACTCTAAGGTTTCAGGTGTAGTGCAATTGATTTGGTTTCCTAGACGTCCTATTATTCGTTCATGCTATTTTAATGAAAATGCATCACAAGATGATGCACGAACAGTTTTGAACCTCCTTCCTAGATACTAATAAGGCAAATTTCATAAACCTCCGGATGACCAATTCGACTAACATATATTCTCTTAAAGTACTACTCAAACTTATTCACTTCCTACTTGAATTCTTAATTGCATTGTTCCACTAAGAATAACAAGTATCTTATTTACCAGCTCTCAGGATTATCATGTTCATGGGCAAACTACTATAATCCCTAGCAAACAGACAATATTAAGTGCGTATGCACACAAGCTAACACAACATACCAAGCATCACAGACAACATCAATAGCATGCTATGAAGATGTTACAAGCGTTTAACATAATCTAAATAAATCGGATAAACAAGAATTAACAATAGCATAAATTCACAATAGTTGTAGGGTTCCAAATCAATTACCCTAACCTTCAATCCTTAGAACTGTAAATGTATTTAGCCCATGAGGTTACAGACAACCCTTATGGCTAACAATTTCATAACAAAATCACAAAAGAAGAAATTAAGAGAAGAAATCCAAACTCTAGTGTCACGTGGTTCACGTCTTTCCTTCGTCTCTCCGATTGGATTGCTCTCTCAACTGCACTTGATTCTTTCTCATGACCGATGGAATGAATGGATGGATGAATTCTGATGTGAGTGGATGTGGGTGGATGGTGTGTGAATTGAATTCACCTTCTGTTCTTCTGTTGAATGATCGGTCCCGTTCTCCTGGTGTTCGATCTTCCTTATATACCATGGGCATCAAAACTGGTCCTTTGGGCTAATTTTACACTTTGTCACACACAGGGGATTGAAAATCCTAACTTTTGGCCCAAAATAACCCAACTCGAGTTGGGATGTTCAACTCGAGTTAGCAACACGACTCTTGTTGCTTTGAAATGCAACTCGAGTCACCCTAACATGAGTCGTGTCACTAAGTCGATCTCTCACCTGTCTAGTCGTGTTACACTGCTCTGAAACTGGATCCTCTCTGTACACCAATTCGAGTCAAGTTGGCAAGTCGAGTCATCACCTGTCAACTCGTGTTGGCTCACTGTATAAACTCCGTCTCGACTCTGCCTCACATGACATGCAACTCGGCTTGCCTCAGACGTTACTCGACTCGATCTGCAAGTCGAGTTGTCCAAGATAAGTCGAGTTGACTCACTGATCGATTTTGACCCTTTACAGCACCTTACTCGACTCGAATTGCTAGGTCGATCTGACCCTTGCAACTCGAGTAAGGTTTATTTGATCTCATTTGTCGCCCGTCTTCGGTTTTACTTCATTTTAACCTATTTTACCCTTCAAAACTCCACAAAATACGTTAGTAGCACCATAATAATGTAAAATACATAACCCACACAATTACATAGCATTATTCTAGTAAAAACAGTGCATTGTGAGACCGAAAAGATGTAAATTTCCACTTTGATCAACCCCCTAAACTAACATGTTGTTCGTTCCCGAACAACGAATTCAAAACAAGAGAGATGAGGGTTGAAATTATACTGCAAATAAGGGATCATTTAATCCAAACCAAGATAATATACTCAAATGTCAAAACCCTATCAATTAAAAATACGCACGTCAAATCAGTCACTCCCCATTTAAGAAATGCTCATCTTCCACTCTCACAGATAGTATTTGCATTCATCACTCATGTGTGAGCTATTTACTCTCATGGCTAATATATATACACTCAAATCAATTCACATGCACGCGTAACCATAAGCTTAACAATTATCTAGACTCTCCACTAACTTGAAAGACTTAACGATGGGATCACAAAGGACTTGCTAAGGGTTGTAACATTGGCTCTTTGGACAAGAGTAGGTAAATATGGGATAAGTGACTCGATCACTAGTAGAGAATCAATAGTAGAGATACCTTTTCAACTCATATGCTTGACAAATCAATCTCATTTTTTTTCCTCTTTCAATATCTTTTCATCATTTCAAACCTCCCCTTACTTTCAAGCTCAACGTCTACTTTTCATTTCTGTCTCTCCCTTTTAACTAGGGTACCAGTTTCAGGCACTACCCTATAACTGGGTACCAGTTTCAGGCACTACCCCACCTCCTTCCATGTTTTAACTATTCTGCAACTTCAATCACTTTCCTCCACGTTCATCTACCTCCATTTTCTACATAATACCAATCCGACTCCTTTATATCTCTACTAGGATAGCTATTTAAAGGCCTTTAAAGGATTAAATTAGCTATCTTCATAGGCTTCCAACGAATAAGGCTTACAGGCTCAAACGGGATACTATGGAATAAATTTCAAGGTAGGATAAACATTTGGCTAGTGACTCAAATAAGAACAAAATAGCTTAAGATCATTTCTCATCATCCAATCAATCATCTAGCCTCAAGTAGATTAAGAGTCAAGTTCTAGAATACATGCATATAAACGATACTCTCAAGAATAAAACCAATCATGTGTAATTGCATGATCTATCAAAGCTCAAATTCTCACATGGGTTTACAAAAATAATGAGCACTCCTTCATAAGCTTATGAACCAATTTTAATACATGTAGCAATATCAAGTATTTCAACACTCAAGTACACATCTAGCTTGCAAATCACCTTTTCATAATATCATATCAACACATTTTCAATTTAATCATGCATCACATCACCAAGTACTGATACATCACTTCGCAGCTTTAATACATTAGTACAAGCCGATCAAATTAGAAAAGAAAACCTAACAGATAATCAACTACCTACACAGACCCACAGATATCACGAAAGAAAAACACAACTTCTCAAAAAGCTGCTAATCCCCCTCGTCATCACCGGGACCCTCATCATCATCATCAGCACCATCTATATCTCCTGGACCCATCCGCCACTCATAGAAATCTCTCCTCAGATCCCCAAAGTCGGATAATCTGGCGGCGATGTCATTAGTGGTAGTGGCCAATGCCCCAAGATGCCTATCAGAAACAGCCTGATTCCTCAAAACTGCGGCCATCTGCCTGCTCATCTCTTGATTCTCCGCAGCTCTTTGCCTGTTCTGTTCTCTTCTTCGCCTGTTCTCCTCCATCAAGTACTCATTACGAGCTCCCTGTGCCTGCTGTCCCCACCAATCGTACATCGGTGCCCAAGCCTCAAATCCAGGTGGAGGAGCAGGTGGTGCCATCCCATACAAAGGAACTCCACCAAAATTAGGTGGTGCTGCATACTGTTGTGCTCCTTCAAACTGATCATGATGCGACCCTCTCCATACTCTCCCAATCCTGGACTGACTCCACCAATCTCTTCATCCATCGGCTGTGGCTACTGCTCTGGGATCTCTGGCTCTCCCATGGCCATCGGGAACATCCTGCCCAATGCATTCCTCGTGATATTCTGCCAAGTATGGTTCTTTACCCAATCATGAATAGCCTCGTGATCTCATGTATCCATCAATAGATTCTTTTCACTTCCAGTGGTGGTGAACTGATGTAGTACCATGGGGAACAAGAATGACAACCCATCTTCCTTAAATACATACATGATCCCATGAGGGTCCCTTTTCATGATTCCCCTACGAACCATAGTTGACATGTTGAGGTCTGGTGGGTCCCTGATATACTCCATCCCCGAGGTATCGATACCATAATGATGGGAGATGGGAGTAACCAGTCCTCCAATATTCACCTTCTGAGTCGAGCACACCTTGAACCGATAAAACTGGTACAGAAGGTAAGCAGCCAAGTTGAACTGAACTGAATTCATCAAGCACCACAAGACATACAACTCTCCTTGGGTAATGCTTCCCCCTTCAGCTCTGCAGAAAATAGTACTAGCCAGAATTTGATCCAAGTATCGCAGAACTGGATTCCTGATGAAGGTGGCCTTTGCCACACTAGACTTGAACCTCCTATTTCCTGTGATAGACTCCCAGAATTCATCGGCTTTAAATCTCTTGTCCTCAGCAAAAGGAATCCTAACTGGAGCCCTCAATGCTCTATTCAAACCATCCAGATCGATCTCTCTCAATACTCCTCCTAGATAAAACTCTGCAGCGTAAGGAAGCTTGTCCATCGGATCGAAGAAGACTTTTAATGTGGACAAAAACTCCGCTATTAACTGAAAATAAGTCCTACCTTTTTGCTCCATAAAATGATGAATCCCAGCCTGATCAAACATCCCTATGATCTCCTCAGTAATTTTCAGAGTGGTCATAGTTCCATCATCTTGATAGCTGGTACGGGTGATCTTATCTGAAACTTTCTCCCATACCGGAGCCATTTCTATCCAGTTATTCATGCTCAGTTTAAAGTCCACGGTAGCCTTTTTAACCTTCTCAACTTATCCATCCTTTGGTTGGCTGTATCATCCTATGACTCACCTGAAGAACTAGAAGCACCTTTCCTCTTTTCACTCGCCCCGTCTCCTTTGGCCGATTTCTTCCCTTTTCCTTTTCCTCCATCATTACCATCCCCCTTCTTTCCTCTGCCTAAAATGATCACAAAATTCATCCACATTCTTCATAACATGAACACAAGATACTTACTATATCAATGATGCGTAGTATCAATAAGACCAAGTACAAATCGAATTCAACAATCTCCACATATCCAAGCCTTATCAAGTAAGCGTTCAACACATAGAAATGAATAAATCTCACTTAACAAAACTAAAATATACTATTTTTCAATCCAAAACATGAATCCAATCCTACTCTAAAATGAATTCTACACACTTTTTCACTCAATTGCACTAAAAATTAAGTACTTCAAGTCATAATTAGGTCAATTTTCAAAACATATACACGAGTATCAATTTTCCTAACTAAACTCTTCATCCTTAACATGCTTGCTCTCAAATTTCCAAAATTCACACTTACACTCATGTTATTTCACTCCACATATATCAACATATCCAAAAGTTCATAATCATTCAAGCCCTAGTCATGAAATTTTTCACATATTATGCATATTCATCAACTTATCAACTATCCAGCATGCACACCATGTGTTTGACAAAATTTCTCAACCAAAACCCAATTTGAGCATGTTAATTCCACATCATCACACTTACCCATTGCAAATTCGAAACTAATCCACATATTTGAGCCCAAAATAAGTAAGAGAAACATACCTCTAAGGTTATACATAATGAAATCGGACATCAATTGAAAATTTTGAAAAGCCCTACTTTTATCCCCAGTTTGCTTCAATACCCTAGAGATTATGTGTTTGTGATGGTGGGTGAAGTGATTAAGTAGGGTGGAATGGCAGATTCTTGCCGAAAAATCAACAGAAAATCAACGGGCAGCAAGAGGGTGTCAACATGGGTTGAAAATGGGGAAGAAAGAATGAGAGAAAGTATTGAAACCCCCAATTTTAACTTAGAAAGTTCGAACCTGGGGCCCAACACGAGTCGAGCTGCAACTCGTGTTGGCCTTACGGGGTCATGTTTGTTTTTTGCTCATTTCTGGACATTTTCAGCAACTCAGCACGAGTCGAGTTGCAACTCGTGTTTGCCTTCTCAAGTCGTGTAAGCTCTCTGGACAACTCTCGACACTCAGCTTGAATCGTGTCATCAACTCGAGTCAAAGCCTGTCAAGTCGTGCTAGCAAGCTCGACTTGTGCTATCTAAGTTGAGCTTCAGTCTGTCAAGTCGAGCTGCATCCATCAGAAACTTGTTCACCTCACCCAACACGAGTCGAGTTACATGTCGAGCCGTGACTTGTCAACTCGTGTTGGGTCATAGAGCACCAAAATTTCATCCTCCGCTACGTTTGTCCCCTGAACTAACTTATATAACATTTTTCAAACATCAATTATCCAATTTTGGTCAATAACAAGGAGAGAAAACTCATATGTATGCAACATCCGACTCACAACTCTCAACCAACAACTCGACAATTCCGACTAAACATCATTCAATGCATTAAATATCAATAATTAAACTCACTCAGGTGCCAAGAAAAACCAATCAATTAACCTTGAAAATAAAAAATATAACCACTTATACTAGGATTAATGCGCAACACAAACAAAAATGACACACACTTGGACAATCACAAAAAATCGACCTCTCAATATAATAAAATGAATAAAAAATACCAAAAAATCGCAAAAAATTATCCATCCAAGCACACCACACAATGAAGCAACTTTACTTTGGTGCCATAAGACGCAAGTATACACGTTTCCCCCCAAACTTAGATCAAACAAAGTGAGAGCATAAGTTTGAAAAGAAGTGTATACTGTAGTCGAGCAACACCTATTAAAATTACTACATTGACATAGATTCAATAACGAAAATAAAACAGGAGGGTCAGCCCCCAACAAGTACTCAAGTTTAACGTCGTTGAGTCACGATGGATACCTCTTTCTTACTACTGGCTCGGAGCACTGTCCTCTCGCATTCGTACCTTCAATTACTTCTTCCCTCTCTTATCTTTTGTATCTTCCATCTCACCTTTATTTGTCACTGATACATGATCCTCCATGTCAAAACATGGACTGAACAAGGTAGAATCTTCAACACCCATATAAGAAGGAAAATCCGGAGGTAAATCGGGAGGTTTCAAATACGGATCATCCATGATTCCTGCAACCAAAACATTATCAAACATAATAGCAGAGTTAGTAATAGGAAAAGTAAGAGATCCTCTTGCTTTGTCGATCCCCTCTACTACTTCAACTCCTTTCTCCTCAAACTGACCCTCCTTTTCAACAGTGGTCTTTTTCTTTCTATTCACCATGTTAGTTGTGGACTTCCTTATCTGCTCATCCCTGGCATCACCAAATGCAAGTAACTTCTCAAGATAGTCAATACATGTGTCATTGGGCAAACTCTCAAACTCTGCATCAGCCAGGATAAAGTTCTCATCATGCTCTGTGTCCACAACTTCAAGAGAATTGCATTGTTGCTGATCTTTAGGCCACTATATCTCTTTATTCAACAAGAAAACAATTTCCTTATCATTGGCTCTAAGCTTCAACTCTACTTTAAACACATCTATCTGAGCTCTTCCAGTAGCAAGGAATGGACACCCTAAGATTAGAGGCCCGCCATCCTTATCAACCTCCATATCAAGTACTAAGAAGTCAACCGGAAAAACCATCTTCGAAACCTTAACCAGCACATCTTCAACAACCTCCTCGGAGTATGTCAATGACCTATCTGCTAACTGTAGGGCCACAGAGGAGGGTTTCAACCCCCTCCCCCCAAACCAAGCTTCTTGTACACTGATAAGGACATCAAATTTATGTTGGCTCCTAAATCGCACAATGCCCTTCCAGACGGTCCTTTTCCTATGTCACAAGGAATGATGAAGCTACCAGGATCCTTCAACTTTTCAGGTAACTTCCTCTGGATTATAGAGCTATAATTCTCTGTCAGGTTAACTGTCTCCACATTGTTCAACTTTATTTTTCTCGAGATAAGTTCCTTGATGAACCTTTCATAAAGTGGCATCTCTTCCAATGCATCCGAAAGAGGAATAGTGACTTGGACATCCCTCATGACCTTAGCAAACTTTCTGAACTTCTCATCCAAGCTCTTCGACAACTGTCTTTGAGGAAACAAAAGTGGTACCTGTATTTTTGGAAATCCCAAACTGTCTCTCTTGAATACCTCTTCCATTTCTCTCAACCTCTTCGCTCGCTGCCACTTTTTATCAGCGATGATTTGATCAGTTTGGTTCACTACAGAATTTGGACGTGCAGGGAACCCCGGAGGTGAACTTGTATCAAGCTGGGTTGAACTGCTCCTATTAGCTCTGTCTGATTTGCAAGATCGCTACTTGACTTGATTTAGTCACCCCCCAATCCTGGCTCGGCTTGAACAGGTGCCGAGCTAGTAGTCAAGTTCCCTTGCTCTTCTTCTGTTCCATCCTGCCTCATTTCTGTAATGTCCCGCATCAGTTTTTGACCTTTATACTGCTCCCCGGACATCAAAGTGATCGCATGTGCACTCTCCTTCAGGTTGAATTCTGTGTCTGAAGGAAACTTTCCCTTCCGAATTTGCTGCTGCTGCTGATTTACCATAGTAGAGATCTGACCAATCGAATATGTGTGACTCTGCAACTGCTTATTGACTTCTTCATTCTGCCCTATTATATTCGAATCCATGAGTACAATGCAGTTGTTGATATTGTCAATATCTCCATCAGTCTTCTTCATATATATAGCCAACACTTCATTAATGCTAGCTCTTCCTTCTTCAGTCTTGGCTCCATGATCAAAATTAGGAGGGAATGGAACTGCATTATTCGGATTTGAATAAGCAAAGTTCTCATGCCTCTGCTGATTCTGCCATCCTCCTTGATTGCTTGGACCTGCTTGATTGTTGGGGCCTCCTTGATTGCTAGGGCCTCCCTCTTGGTTATTCCTTTGATTAGAATTTCCTTGGGGGTACCTGTTTCCCTGCCAATTCTGAGGTGCTCTTGAACCCCGTAGACTCTGTCCCATAGCCCAATTCGCATCCTCAACCCCTTGAACATTCATAACCACATCATCACTCGAAGGACCTTGGTTGCCTCCCCCACTATTACTTGATATAAAAGTAACTAGGTGTTTATTCATCTGCTTTAACTGGGAGACAACTTTATCATTTCTATATGCAAGAATCTTTCCAGGTGGCATAAAATGATCAACAAATAGCTACTGCAACTCAGTCCAATTTGAGCAACTGTCTCCTGCCAACTTGTCGTACCACTCCCTCGCCTTGTCAACCAACGAAAATTGAAAATGCCTCATTTTCCATCTGTCATTAGTATTATCAGCGGCTTTAACTGTATCCATGTACCTATTGAAGCGCTTCAAATGTTCATAGGGCTCATCGAAAACACCTCTGGCCAAAGGATTATCTCCACCATATTGATCAGGGCTGTCTTATATCATTTGCTTCATCAGCTTGAATGGCCCCAACTACGCTTGATCCTCCAAGATTAGTAGACTTGAGCGTCTCCCGGATGACAATGTCATCTTTATGTGTTCTCTCCCATAATTACTGATTCTACTGTAGTTTTCTGCTTCAACTTCTTTTGGGATAACCTGATATTCAATCTTTTCTTTCTCCACCTATACAACTGTTTTAGGTGCTAATGTGTCCGCTTTCTTTTTTGGATTCGGTACCTTAACAGCCTTAGGAGGTGCTTTGATCTTCTTTGCTGCTCCTTTCCTTTTTCCAGCAGACGCTTCAACCTCCGGATCAAATTCAAGATTTTGTGTTCCCTTCTTTGACCTGGTGTGCATGCAACTTCAAGAAAATTCAAGGTGTGGACAATTAAATCTCAAAGTAAATATTCTAATTAAATATGTAACAAAAAGCAAATAAATAGTTTACTGTCCCGATAGCACGGGGGCATACACTTGTTAGGTAATTATTGCGCACTCCAATTAAATTCTCAAGTGTAAGGATATCAATTATAGAGGCAAGTACCCCAGTTAAATATAATATCGTTCCCACAGAGATAGCTAACTATTTATTTATTTTATATTACTATTCAACTAGAATTAAAGTAACCAATTTCCAAGTGTTTGAATTGAATTAATATCTAAAGTTTTGAAATAATAAATAACAAAATAAATAAAAGCAAGGAATATTCAAGATTGAGTCAAGAGAGAAGTAACATCTCTAAGGTTTCAGGTGTAGTGCAATTGATTTGGTTTCCTAGACGTCCTATTGATCGTTCATGCTATTTTAATGAAAATACATCTCAAGATGATGCGCGAACAGTTTTGAACCTCCTTCCTAGATACTAATATGGCAAATTTCATAAACCTCCGGATGGCAAATTCGACTAACATATATTCTTTGAAAGTACTACTTAAACTTATACACTTCCTACTTGAATTCTTAATTGCATTTTTCCACTAAGAATAACAAGTATCTTATTTATCAGCCCTTAGGTTATCGTGTTCACAGGCAAACTACTATAATTCATAGCAAACAGACAATATTAAGTACGTATGCACACAAGCTAACACAACATACCAAGCATCATGGGCAACATCAATAGCATGCTATGAAGACGCTACAAATGTTTAACATAATCTAAATAAATCGAATAAACATGAATTAACAATAGCATAAATTCACAATAGTTGTCTAGGGTTCCAAATCAGTTACTTTAACCTTCAATCCTTAGAACTGTAAAGGAATTTAGCCCATGAGGTTACAGAAAACCCTCATGGCTGACAATTTCATAACAAAATTACAAAAGAAGAAATTAAGAGAAGAAATCAAAACCCTAGTGACACGTGGTTCGCGTCTTTTCTCCGTCTCTCCGATTGGATTGCTCTCTCAACTGCACTTGATTCTTCCTTCGGACAGATGGAATACATGGACGGATTAATTCTGATGTGAGTGGATGTGGATGGATGGTTCGTGAATTGAATTCACGTTCTGATCTTCTGTTGAATGATCAGTCCCCTTCTCCAGGTGTTAGATCTTCCTTATACACCATGGGCCTCGAAACTGGTCCTTTGGGCTAATTTTACACTTTGTCACACATAGTGTATTGAAAATCCTGACTTTTGGCCCAAAATAACCCAACTCGAGTTAGCAACACGACTCATGTTGCTTTGAAATTCAACTCGAGTCACCCTAACACGAGTCATGTCACCAAGTCGAGCTCTCGCCTGTCTAGTCATGTTACACTGCTCTGAAACTGGATCCTCTCCGTACACCAACCGAGTCGAGTTGGCAAGTCAAGTCATCGCTTGTCAACTCGTGTTGGCTCACTGTATGAACTCTGTCTCAACTCTGCCTCACACGACATGCAACTCGGCTTGCCTCAGATGTTACTCGACTCGAGATGCAAGTAGAGTTGCCCAAGACAAGTCGAGTTGACTCACTGATCGAATCTGATCCTTTACGGCACCTTACTCGACTCGAGTTGGTAGGTCGAGCTGACCCTTGCAACTTGAGTAAGGTCTATTTGAGCTCGTTTGTCGCCCGTCTTCAGTTTTACATCATTTAACCTATTTTACCCTTCAAAACTCCACAAAACACGTTAGTAGCCCCATAATTATGCAAAATACGTAATCCATGCAATTCCACACAATTACATAGAATTATTCTAGTAAAAACAGTGTATTGTGAGACCAAAAAGACATAAATTTCCACTCTCATCATCGCTCCACGCGAAGTCTAGAACACACACCCGACTATAGCTTTCCATCGGCCAGCAACAACCACGACATGCATTACCAAAAGCAATCATCATGCTTTTATCCAACGCTCGCCGCCGTGTCACCATCGCTCAATGCCACCATTGAGTCATCGATCGGTGATCGTGTGCCCGGTCCAATTAGAGTATTCAACAAGAAACTTAATTCTAAACCCTAATCACATATGGCACATAAACCCTAGCTTAACGTCTCACGCTTCACCATGAAACTGAAGCTCTGATACCAATTGTTGGCGTTCGATCATTAGGTTAACATGACCTGTTAGGGTTCCATACGTTTCTAACAGTTAGCGGAAGCAAGAAAACAAGAAATGTATTACCTTTCTCCAGGGTATGTTGGAGAAGATAAATTCTCGCCAGCAGCCTATGCAGTCTCACCGTTTTGAGCATAAATCTCTCATCCAATCTCGAATTTATGTGATCTATGCGCTAAAATGATCCTCTCTTCAGTAGCTTCCGTCAGTGTATCACACGTAAAATTTTAACTTCTGTACAATTTAATAAAAAATCATGTAAGTTGGCGGACAGCAGCAGCAAACGACCTCATGATCTTTTGTTGTATTCCCAAGTCCAATCTCGACATCGTGTGGGCGAAAATCTTTGAGATCTTCTCAATCTGCTATTCCCTCACACTCCTCATATTGTTAGGTGTGATTAATCAATCAGATTAAGGTTTCCAGACAGCTGAGATGACTTATATATGGGCTACAGCAGGGACCAGTAGGAGAAATTAGAGTTGGGTCTCCATTGGGCTTAAGTATCCAAGCTTAGCCCAAAGCTTATACTTATGTCCAATAATAATAATAATATATACCACTAAAATATTATTACTGCACTACCGTTCTAATCCCATAATTATGTTATAGGCTCCTTCTTATTATGAGCCCGTTAGTCTCCCCATGTTTAACATATACAATGTCCATTAATTAATTAAGTTACTGACAACTCTATTGATTAATATCTCATCTGAGAGTAGTACCACTCAACCTCATTATCATGCCGAAATAAATCCACTTGCAGGGTTCAC
This sequence comes from Pogostemon cablin, assembly GCA_023678885.1. NCBI lineage: Eukaryota > Viridiplantae > Streptophyta > Magnoliopsida > Lamiales > Lamiaceae > Pogostemon > Pogostemon cablin. The sequence goes on along the minus strand of CM042964.1, from coordinate 17,550,152 downwards.
ATGATATTCCTTATGAGATTCTCAAGGGGACATCATCAACCTATAACGGACATGGATTCCTTCTACAATCAACAACACACCATAGAGACAGCACTATTTTCCAACTCACCAAGTTTGTTGATTTAATACGTGTAAATCTCATCCATTGATGAATCAAAGAAATACATACTGCCTTACGTGTCGAGGTTATTATATAGGGATTAAGAGCACGAACATCCATAATAACTGAGATCAAGTTCTTCTATATAGACAGTACAAGTCGAATGAAATCAAGCGGTCCTGCTCAATACACACAAAGTACACTAATGTGATTATATAGCCAAGACAAGCTAATACCAAACCACACTACAACCATCCCGATAGAGAGTCCCCGCCTATCTCGTTTGTGAGCATCTTTTCATACTTTATAAGGAAACCGATAATATGATCTTCCGCATGTTGTCGCACAACATATTATCTACAGTATAAAGTAAGTGGATTATTGAATCGTGCATATAAATAAATTATAAGACGCAATCATTTGATCATATGATTCTCATTTCAAATAAATTTTTATAACATTGTTCATACAAAAAGCTAGACTTTTAGCATACAATCCAACATTTGTGGCCATTGATTCTTTGTTGGAATTTCTAGAATAGGGCTTGCCCCCTTTTTTGAAATCTTGTTTATCTTTGGACTTAGGAGTCCAACATTGGTGAATGTTTAATTCTACTGGCAACCATGCTTAATTCCATGTCATGAGCTCTAGTAGCCAACTCTTCAAAAGTCTTAGGCCGAATTCCTTGGAGTATATAAAGAAGATTCCATTCCATCCCTCGGATGCACATCTCAATAGTAGACCCTTCGGGTAGTCGATCCTTACAATTCATACAGATTTCTCCATCGATTAATATAATCGGTCACATGCACTTCTTTCAATTGAAGAGTGTTAGTTAGCTCAATCATGCTAACGGTTCTCCTTGTGCTGTAGAAACGATTGAGAAATTCATGCTCCATTTGTTCCCAACTGTCAATGGATTCAGCTTGCAAGTCGATATACCAATCAAAGGCATTTCCTTTAAGTGAACGAATGAACTGCCTTACCATATGGTCTCCATGAGTACTAGAGTCATTGCACATCTCAATGAAGTGTGCTATGTGCTGCCTCGGGTTTCTGTTGCCATCAAATTGTTAGAACTTGAGAGGCTGGTAGCCATCTGGCAACTTCAAGTTGTCCACTCTTTTCGCAAATGGCTTGACGTAAGTGATGGTAGGCTTGGAAATCTCTTCAAACCTTTCTTTTATTGTTCCAAGTATAATATCCTTCAATTGATCAACTTGCAGCATTCCATCGGCTGAAAGTTGCAATGCTCCTTGAGTTTGCTCCTTTTCAATAGTCCGGTGTCTTGTGAACTTTTTCACCTTACTATCGTCCACAACTCCTTTTTCGTTTGCAAGGCTAGTCTCCGCGACGTCCCTTCCTTCCATCAGTTTGGAGGTCTTTGAATCTTGAGCTTCTATGTGTTTTGTGAGCCCTTCGATAGCTTTCATCATACTTGCTAGCTGTTCCTCAAGGTTCGTAGCATTTGTTGTCATCAATGGAGCTACAATTGAGCCAGATGAAGAGCTTGAAGATGAATGAGGGCGTGAGCAGGCGGAATCTTCATCATTATCCTCCCTAAGAGATAGTTGTTTTCTCGAAGCCTCCTCAACCGAAGAGTTGGATTCAGATGAGGCTTCTGACTTAGCTCTTTGAGACATGCTCCTCGTAACAACAGCAACATGTTCATTCAATGACTCTGAGAGCTTAGAAATAGCAGTCCTTCCCACAGTGATCTTAACAGGAGCTTTATATCTTCGAGCTTGTAGAGAGAAGAGATGAGAGGTAGAGACTGTCCCACTGGGCGTGTCAAAATTTGTAATAAAAAATTTTGTATTTATAATAAATACAAAATTTGTTGATATCAAGCATCTGTCAAAATTTGTAATAATAAATTTTGTATTTAAAGTAAAATAAATACAAATTGGGTACAAAGATAATCCAAATGGATTGAACTTGAGAATTAAAGAAACAATATCTATCTATCCTCTGATTCTTCTCTCGAACCAATTTGGCTTTGACTTTGATTTGTGTGTGTTGACTGTGCTGACTGTGTTGACTACGTGTGTGTTGACTACGCTAACTGTGTTGACAGCGTATGTTGAGCTGAATCTTCGGATGAAGCTTGTCCGAGCTCGGATGTGTAGTTTGACGTTGATCCGGAGACATTGAGCCTTTCTTCGGATTGAACGTTGACTGGAGAGATTTTTGTGGAGAAAGTCATTGACTGGAAGAACACCGGATCGGAGGGCTTGGCACCTTTATTTCTGATCGGAGGCGATTGGCTAAAAGAACGCTGGATCGAAGGGGCTTAACACCTTTATCTCTGATCAGAGGCGGATGGCTGGAAGAACGCCAGATCGGAGGGGCTTGCACCTTGATCTCGGATCGCAGGCCGTTCTTGGCTTGAAGATGCTTGAAGATCTCAAGGGAGCACTGCTCGTGTTCTTGATCTCTTCAGAAGCGCCTACGTTTTTAGATGTTTTAGTGTGTCTGGAATGAATGGATGAGGGCTCCTTATATAGGTGTAGGGTGAGGATGCGACATAAATAACTCGTAATTTGATTGCAATGGCTGATTTGACCTAATTCTACGGGCTTTGGCCTTTCCATCCTTGCAGTCAATATTGATTTGACCTAATTCTGCAGGCTATGAACCTTCCAGGCTTTATTTGAGTTGGTCTTGCCTAATTTGTTGGATTTTAAATTAATTATCAGTTATTTATTAATTTATTTTAGGAATTAATTATTTAAATTCTAAATAAATTAAGAATTGATATTTAATCAATAAAATCCACGTGTCGCCATTTGATTGGACCATAAATTTTATTTGCTTACAGTAAGTCTTCCACTTAGCCCAAAATACCTCTTGAAGGTAGGGAGGCAAAGTGTTCGCCCAAGTCTGAGGACTAGAAATTTGAAAATACAGGTCATATGACATCAGTTTGCTACCAATGAAATACAACAATTGGTTGTAGAGTTCAATCAATTTTAATGCGTGGTCCCTAAGGTTGTGTGTAGACTTCATTTTATAATTCAGAAATTCATGGACGACTTCCTCTTTAGTCCTAGTGTCTTCGTCTGAATTTGTTCCCTGTCCTGACATGCCATTGAGAAGACGAGCAACTAAATATAAAACACACCAACGTTAGTCAAACTATATCACATGAATTTCTTCTCTATATAATGCATATGAAAACAACTTTCCAAGATGCAATAGGCATTCACAAGTGAATAAGTCCAACTCACTTTGGCTCCCATTTTTATAGGCTACAGGAGTTTGAACAATTCTAACATCACTTAACACCATGAATTTAGAATTAAATGATGTATTAAGGTCCATAATCAACAAAAATGTAACCAAATAGCTACCCCATAGGTTCGTATTCAACAAATATATCACAAAATAAAGTAAAACTACAAATACACACTAAAGATGACGACAAACGCTCTCGAAAATATCACCATTGGACTCCACATGCTGAAACACATCAAAATACGTCAGCCACTCGCCGAAAAATGTCGTGACGCGCTAGCCCGCGCTGCCAGGAGCCGCCACATGCCTCCCACGAATCGCTATGCACTGTCACGCGCCGACTGTCAGTGTGTTGATGATCGGAGCGTGCGCCCCACACGCCACCATCGAAAAAGGTTTCGGTCGGTGCGTGAACTTCACGCGCCACCGCTGGAGTCACCAACCACCGGCGCATGGGTGTCACGCGCCACTGCCAGAGCTAACGTATGCCGGTACGCGGGCGTCACGCGCCACCGTCGGAGCATCCGACCTCCGGTGGGTCCTGACCCGGTCCGGTTTGACTCCGGTTTGGTCTGGGCTGGCATGTCTCGGTTTGACCCTGATCTGATCCGGTCAACCTTCAACGTAATTATAATTACGAAAAAGTCCCTGCACTTTATCGAATTTTCAAAAACAGACCCCCAAACTCTCTAAAACTTTGCAGATTTGGTCAAATTTCAAAAAAACTAAAAAAAATCATAACTTGAGTTTTAAAAGGCCAAAAAATGCAAGAAAATATGTGTTGGACTCGTATCGACAAGACCTATCCAGTGGAGTAATAAAAACGAGCATTTTATTCACGAAAAACTGACGAAAATTGAACCCGTGAAGAATTTGAAAGTTTAAAAATCGTCATATACATGGAATAGTCACTGGACATATAAATTCTGCCTTTAACTCATACGTATGTTCAGTCAACATCACATATATCAACAATTATACTTTTTTAAATCATGAATCGTGTATGAGTAAATTATCGTAAAAAAGTAGAAAACATAAACCATGAAAATTTTTAATTTTTTTTAATACCAGAAAACAAGAGGAGTACCAATCATTGGCTCTGATACCAATGTTGGAATACTCATTGACATAAATGCACAAATCCTAATCATGCATAGAGAGAAATCATACCTCTCTCCGAATGGTTAAGTTGCAGCGGAAGTGAATGCGTATAAACCGATTGATACTCACAATCGAATATTTGGATCAAATCTTACAACACGGGGTTGTAGATTAATTTCCACAATATGGTATCAATCTGGAATATGAAGAACTGGATTTGTGTGTGAATTCGGGAGAGAATAACTCAGAGAGAAATGCTTTCGCGCTCTATTTTCCGTGTTCTGCTTCTGCCGCAAGCGAATCATGTCTAGCTTATCGCATTCCTCATAACTGCCTCCACGCAGTAGCATATATCTCCAAGGAAATAGGAGTTGAAACCATTTCATAACTCCCTCTCTCTCTCTCTTATCCACTTATATTCATATGTGGAAAATAATTAAACAAATAATATCAATTATTATTTACACTTTTTGATTTACTTAGCATTAGTATTAATTTCTTAACTATCCCATCTTTATTTGGAGGGGTACAATTTGGATTTCGCTAACTATATTTATATTAATTATTTTCTTATTGTTTTACTATATTTATTACATAATTTTTTTTTCTTTCCTCTATATATATATCCTTATTAAGTTATTACATAATATATAATAAATTATATATAAATATATCTTAGGATCAATTATTAATACTTTTATTTATTTTTAATAAAGTAATTATATTCTACATTATTGTCTTTTCTTTTTTTTTAATATTAACTATTTTCATTTTCCACATATATCTTTAACCTAAACAAATTGAAAATTTATGGATTCATTTACTTGATATAGCAAATATATAATATTAACCTTAATAATATATTACTTGACGTTTATTATTTTAAAAAAATCTAAATGAAAATATTATATACGAACATGTAAATAATTACAATTAAACAAAGATTTAAGAGTTGATCTACTATACAATTGGTGTACACTAAAAATATGATCCGTATTTAAAAGTGGATCAACTATATAATGCAAATATATCTAAATGGGTTATTCACGCAACACTTCTCTCTCTTCTCACGCGGACTCTCCTCTCTTTATCTTTCTTCTCTCTCCGCCTTGCGCTGCTTCGCTCCGCTGCCACTTCCCTCCGCTACCGCTTCCCTCTCGAACTATGTTCTCTCTTTTCTCTCTTCTCTCTCGCCTCTTGCGGTCTCGCGAGATCTATTTTTCCTAACTGCCGAGATCTCTCCTTCAAGCACCGCTTCCACCCGAGATCTCTCCTTCACGCACCACTGCTTCGCCTTATCTTTCTACGCACCACTTTCATCCGCTGTCTCCTATCTCTGTGCACCGCTTCCTTTGTCAATTAAAGATATTGGTTGTTGTTTTATTAGAATTAGGGCAAAAATTAGGGATAGAATTTAGATTTTGACGTTGATTGAAATCAAGTGTGGTTTGACTAAATTAAATTCTTACGTTCATTAGGGTTGGATATGAATCAAGCGGTCACTACAAAGCTGCGTTATGAGTTGGAAAAAGCAAAAGCTGTGCCGTTGAGGGGATCTCAGTTGTAGCTGGAGAACAAGCTGAGATAACTTTATTTAATTAATGTATATATTTACTTTCATAAATGTATTATAAATACATATATATATATATATATAAACAAACACTATTTAATTGTTATTAATATAATTTTTTAAAAAATATAATAGATCTTATGCAAAAATGTATAACATTTTATACTAATTTACATAACTAAAATTAATAAATATATTGACAAAAATATTGAAAAATAATAAATGTATTAGATCTTATACAAAAATTTGTAACGTTTTATACTAACATGTATAACTAAAATTAATAATATATTGACAAAAATTTTAATAAATTATAAATATATTAGATCATATGCAAAAATGTATAACATTTTATACTAATCTGTATAACTAAAATTAATAAATATATTGCTGAAAATATTGATAAATAATAAATGTATTAGATCTTATACAAAAATGTATAACATTTTATACTACCCATATAACTTAAATTAATAATATATTGACAAAATTTTTGATAAATATAACATCAATATTATTTTTACAAAAAATAATACATGTATTGAGAGAAATATGAACATTATTAAATTATTACTATTACTCCACATTTGATTATGAAAATGCTTATGAAAAATCATTTAAAATTTAATACATTTTTATATAAATTTAATTATACATATAAGAGTAGAATGTAATACATTTATATGATAAATTGTATAAACTATCAAATTAAAAATAAAAAACTTCCTACATAAATCTCCAACCATTTCCACCCATTTCTACGTTTCGTAGCATCAAAACAGCAACCACACGAACAATTAACAATCTCCTGAAATGAAGAATTGAAGAACAATTAACAATTTACATCATTTGAATTACATCACTCATGACTTTATCTTAAAAATTTTGAGAAAAAAAGATAATAAGGAATTGTGAAATCGAATCATCGACCCTTTTCAAAATATCGAATATATCCTAATTGATTTGGAACGTGAAAAGGGACCTTGAACAAAATCTTCTTGAAAACGATTTGGAACTGTTGGATTGTATACTAAAAGTCTAGTTTTTTGTATGAACAATGTTTAGACAATATTTGAAATGAGAATCATGTGATCAAACGTCTGCAATAATGATGTTACAAAATTCCATTTACTATAATGTGGTGTGCGGCGTCACATGGAAGATCATATTATCGGCTTCTTATAAAGTATAAATAGATGTTCACAACCGAGATAGACGGGGACTATCTATCGGTATGGTTGTAGTGTGATTTGGCATTAGTCTGTCTTGACTATAAAATTGCACTAGTAGATTTTGTGTGTATTGAACAGGACCGCCATGAGATCGTTGGTTTATACTGACTATATAATAGAACTTGATCTTTGTTATTATGGATGTTCGTACTCTTAATCCCTATACAATAACCTCAATACGTAAGCCAGTATTTATTTCCTTAATTCATCAATGGGTGAAATTTATTATTAAATCAATATGCATGGTGAGTCGGGAGATAATACTGTCTCTACGGTGTGCTGTTAAATGTAGAAGGAATCTGTGTCCTAACAGAATTGGTTGATGATGTCCCCTTGAGGAGCTCATAATGATTATCATGTGAACCCTGCAGGTGGATTTATTCCAGCATGATAATAAGGTTGAGTGGTACTACTCTAGATAAATATATTAATTAATGGAGTTGTCAGTAACTTAATTAATTAATGGGCATTGAATCTTAAACACGGGGAGACTAACGGGCTCATAATAAGAAGGCACCCATAACGTAATTTGGGATTAGGGTGGCAGTGCAATAATATTTCTTTAGTGGACTGATTTATTATTATTGGACTTAAGTTTAAGTTTTGGGCAAAACTTGGATGCTGAAGCCCAATGGGATGCCCAAACCCTAATTTCTCCTCCTATTCCTGTTGTAGCCTATAAATAGCCAATCTCAGCAGTCTGATAATTCCAATTAACAAGCCAAAATCGTGAGAAAGCAGATTAGGATTGCAGATTGAGATTGTCTTGTTGATTGTTGCCCACACAACGTCAAGACGTGGCTTAGGAATACAACAGAAGATCAGAAGGTTGTTTGTACCTGCTGCTGCTGTTCAACCTCTACATCAAACCCTGGTGAAAGGTAATTCAATTCTATACTCATGCTTCCGCTGCTATAGAATTGCATGGAACCCTAACGGTTCACGTTAACTAAAAGATCCAAACATCAACAGGAACGTGGAAAGGAGATGTCTTGAAGAAGATCTAGAAAAGAGATGTTGATGTGGATGTGGAGAGGCGCTGTGGAGGCTGGAAGATAAAGGCAATGAGAAGAAGCATTTGCCACAGGTTGTCGAGATCGAGAAGAAATTAGGCGATTAAGCGAAAGAGGAGACGGAGAGGGAGAGGCGATTTCGTACGAAGCGGCAGAGAGAGGCGGGACAAAGAGAACTCTAGGTGGAGTGGATAGAGAGAGCACAGAGCTCTGCGGAGAATGAGAGAAAGCGATTTAGGAGAGAGGAAGTGAAATGACCCATCAGGCCTATTGTGTATTTATATACGGGTCAATTTGGTAAAATTGGATCATGTTGCGCCTTAAAAACTATTACACAATAGTATTTGCCAATATTTAAAATTTTACTTTTGACAGTATAATATTTGACTTAAAAATTTTAATTCATACTATTACTGTTATTTATAACTTTAATATTACATGTGATGTGCTGTTGTCAGCACCCAAAAATAAGATTTATAATTTTTTCAAACAAACCCACTAAGAATATGGTAGGGTAAGTAAGAGTCGAACCCACAAGGAATAATCGAATGTAAATTGAATTCAATGTGTTTTCAAGAGAGTAACAATAGGGAAGATTGGATTAAGACTAACAACTAATAAACATAATAACATAAACAATTAAAAGTGCAAAAATAATAAAACAAGAGAACAAATAAAATTGAAAACCTAGTCCAAGGATTTGATCCCCTCCCATATCCTAATTCATAAAATCGTAAGAATTAAACATGCAAAACAATTATACAAACTCAAATCCCTAGGCTAATGGTACGACCAAATTAACCCGAATGTTTTTAAGATCATCAATTATGGTACGACCACTAAATTGAACTATTTACGAGTAACCCTCTGGATTCGAACTCGCAAATGCATTAAGACTCCAAACATAGAATTACTAGGCTATGAAAACCGGCTAGGAATCATACAACCTAGATCTTATTACACATAGAGGGCCTTCCTCTATTTCGCTACTCAATTCAATCCTCACAATAATTACGGATCATGGATCATGAAATAGCAATAAATAATTTAACAATTAATCTAGATGGCCAGTTGATGGGCATTTTCTCAACCCACAATATAATCCTCAAGTATGAAGGATATCAATCGTAGTTTCAAAGGTGACCAAGTTATATATCAAACCCAAGGGACGGATAAATATCAATTTAATTATACTCTAGTAAACTAAGACTATGTTGGAAATTATAATGGTTGTGATTTTATAATTAAGTAACGAACAATAATTAAAATATCAAGTAACAATAACAAGAAGAATAGATAAGTGAGTTGTGATCAAGTAAGATAGTAGGTAGTTCGTCAGGTCATCCAATTCCCCTTATTAATTCATCTTCCATATGACGGTGTCCGACTCTACCTTGTGGTTTATGGATGTTTCACTAGACCATGCAAATTTACTCTATAGATACAAGTAAATATGCGTTTGACACGTGTGAATATCCTCGGAGCAAGACGTATACTTTACCATCTTTCTAGGTATTATCATAATCAATTATTTCCCGTGCACTTAGTACTCTAACCTAATTTGATCTCTCTTTATAGGTACTATAAAGTTATAATTTTTATCCTATTTTTTAACTCGAATATGATTCAATTAACAAGTATTCATATAAGATAGTTCTAATAAGACTTCGGAATCCCTTCACTTAGAATTATAACATAAAACCCTGCTCAGCAGTGAACACACTCAACCAATAACCAAGTTATGTATTCAGACTCTACACAACAATTATTGATGCACAAAACGACCTTGAGTATGGATTAAAAATGCGTATTCTTATTTAAAATATACCACAAGTAGTGTTGTACGGAGTTTACACACGAAAGACAAATTAACTCATAAAAACTACATAATCCTAGAACTACCAAGGCGGTTCTAGCCCATGATTGATCTAAGAACAATCATGGTTAGTTAGACCGATCTTACTTGAATCTCCTGCGGAACCTCTGTCACAGCCCCTCTGTATGATGGACGATTGACTCTCCTCTCAACTCTATGTCTCCTTGTCTTGATGTATGTTGGTGTCTCTATACTGCTGCATAAGCCTTCTTTTATACTTGTAATCGCGCCTCCTGGGCCTGGAATGGCTTTTTAAGTGATCACACGCATTGACAGTGTAAAAATACAGATATGGTAAGTTCTCGATGCTCAATTCGACTTCAGCAACAGGTCGAATTGACAACCACAAGTCAAATTGCAAGTCGAATCGGCCTACTGTAAGTCCCAGGTACTCGATTCGACCAACTGCCCTGGTTGAATCGAAGTGACGAGGTCGAATCGGCATATCCGCCAACCAATTCGACCTCGATTCGACATGATGCCCAAGTCGAATCGCCCTTGTGTGGTCGAATCCACCTTCTGCTAATGTGTGCAGCCAATTCGACCTAAAGGGCTAGTCGAAGTGATCTCCTTCAGGTGGAATTGCACTCCTACTTCGCTCAACGGATGGCTTCGACTTCCTCTCTTCAGTTTTCAACACTTCCACTCCGATTTCCTTCGAAAAACCACTCAAATAGCTCCAATAACACCTGATTCGTGACTTCATACAATATATATCGGTTTACACCTGATTTCAACCATCAAACACTCCATAATAGCACAAATCCAGGTGCAAGATTCGTGAATTAACACACTCATCAAACCCCCAAACTTACATGTTGCTCGTCCTGAGGCAACGCAATCAAAACCAGGAGTCGTGTATAATTCACGAGGATCACCAAGTACAACACATATTACACATGCAATTTCACCAATTAAAGACAAGTATTTCCTGCATCATATATATCATTCATGAAAAACATCACTTAATCATATTACCATTCGTAGTACTAAGTCATCAAGCTCACAAGATAAGTGTTTACTCTCTCACTCAAGTGCTAGTTGCACTTAACAGGTTAATATATACGCTCATACTCAATCCATACTCACGCGTAACCATAAACTTGGCAAGGGTTTTAAAAATCAACTCATAATCAACTCATTAACAGGATCACAAAGGACTTGTTTTTGGGTTGTAATGTTGGCTCTTTGGAAAGGGTAGGAAAATTTAGATAAAGTGACTCAAACATTAGTAGAGAGTTACCTTGGAGGTTCTTGCTTACTTCATTCGGCTACATATTCTCCTCCGATTTCTTCTCTTGCACTTGCAATTTTCGAACCTTCCTTCTCTTCCTTGCATCAACATCATTCTTCTTTCAGGTAACGGTTGTAGGCACCACCCTTTTTAATCAGCAATCTGGGTACCAGTTTCAGGCACTACCCCTAAACAAGATTTAATCATACACTTTCTCTTTCTATTTCACTTTACCATCATTCTATCTTCCTTCTTCTTGCAACACTTATTCACCTCAACTCTCTACTAATGAATAGGGTATTCAACAAAGCTCAAGTGAAGGTTAAATAAGGCTCTTTTATTCGGCTTGCCAAAGAAAAAGCTTTATTAAGGCTCAAACGGGGCTACCAAAGGCATACTTAATAAATGGGAAGGTAAATTTGGCTAAGTAGCTTAAGTAATCAAAAATGGTCTAAGATCATATCCTAGCAATTTACCAATCGTAAGTCTCACACAAGACTCCAAGCCAAGTTCTACAATACGTTCATATGAATGATTCTCTCAAGAATAAACTATCATGATCAAGCGTGATTAAAAGGCTCAAATCCTCACATAGGTAAATAGAATCCTAAGTACTCCTCATAGCACATAATCAAGATTAATTTTCACAAGAACTCTACATACTTATCAATTTATACATGTTTCTCATCAATGAACATTAACACATGAACATATGAATGCACAAAATCCATGAACCCATATATCAAATCAATCATACAAGTATCTCCAACAAATCCCAGCTCATGCATCGCAGTCACTCCTCACAATCTACATCCGAGATGATCAAATGTGACAATATAGTATATGCCTCAGGTCGAATCCACACACTGTAAGATTCAGGTCCCCAATTCGACCTCAATTCGACCTGAGCTGTTGGTCAAATTAAAACAATCTTGGTCAAATTGGCTCACTGGAAGTTTGCACACTCTGATTCGACCTCAATTCGACCTGGGCCTCTGGTCTTATTTCCATGTCTCAGGTCGAATTGGGCTACTGGTGCTCCAAAATCGAGTTTTCTTCATCCCCTACACACTTCAAGCTTAACAAACGAACATTAGGTACCAAAATAGAGCATAACTTCATCAAGAATCAATCCTAAAACTTAACATTCATGAGTAACTCCGCAAACAACTCAAAACACGGAACAAAACACCACTAAACATTAGGCAAATTGCAAAAAATCGATACATAAAAACCGGTTAAAGTTTTAAATATACCGCAAAAAATCAACTCCCCTAACAGACGTTAAAAAGAAAAGATTATACTATCGGTGCTTATTGAGGTAAGTACATCACCCCCCAAACTTAGGAGAAATTATAGTCGAAACTAAGTTTGCAAAGAGATGTAATTGCCAATAAGTAAGCACTTCAAATATAAAAATTCTTTACTCACACAAAAGAAATAAAGCAATAAAAAGGGAAGGAAAGCCCCCAACAGGCGCTCTTGTTTAACGTCGGAGAGTCACGACGGTACCAATCTAGTGCAAGGTATCTTCAAAGATGATACAAGCATCATCCAGCGACTTATAGTGCTTCAATCGATGCCCATTCGCCGCGATAATGTCACCATCTTTGTCCATAAGCTCAAAATTGTTCACCTGCAATCCTTTGGTAGAAACATGATGCCCAAGAACAATCTCATCTCTCACCATGACGTGGAACCTCTCCCAATTCAAGACAAGATTAGTTTCTTGACATCTCTTCAACACAGTAGCAAGGTTAGATAAACAAATATTAAAGGAGGGACCAAATACAGAAAAATCATCCATAAACACCTCCATAATCTTCTCTATCAACCCATCAAAAGTTGCCATCATGCAGCGCTGAAAGGTAGCAGGCGCATTACACAATCCAAATGGCATCTTTCTAAAAGCAAAGGTCTCGTATGGTTAAGTAAAAGTAGTCTTTTCCTGATCCTCGGGAGCAATCATGATTTGATTATATCTCGAGTACCCATACAAGAAACAATAGAACTCATACCCTGCGAGACGATAAAGCATTTGATCCATGAAAGGAAGAGGGAAGTGGTTTTTGAATATATTTTCATTTAGTTTCCTGTAATCAGTACACACACGTCATCCCGTTGGAATCCTATTGGCTATTTCTCACCATCCTCGGCTTTCATAATAGTCATGCCCCCTTCTTAGCTACAACATGCAATGGACTCACATGGGGACTATCACTAATCGGATAAATAATTCCAGCATCCAACCACGCTAGGATTTGCTTCCTAATCACTTCTTGAATCGCGCGATTCACCCTCCGCTGACTTTGGATACTACTCTTGGCCTCATCTAACAACCTTATTCTATGCGTGCAATATGAAGGATTAATACCTTTCAAATCAGCAAGAGACCACCCAATCGCAGACTTGTACTTCCTAAGAACATCAAACAACTCCTCAAGTTGATCATCATCAAGGGAAGAAGATACTATTACCGGATATTTCCCATTATCACCAAGAAAGGCATACTTCAAGTATTACGGTAACGATTTCAGCTCCTCTTGCTTTTCTTCCATCGGAGTGCTCTCTCTATCCAACGACAAGTACTTCCTAGTCCACTTTACTTCTTCAACCTTAGTTCTTTCAAATTCATGCCTGTCATTACCCAAAGCAAGTAAGTTTTCAAGATATTCAATACATACCTCATTGGAGAGATCGTCAAGCTCCGTAGTGGGATACGTAAGAGACTCCATCAAGGACGTAAGTGCCTCTCACTCTATCAATTGGCCAATCTCTTGAGTTCATCGAAATATCTTCAAAAAGTTTCTCGGCCTCTACGGATGACTTAGTAAGAAATGCTCCATTAGAAGAAGAATCCAATAACACATGAGAATCACAGTCCAATCCATTTTAGAATATGCTGATATATTGAGCTTTAGATAGCCCATGTTGTGGACACTTACAAAGCATTTCCTTGAATCTATCCCAAGCTTCATGAAACTTCTCTCCACTACCGATAGCAAATTGGTTAATGTCTTGCTTCATCTTGAACACCTTCGAAGGCGGCATGTATCTTTCCAAGAATTTTAACTTCAATTGCTCCCAAGTAGTGCATTCAGCTGCATTAATAGTGTCGTACTAATCTCTCGCCTTTTCAGTAAGCGAGAATTTAAACAATATGATCTTCTTAGCATCTTTGTGTTCTCCTTCATCTTTTTGAGTACTTGCATATCCCAAGAACTTGTTTAGATGCTACAGCAGATCCTCGAAAGTCCCTCCTGAAAAGGAGTTCCTTTCTATCATGCTAATAAGAGCGGGGTGAAGATCGAAATCCGTATTAGCCCCCCTTTCTCCAAGAAGCCCAAAGTGTCCAGCCCCGTTATCTTGAAGACTTCACGGATGACCAGATTGTCCGGATTCGCTACCATATCGACTTCCTCTGCTGCTGCATTTGGATCAACTACAGTTTCAGTTGCTTTCGAGTTTGGTTTGTCCACTTCAATTCCGAAATTCAGAGCTGTAGTAGGTTCTTCTTTCTTATTCTAACTCTTCCTCTTTTTTTTCTTCCTTGACGATGCTCCGATCTCAAGATTATATGGTTCCAATTCACCTTTCTTTGATCTTGTAAGCATACACCTGAAAAGAATAAGAGTAAAACAGTAAAACAAGAATTAAAATAGTCCTAATAAAATTAGAAATAACAAAAAGATATTTTATGCCGTCCCCGGAAATGGCGCTAGAAACTTGATGGGCGTTTTCTTAACACACAATTTATCCTCAAGTATGAAGGATATCAATCGAAGTTTCGAAGGTGACCAAGTTATATATCGAACCCAAGGGACGGATAAATATAAATTTAATTATACTCTAGTAAACTAAGACTATGTTGGAAATTATAATGGTTGTAATTTTGTAATTAAGTAACGAATAATAATTAAAATATCAAGTAACAATAACAAGAAGAAGAGATAAGTGAGTTGTGATCAAGTAAGATAGTAGGTAGTTCGTCAGGTCATCCAGTTTCCCTTATTAATTCATCTTCCTTTTGACGGTGTCTGACTCTGCCTTGTGGTTTATGGACGCATTATTAGACCATGCAAATTCACTCTATAGACATAAGTACATATGCGTTTGACACGTGTGAATATCCTCGGAGCAAGACGTATACTTTACCCCCCTTTCTAGGTACTATCATAATCAATTATTTCTCTTGCACTTAGTACTCTAACCCGATTTGATCACCCTTTATAGGTATTATAAAGTTATACTCTTTATCCTACTTATTATCCCGAATATGATTCAATTAACAAGTATTCAAATAAGATAGTTCTAATAAGACTTCGGAATCCCTTCACTTAGAATTATAACATAAAACCCTGCTCAGCAATGAACACACTCAACCAATAACCAAGTTATGTATTTATACTCTACACAACAATTATTGATGCACAAAACAACCGTGAGTATGGATTAAAAATGCGCAATCATATATAAAATATACCACAAGTAGTGTTATACGGAGTTTACACATGAAAGACAAATTAACTCATAAAACCTTCATAACCCTAGAACTACCTAGGGGGTTCTAGCCCATGATTGATCTAAGAACAATCATGGTTAGTTGGACCGATCTTACTTGAATCTCCAGCGGAACCTCTGTCGCAGCCCCTCCGGATGACGGACGATTGACTCTCCTCTCAACTCTACGTCTCCTTGTCTTGATGTATGTTGGTGTCTCTATACTACTACATAAGCCTTCTTTTATACTTTTAATCGTGCCTCCCGGGCCTGGAATAGGCTTTTTAAGTGATCACACGCATTGACAGTATAAAAATACGGATATGGTAAGTTCCCAAAGCTCAATTCGACTTCA
Organism: Pogostemon cablin; assembly: GCA_023678885.1. Lineage (NCBI taxonomy): Eukaryota > Viridiplantae > Streptophyta > Magnoliopsida > Lamiales > Lamiaceae > Pogostemon > Pogostemon cablin. Next base: position 17,533,931 of record CM042964.1, on the reverse strand, counting down.
GCTATAGGTCGAATTGACCACCACAAGTCGAATCGCAAGTCGAATAGGCCTACTGTAAGTCTCAAGTGCTCGATTTGAACAACTGCCCTAGTCGAATCGGCATCTCCGCCAACCAATTCGACCTCGATTCGACCTGATGCCCAGGTTGAATCACCCCTGTCGTGGTCGAATCCACCTTCTGCTCATGTGTATCGCCAATTCGACCTGAAGGGCTGGTCGAATTGATCTCCTTCAGGTCGAATTGCACTCCTACTTCGCCTAACGGATGGCTTTGACTTCCTCTCTTCAGTTTTCAACACTTCCACTCCGATTTCCTTCGAAAAACCACTCAAATAGCTCCAACAACACTTGATTCGTGACTTCATACAATATATATCGATTTACACCCAATTTCAACCTTCAAACACTCCATAATAGCACAAATCCAGGCGCAAGATTCGTGAATTAACACACTCATCACTAGTCTAAAATATTTATCAAATTATTATAAAATCAATTCAATGCATGAAATAAGATAAATTCATATAAAAGTTTGCAACATAATATTCCTAACAATCAAATAAATAATTCTTGGGAGGTTCACAACTCTCGAACTGGAAACGTAATTACATAATAAAAATTAAATTAAAAATATAAAATAAAAGAACCGATACTGTTCTTCGTGAGTGATGTGTCTCCTACTCTCCCAATCTGCCTTTTCCTCTATCTAGGAATTCACGTCCTCATCGTGTATTTCTCCTCCAAAAATAAATAAATATCTCTCATATATATTTGCATCTTGATCCCTAAGTAATCCTGCTTTATCTATTTCCTTATTTCTCTTTTCCAAAAATATCTCTAGGATCTCTTCTTACTGTGTTTTTCTTCTTTTTTGATCGAGCCTTTTATAGATTTGGGAGAGATCCGATACTAAAAATATGTGGAAGATATGAAGGCTGATTTATTCCCTAATTTGCTCAACTCAACAGCCTGTTTACACATCAATTCATATAATTAAAGTAATTATCTCTTAAAGATAAAATAAGTCAATATTAGCACATAAAAACATATAATTAAATTAAATAGACTTGAATTTCCACCAAATAATCATGCTAATATATGACTTATCAAATCTCCCCACACCTAAACTTTGCTTGTCCTCCAGCAAATGGAAATCAAGATGACAAAGAATAGAAAACCAAGGAACATCTACCAAGGAAAACGAAAGTTACAACACCTCAAGAGAAAAGTAACCAATGAGCATTCGGAACTAATATGAAAAATGACTCCTCACTCAAAGTTTGCAACTTTCATGGCATTAAATCTTTCAAAATTTTCATGGCCTCACAAAGATTCACTCAATAACACTCAAGTATATGAATTAGGTAGCAAGATCACTCAAAAATTGAAAAGAAAAGTCATTACCATAGGCTTGCTCCCAAATCAAATCTCCACCCATTTCGAGATAGATTATGTGCAGCTATCAAAGGGTCTTTGATAAGGTTGTAATGGGGCCTTAGGACAGGGTGAGGTAATAAGAGGGATAAGAACGGCTAAATGAACCACTTTACAACATGTGATCTCTACAAATCGAATCAACCATCATCCTCAAAAAATTTTTTCTTTCAATATAACATTTTCCTTACACTTTTAACCTCCCCACACCTGCTCCTTTTCAAACACTGATCGAGGTATCAAATTAATGGAAGCTCCAAGGTTTAGCTTGGCTCTCTCCACTTTGAAATTCCCAATCTTATAAGGAACCACAAACATGCCAGGATCCTTGCACTTCTGAAGCAACGTTTGCTGGAAGACAGCTGAAATGTTTTCTCCCATCACCACTTTTTCATCACCCATCAACTTCTTTTTGTTGGTACACAACTCCTTTAAGAACTTGGCGTATCTCGGAATCTGCTTAATCGCCTCAATGAGAGGTAAATTGATTTCCACTTTCCGAAACACCTCAAGTATTTATTTATCCTTTTCAGTGGCGTCCGGCTTCCTCATCCTGTTTGGAAAAGGCAAAAGGTTAATATTAAAAGGAATAGGGTCAAAAATTTTAACCTGATTTTTTCCGGACCTTCTGACACTGAAGGGTTCAGTGTCAATGTTATGTTTCTGCACATCAGATTTTTTCGCCCCAAACTGATTGGTCTGATCCTTCACTGTTCCAGGAGGTTCTACATCATCTTTTTCCATGTCTTGGTCAGGCTTTTTGGGTAGTACAACCTCCTCTAACTGTTTTCCACTTCGCAGTGTAATGGCACTCACATTCTTAGGTTTAACCTCCGTTTGTGAGGGCAACTTTCCACTGTTTTGAGCATGCATCTGGCCTACAGTTGTAGCTAATTGGGTTACTTGATTTTCCAGGTTCTGAATTGACGATTGGGTTGTCATTTTCAAATCCTGGATGGATGAATGTGTCATCTCTTGGAATTTGAGATTGTTGGCAGCCATTTCTTTCATCTTTTCCTCAAATGAAACTCCGGAGCTTGCCCCACCTTGTTGGCAATTTCCACCATCTTGAGGGTGATCTTGTTGCCTATTCACCACTCTCTACTCTTGAAACTGCTGTTGCCCCCTATTTCCTCCTTGTCCACTACCATACCTAAGATTAGGATAATCTCTTCAACCCTGATTGTAGGTTTGAGGGAAGGGATCATAGGGTCGCCCCATGGCATTTACTTGCTCCTCGCTGGGTGTAACACTGCAATCAAGAGTAGAATGATCATTAGTTAAACAATATTAACAATATGGAGGGTTTACCCATCTTCCTTTAGCAAGATTCTCCATAGCAACTGTCAACTTGTTCAAAGTTTTCTCCAACTTAGAATCATGGACCTCCTTTACTTCTTTGAGTGATGGATCACGTGTGCCAAACTGTTGAGTGTTGGCAGCCATGCTAGCTATCAAGTCTCTAGCAGCCGTAGGTGTCTTCATCATGAATGCTCCTACACTAGCCGCATCAAGCTTGTTTCGATCCATGATTGACAACCCTTTATAAAAGTATTGCAATAGCAACTGGTCGCTTATTTGATGTTGGGGGCATGCTGATGTGAGGCGTTTAAACTTCTCCCAATACTCATGTAAACTCTCCCCATGCATCTGACAGCTCCAGATATCTCATTGCGCAGGACAGCAACTCTAGTGGCCGGAAAGTAAGTTTCGAGAAAAAGTTTCTCCATCTCGGCCCATGTATTTATCGATCCAGAAGGGAGATAATACAACCAATCCTTCGCCACGTCCTTCACTGCAAAGGGAAATGCCCTAAGCTTGACTTGTTCCTCTGTCACTCCGTTTAGTTTCATGCTCATGCATACAACCGAGAACTCCTTCAAGAACTTGTGAGGATTTTCACCTAAAAGACCATGGAAAGCAGGAAGTAAGTGAATCAATCTTGATTTCAATTCAAATACAGTATTATCAGTAATCGCAGGAAAGTTAATACATAGTGGCTGATGGAATAAGTCCGAGTTTGCCAATTCATCCAAAGTTTTTTACTCATTTCCAGCCATGTTTTCCTCTCCCGACTCAGAAACTATGGTATCTTTCTCCTCTAAATCAAAAAATTCAGAATTCTCATCTCCAAGATGAAGTGGATCAGCTGCAAGTTCAAGTTCGGTAAAGTTTCTAGCAGTTTCGCCAATGGATGAACTTGTTTCCTTCTTCTTTCGGGACTCCTTTCTCAACCTCCGAGCAGTTCTCTTGATTTTTGGAATGTATTCAAGCTATTTTTTACTAGAAGATCGAGTAATCATTCAGAAAAAAAATTCGAAAACAAGGCACTACTGACACTGAAGGGATCAGTGCCTGTGTTATTGGAAAATTCAAAAATTCCAGAAAATTCTAGAACCTGTATAATGCAGAAAAATATCAGAAACACAAAAATTTAACAAATTTCAATTTTACTCCCCGAGCCATCGGCGCCAAATTTTAATGTGCTGTCGCCGGCACCCAAAAATAAGATTTGTAATTTTTTCAAATAAACCCACTAAGAATGTAGTAGGGTAAGTAAGGTTCAAACACATAGGAAATAATCGAATTTAAATTGAATTCAATGTGTTTTCAAGAGAGTAACAGTAGGGGGGTTGGATTAAGACTAACAACTAATAAACATAATAACATAAACAATTAAAAGTGCAAAAATAATAAAACAAGAGAACAAATAAAATTGAAAACCAAGTCCAAGGATTTGATCCCCTCCCATATCCTAATTCATAAAATCGCAAGAATTGAACATGCAAATAATTATACAAACTCAAATCCCTAGGCTAATAGTACGACCAAATTAACCCGAATGTTCTTAAGATCATCAATTAGGGTACGACCACTAAAATGAACTATTTACATATGACCCTATGGATTCGAACTCACAAATGCATTAAGACTCCAAACATAGAATTACTAGGCTACGAAAACTGGTTAGAAATCATACAACCTAGATCTTATTACACCTAGAGGGCCTTCCTCTATTTCGCTACTCAATTCAATCCTCACAACAATTACGGATCATGGATCATGAAATGTCAATAAATAATTTAACAATTAATCTACATGGCCAGTCTAAAATATTTATCAAATTATTATAAAATCAATTCAATGCATGAAATAAGATAAATTCATATAAAAGTTTTCAACATAAAATTCCTAACAATCAAATAAATAATTCTTGGGAGGTTCACAACCCTCGAATTGGAAACGTAATTACATAATAAAAACTAAATTAAAAATATAAAAAAAAGAACCGATACTGTTCTTCATCAGTGGTGTGTCTCCTGCACTCCTAATCTGCCTTTTCCTTATCCAGTAATTCACGTCCTCATCGTGTATTTCTCCTCCAAAAATAAATAAATATCTCCCATATATATATTTGTATCTTGATCCCTAGGTAATCCTGCTTGATCTATTTTCTTATTTCTCTTTTCCAAAAATATCTCTAGGATCTCTTCTTACCGTGTTTTCTTCTCTTTTGATTGAGCCTTTTATAGATTTGGGAGAGATCCGATCCTAAAAATATGTGGAAGATATGCAGGCTGATTTATTCCCTAATTTGCTCCACTTACCAGCCTGTTTCCACATCAATTCATATAATTAAAGTAATTATCTCTTAAAGATAAAATAAGTCAATATTAGCACATAAAAACATATAATAAAATTAAATAGACTTGAATTTCCACCAAATAATCATGCTAATATATGACTTATCAACATGCGATATTACATAATAAATTTTTAATTTTTTCCCCATATTCATTAATTATACAAAATTTAAATAGATTGTTTATTAGAATATTGTCATTAAAAATTGGAAAAGATTTGTGTGAGACCATCTCATATAAGGGCTTACGTGAGACGGATAAAAAATGATAACTTATTTAATGAAAAGTTATACTCAATTAATTAATAAAAAGTTATAATTCCATTTCATGAATAATTTATAGTATAAATAAAAAAGTGATATCATTTTATAGCGAAAGTAATAGCATTTTTAGCGAAAGTGATAACTAATTTAAAAAGTATAAAATGGCCTCACGTGAGACAGTCTCACTCAAAACTTCCCCTTAAAAATTATATTTTGACATAAATTTACCCGCATCTTATATTACATCATTTTTTATTTTATAATGTAAATATATGTAATCTATTACTAATTATAAAGAGGCATTAGTCGGTATCATGGCCAATTTCCCGTAAGTTTTTGGTCATCCCACGTTATAAGTGGCTTTATTAAGGGACTGTTGGACTAACGTGTTAACTCCTTTCACTCACTCTCTTATCAAATCAAATCTGACGCCGACTCGTCTCTCACTCTCTTTCATCCGATGAACTCCGCCATTCTTTCTGAATTGGCACTCACTTCTTCGTGCAATTTTTGTGCAAAATCACCACCTCTCTTCTCTTCTCATGCAATTAGGCACTTGTATTGTCTTTTTATCGCATATCTCTGTAATTTTCTTGGAAGTTCTGTATCCTCTCAATCCCATCTGCATTCACCCCGAACTGTTTCACCATTCGGCCACTATCCGCTGCTTGGGTCTCGACGTTTGTCGGTCAGCACTGTTTGATCAGTGGTTCTACGAGGTGAGGTTATTATTACTACTATTATTGTGATTAATTTTGTAATTGTGGTCAGAGTATTATGGGTGATAGTGGGGAAGAAATGTAGAATTGCATGGTTAATTTATAAGTTGGATTGTTCTCTTGCTTTAGTTATGGGCCAGCCAGGGATGGGTGTTGGATAGTATGCTAACAGTCTAGCTTTAATATGAATAATTTTTTAACAATATTTTGAAATGAGAATCATTGATCAAATGATTGCATTTTATAATTCGTTTATATGTTGATGAAATAGTCCATTCACTTTATACTGTAGATAATATGGTGTGTGGCGTCGCATGAAAGATCATATTATTAGTTACTTATAAAGTATAAATAGATGCTCACAACCGAGATAGACAAGGACAATCTATCGGGATGGTTTAGTGTGTTTTGATATTAGTTTGTCTTGATTAAAAAATTACACTAGTGCACTTTGTGTGTATTGAGCAAGACCGCTTAGGTTATTTGATTTATACTGACTATATAAAAGAAGAAGTCCTCAGTTATTATGAATATTCATACTCTTAATCCCTATGCAATATCCTGGAAATGTAATTCAGTATTTTTCTCTTTGATTCATCAATGGGTGAGATTTAATTATTAAATCAATATCCTTGGTGAGTTGTGAGATAGTATTATCTATATAGTGTGTTGTTCATTGTAAAGGGAATATGTGTCCTAATAAATTAGGTTGATGACATCCCCTTGAAGAGCTCATAAGGATTATCATGTAAACCCTACAGGTGGATTTGTTTCGGCATAATAATAAGGTTGAGTTGTACTACTCTTGGATAAGAGGTTAATTAATTGAGTTGTTAGTGACTCATTTAATTAATGGACAATGTATATCTTAAACACGAGGAGTTAAACGGGCTCATAATAAGAATAAACCCATAACATAATATGGTATTAGGGTGGCCATGCAATAATAATTCTTTAGTGGACTGAATTATTATTATTGGGCTTAAGGTATATGTTTAGGGCTAAAATTAGATGCTTAAACCCAATGGGAGGCCCAACCATAACTTCTCCTTCTGATCTCTATTGTAGCCTATAAATAAGCCATCTCAGTAGTCTAAAAGATGATCATTCACATTTCTTACTAGACAATAAGTGAGAAGAGAGAAAAAATTCCTGCAATGCCTAAAATCTAGAAAATCTTGATTTCGAGATGGAATTAGGTGGCTTAAATATTTTTGGAGAAGATTATGGATGGAGATTGTCTAGAGGATTGTCGCCCACATGTCGTCTAGATGAGGCATAGGAATACAGTAGAAGAACATGAGCTATTTTCTACAGTTTGGGATTCAGACTTCTCCGCTAGTCTTTGGTGAAAGGTAATTCTTTCTTATTATTCCACTGCGTTAGATTTGCATGGAACCTGAACAGATTACGTATGCCATAAGAGGATCCGATAACCATCAATTTGTATCAGAGCTGAAGGTTTCTTAATTCTGCGTGAAACGTTAGGTTAGGGTTTATGTACTCTATGTGATAAATTGTTCGGATAGATCTAGGATAATTGGATATGTATCAGTTAACTCCTGTCTTGTAGGGTTTTTATTTCATGATTCCAACTATTATGGTTTGAAAATATGCTTATTTGATGTTTAAACCCTCGAACATGTCAAGGGTGTTTTTATTGGGTTGGTGCGTGTTCGTAATAGTTAAATCATGACGGGATGTTGTGTAGGTTTAATTATTCACATCTTGATCAGATCTGTCACCCCTGTGTGGGATCATAGAAAATATTCTATAACTCTCTAAAATCTGGTTTAATGAGTGCACAATGGAGAGAGGATTGTGTGGGTGCGAGAATTACTTAAATTGGAGTTCAAATGTGAAAGGTATGAGCAAAATGGTGTGACGCGTACTTGTTGGCGAGAATTTTAAAAACTAAGTGTTGAACCCAGGTGTCTAGAAATCCTCTATTTCTATTGGATGTACAATGAAAAGAGGATCGTGTGGGTGCGAGAATCACTTAAATTGGAGTTCGGATGTGAAAGTTATGAGCAAAATGGTGCAGGTGCGCGCTCGTATGCGAGAATTTCGAAAATTGATTTATTTCGTGATCTGGAAGATATGGCAATGCCATAATAGTTGGAAAATTTAATAACTTTCCATATTTATTATTGTCATATATTGATGCATATTATGTGATTTGCTGTTATATTTATTGTAATCATATAATTAGCACATAATTATAATAATTGGAAATTTAATAGTTTTCCATGTTTATTATTATCATATATTGATGTAAGATATTATGTGATTTACCACCATGAATATTGTGATCATATAAGTGGCATGCAAGATATGGCATGATTTGTTATTATGCATGATATTATTTAATTTACTGTCATATTTATTGTAGTCATAATATAAGCATGCTAAGATGCGTATTTTATCTATTAATATTATATGCATGTATAAACATATAAAATAACTAAGTGGGAGAGGGATTAATTAATTATTCATGCGGCCTCCATTATTCGTTTGTAATATGATACAAGTAAACTTGCGTGTTGGCTATAGTGTCTTCCTCCCTATCGGATATGTTTATTTGTGGATCACTGGTATAGACTTCTTAATGATGATTATATAAAATTATTTGGGCGTGTGTGCTCTTCTCCATATCAAGGGGCACAAGCTTAGGCAATGAACTTAATATCAAATAATGGTACACACTTAGGTGCAATTAATGTGTATCCTCCCCATCGGAGTCACTGCTATTATCTTCATAGGTAAAGATGAACCAACTATTAATTAATTGTCATAAAGTTAGGTTGACAAATAGAATTAATGGGTAAAACCTTCTCTTGCGAATGTTAAGGTTTGTATACGTCCACAGTATCGTGGCATGCAGATTCACGGTACTTGAGATATAGGTGAATTTATTTTATATTCTTTTGAGGGAATCAATAAATTTTAAATTCAAAGTATTAGATCGATATATTTATTTACGTGATTATCTGTATTTTTAAATGTTTTTTATTTCACGTATTGTTAACTAAAAGAAAACATACTTACTGGTCCAAAATTAATTAGAAAAGAATCTTGGTTTTAATTCATACTGCTTAGGGATACAAATGTGTTCTCACCATAAATGCCCTCCAGTGCCTACAAAAGTCTCTTGTGAAGAAGTGAGAGATATATTCATAGAAATATGATGCTACGTCTTATGGGACTCTTCTAATACTTGAATAAGGTAGATGGACAAAAGGTCGTGGTTAACTTGATGAATGAATTGAATATTCTTGGAGTACATATTGAAGGGGAAACTCAAGTTAATTTTATTCTCCATAGTATGCCTAGATGTTTTGAGGAAGTTCCAGCTGAACTACAAGTGGTTGTACTCGATGGGAGACTTATGACTAAACATGTGGTGGTGGAAGACCATTTTCATCAAGGAGTGAACAAGGCAGTGGTATCTCATTCAGTAGTTGTTGAAGTGTGGTTAGTGGTGGCGTCTACTGACACATGATGTGTAGATACTGGATTCGCAAATCATGTCTGCAATTCGTTATGGGGTTCTACCAAACCCGACAACTAAGTGATGATGAGATTAATGTTTACATAGGTAATGCAACGAAAGTGACGGTTGTTGCAGTGGGAGATGTTTATTTATCTTATAGGAATAAACGTTTGATTTTAAGAAATTATCTTTACTTACCTTCTTTTAGAAAGAATTTGATTTTAGTTTCTATATATTTACGGATGGATGCTCTATTTCGTTTGAATGACATGTCATTATAATGAAGGATGGATTTATAATCTGTTGTGCTACGTTCACTACAAGAAAACTAGGCAATAATGATGAAATTTTAATGAGAGGATCAAAATTCTGTCACTAAAGGTAATTTTTTATTTTAAAGAAAAGAAAAATAAAAATAGGACCATAATAAAGAGAGAATTATACTCCTCCCATAGTTATTTAAAACCCTCTCATTATTTACGTAAAATTTCACTGCCTCTCAAAATTAGGGTGAAAATCTTATTTATTTATTTTCATTTATGTATTTTTTTTAACTTCAAATGAAAAACACTCTCAATGAACCTCTTCTTCAGTAAACTCTCGTTGAAATTCCTCTAAATTCCAAATTGCCGCCGCAATGATAACAAATCGATGGGACCAGCATGGCGGCCTCATCCTTTCAACGGTAGGCTATCCACAGCTTCAATACTACCTACATCTAGTGATGGACAAGCCTTCGATTTTGCTGCCTTGGGCAGCCCTTGATTCATCGCTGCCGGCTGTTTGCGCTTCGACTCAGGGACTCCAGTCACGGTTTTTCTCTCAATTCGATCTGGGTAAACTCTTTCCCAGATTCAACACCTCTTGCCATCGCTTTGAGCGATTCACTCCGCCCTTCCCCTCGAGGGATTGGTGGTCCCTCTTGTTGGATTGTATACTAAAAGTCTAGTTTTTTTATGAACAATGTTATAACAATTAATTTGAATGAGAATCATATAATCAAATGATTACGTCTTATAATTTATTTATATGTATGATACAATAGTCCACTTACTTTATACTGTAGATAATATGTTGTGCGACAACACGCGGAAGATCATATTATCGGTTTCCTTATAAAGTATAAACAGATGCTCACAACCGTGATAGATGGCGACTCTCTATCGGGATGGTTGTAGTGTAATTTGGTATTAGCTTGTCTTGGCTATAGAATCACATTAGTGCACTTTCGTGTATTGAGTAGGACCACATGAGATCGTTCGACTTATACTGACTTATAGGAGAACTTGATCTCTGTTATTATGGATGTTCATGCTCTTAATCCCTATACAATAACATCAACATGTAGGGCAGTATGTATTTCTTTGATTCATCAATGGGTGAGATTTAGATGCAATTAAATTAATAAACTCATTGAGTTTGGAAGTAGTGTTGTCTCTATGGTGTACTGTTGATTGTAGAAGGAATCCGTGTCCGTCATAGGTTGATGATGTCCCCTTGAGGAGCTCATAAGGATTATCATGTAAACCCTATAGGTGGAATTTATTCCGGCATAATAATGAGGTTGAGTGGTACTACTCTTGGATAAGATATTAATTAATGGAGTTTTCAGCAACTTAATTAATTAATGGACATTGTATATCTTAAACATGGGGAGACTAACGGGCTCATAATAAGAAGGAGCCCAAAACATAATTTTGGGATTGGAACGGCAGTGCAGTAATAATATTTTAGTGGACTATATTATTATTATTGAACTTAAGTATAAGCTTTGGGCTAAGCATGGATACTTAAGCCCAATGGAGGCCCAACCCAATTTCTCCTCCTGGTCCCTGCTGTAGCCCATGTATGTAAGTCACCTCAACTTATCCTGAAGACTAATGTTGCATCCAAAAACACGTGAATGAGAGGGAGGAAAGCAGATTGAGAGGATCATGAAGATTGTTGCCCACACAACATCAGGATCAGACTTGGAAATACAGCAGAAGATCGGATGATCGTTTACTGCTGCTGGTGATCATCCTCTACATCAACCCTGGTGAAAGGTAATATGATTCTGCTCTTTTGCTTCGGCTGCAGTAGAATCGTATGAATCCCTAACGGGTTACGTTAACCAAATGAACGAATGCCAACAATTGGTATCAAAGCTTCGATTTCGTGGTGAAGCGTGACACGTTATGATAGGGTTTATGTGATTTAATTTTTTGAAATTAAGAATCACATATGAGATTAGGGTTTTGGAATAATTCTATTATACCTGTATGCCCTATATCTTGTCTGCGAATCTATTTTTTGTTGGATCGATGAAACGTGTTCGTCATATGATGAGCGATGACAACGTGAAAGGCCTATAGAGAATTCTGAGTGCGGCGCTCGTTTCTGGATAATGGGTGGGCGATAAATTCCCTGCATTAGGCATGGTGCCGTGTGGAGAAGATCTTCAGGCTGGAAGTTCACGACTGCAAACAAGGAGCCAGGCACAAAATCGAGCATATTGGCGAGCAGGCAGGCGTGCGGGTGGGCAACGTCGGGCGTGATACTGCGCAAGATGCCGAGCAGGCTGCCGAGTGACACGCGCGGTGAGCGCCCATTGTCGTGCATGAGATGTGTTTAGAACAGACAACCGAGCATCGTGTCGTGTTCATTGGAAATCGAGTGATCTGGCCGGGCATACTACCATGCGGATAGGCGAGCTCGGTGCTCCTAAAGGCGCGCGGCTAGACACCCGATTGAGCGCAGGAGATGTTTTCTGAGCGACACACAAGGCAGGCTGCACGACTGGGACGCTCGGATGTGTGCACGGAAGAGTGTAGGGGCCCACTAATTGGCTTGCTCAGCGAGGCATCAGGGTTCCGAGCGCGTCTGCCCATGGTTTCGAGCGAGTCTGTGACTTTCCGAGTGGGTCTTGCTAAGTTTGGGGTGGGTCTCTTATAATTCCATGCGAGTGTGGCACAATTTTCGGGCGAGTCACCATCATGGCTTGTCGGGTCTGCAATTCTACAGATGATGCAATGAACGAGGCGACTGGGCTGGCTGCACAACTCACAAAATCGGCGGGCGAGCAGGGCTGCAAGGCGATTCCAGCGGGGCCTATCCGTGGTGGATCAAGTGGATGGGTTGCAGCGACATCAGCAGGGGGAACGATGCAAGGCAGGAAGCCTGAGGCAGGTTGGTGCTGCACATTTTGCAGTCTGGTGGCATAAGGAGTCAGCACGAAGACTCACACGGAGAGGAGTTTGCATGCACGGGAGCGACAGATTAGTGAGCTTGCGGGGTGTGCTGCCGGGCAGATGGGCAGGTGCTTGTTGGTGTGCTGCTGGTGCAAGATGCAAGCTATTGGGAGCAGGCTGGCACGCACATGGTGTGCAGGCTAGGGCGCATTTTGAACTGGGCAAGGAACAAGCAACTACTGGGCGTATGCTGCTCGTTGGCGTGCGGAGCGGCGTGCTGAGTATCGGGCGGCCTGATGGGCATTGGTGCTTGTTGGGAGCTCGGAGCGTGACGTGTAAAGCTTGCACATTGGCAAGATGGCGTGCACGGTGGCATGCCATGTGGCGCGCGGAACACTGTGTGAGGCTGTGCGGATGAAAGACGAAGCTGCACCAGGTTTGAGCGGATTCGCATCAAGTTCGATTGGTCTGCATCAGGTTTGATCGATGTTGCACAAGGTTCGAGCGAGTTTGCATCAGGTTCGATTGGTCTGCATCAGGTTCGATCGATGTTGCCCTAGGTTCAAGTGGATTTGCATCATGTTCGACTGGTCTACATCAGGTTCCGCGTGAGTCTTCACAATATGATCAGGCAGGGTGCCGAAGTGGTGGAGCAGGCTACGGGGCAATAAATCTGGAGGAAAATTCTTGAAGACCGAGTTCAGTTTTTCAGATTAGGTTTTGGGGCGCTGCCTCGAACCTCACGACCTGATCAGGTAGGTCGATCCCTGTGACCACACTGGGGAGGTCGATCCCCGTCGCAGTTGCTCACATTCGTGGTTGGTGGCGAACAATCGAATTCGCTGTTATATAACTGTTAATAATTGATTTATTTAATTGATTATTGTTATTTATGTATGCATGTTTCTCCTTGATTTACTGCTTTATTTGCCGTAATATGAGCATGTTAAGTTGCGTATATTATTCTGAATATTATATGCATGTAAAAATCCTCGGTATTAAATAACTAAGTAGGAGAGGGAATTGGTTAATAATTCCCACGGCCTCCATTATTGGTTTGTTAGCGATGTGAATAAACTTGCGCGTCGGCATTAGAGCCTTCCTCCCCATAGGATGAGTTTATTCATGGATTGTTGGAACAGACTTCATTAAATAATTATATTTGTAATGTGATGCATATGAACTTGCGCGTTGGCATAGACCTTCCTCCCTATAGGATGAGTTTATATGCGGTTCACTGTTACAAACTTATAATTGATGACTGTAGGTAGTCATCCAAGCGCGTGTATACTTCATCATCTGTAAGGCACATATGCTTGTGCAATAGACTTGGGGTCAAATAATGGTGTACACTTAGATACAAATAATAAGTATCCTCCTCATCGGTGTCACTCCTTTTATTTGCATGGCCAAAGAGGAACTGACTATTAATTATTTTATCATGAGGTTAGGTTGACTAATGAAATTAATGGGTAAAACCTTCTCTTATAAATGTTCGGGTTTGTAAACGTCCACACTATCGTGGCTTGCAGACTCACGGTGCTTGAGATGTCGGTGAATTTTATTTTTATATTGTTTTGAAGGAATCAATATAAATGGACAAAATTCGAAGATTTGATCGGTGTATTTATTTGTGATTCTCTGTAATTTCAAATAGTTTCATTTTACTTATTGTTAACTAAAAGAAAACATATTTACTGGTCCAAAGTTAGATGATTAGAAAAGAATTTTGGTTTTGAATATTACTGCTTAGGAAAATATAAGTGTGTTCTCACTAAGAATATCCCATGATGCCTTTTAAAGTCTCTAGTGAGGAGGTGAGAGGTTCATAGAAATATGATGGTCTCATGTGACTCTTCAGCTACTTGAGTAAGTTAGATAGGCTGGAAGTCATGGTTGAATTGATGAATGAATTGGAAATGCTTGGAATAGAAATTGAAAGGAAAACCTAGATCAATCTAATTCTCCGTAGTTTGCCTAGGTGTTTTGAGCAAGTTCTATGGTGGGAAACTTCTGACAAAACATGTGGCGAAGGAAAGCCATTTTCATCATGATGTGAACAATGTTAGTATCTCATTCACTAGTCGTTGAAGCATGATTAGTGATGGCGTCTACTGACACGTTGTGTGTATATATCGGAATCACTAAAATCGTGCAACTAAGTGATGATGAGATAATTGAATACATGGGTATACTACGAGAGTAATGGCTATTGTAGTAGGAGTTATTTATTTATCTTACGATATGAATAAACGTTTGGTTTGAGAAATTGTCTATACGTACGTTTTCATAGAAAGAATTTCATTTCAAATTTCTATTCACTTACGGATGGATACTCCATTTCATTTAAATGACATGGTCATTATAATGAAGAATGGAGCTATAATCTGTTATACGTTGGTGGACAATTTGTATACTCTTAAATCATGGTTATCCCACGGATGCAACAAATAGTAATTAACAACACATCTTCTAATCCTAATAAGAGAAAGACTCTTGTGGAAATGGTTAGATACATGATGAGTTATTTGGAATTATTAAATTCATTTTATGGATATGCCCTAGAAACAGTAATTCGTATAACGTTTGTCTGTTTGTGGGATATCCTAGAAAAATGAAGGGTGATGATTTATTTAGTCCAAAAGATCGAAGGGTTATTGTTAACATAAACACTAGATTTTTGGAAAAGGACTATGTATTAAATCATAATGCCATGTATATATTGTTCTGAAGGAAATGAGAGGGAAAACACAAAGTATTATTACCAAGTGTACAAGAGGATATACCATAAGGTAAAACTGGAACGCGTGTCATGTCTAATATGCAATTAAACGTAGTGCCTTGTCGTAGTGGGAGGATTTTTCGACAACCCGTAAGATATATGTTTTGGGAGAGTCGTGAGACTTGGTCCCTAGTAAACATAGAATGGACCCATGGATACGACGAAGCACTACAAAATAAAAATACCGAATCTTAGCAAGGTGAAATGATTTCTGAAATAGAATCAATGGATTCTAAATTAGATCTAGCTACTTGTAGAACCACGGATGGTGTGAAATCCATTGGAAGTGGCTCTGTAAAATAAAAGAGGATCATAGGATAAGGTGAAAACCTTGGAGGCAAAGCTTGTTCGAAAAGGTATACTCAGAAAGAAATGGTTCAAATATGAGAAAATCTGTTCACCGATAGCTATGCCTGTGTTGATCCGGACTCTTTTATTTGTTGCTACTCATATGAAATATGAGGGACAGCAAATAGATGTAAAGACAACTTTACTGATTGGAAGTCTTGAGGAAAACATCTATGCGAAGCAACCAGAGTGATTCATTGCAAAGGGCTAAGAGCATTTTGAGTATAATCTTAAATGTGTCCATCGATGGACTAAAGAAAGCTTCAAGATTATAGAACATCCGTTATGATGAGGAAATCCATTGATATGGATTTAATCAATGCTCGGATGTGGCTTGTGTATTGAAAAGAGTGACGGAAACGTGATGATATTTCTTGTACTGTACGTAGATGATATATTGCTCATTGGAGACAATGAAAGAGTATTGTCGGGAGTATGGGTATGGTTTATAAAGCGGTATGAGATGAAGGACTAAGAGAAGCAAAAATATCTTTTTGATCACGGTAATACGGATCACAAGAAAGGATGTTATGCTTTTCTCAAGCTTCATGAGATTATACTATCCTTATTTGTTTAGAATGTGACTTTATCTAAGGAAATGTTTCTTGAGACACAAAATAAGATAAAGTTGATGAAAGCGGTTCTTTATCCTTCGGCGAATAAGGAAGCTTAATCTAAGGAATGCTATGTACGAGTATGGATATCTGTTTTGCTGAACGCAAAGATAGTGGGTATCAAAGGTAATCCAAAATAATAATGTTGAACTGTGGTAACACATAATTTTGAAGTACCTGAAAAGGACTAGAAATTATATGTGGACTTACCGAACAGATTCACTGATTCTTATGGGTTACATAGATTCAGATTTTTCAAATCAGATAGGGACGGCAGTAAATCCACCTCAAAGGTTATGTGTTTAATTTTAGGAAGTAGATCCATAATGTGGAGGAGCGTTATATAGAAATATATTTTAGACTCCGGACTCCATCATGGAAAGATGATAAATTGGAGCCTATAAGGCAGCCAAAGTATCTGTATGACTCTATAAACTTCATGATGGACTTAGAAGTGTTTCTAAGTTTGCCCAAGGTTATCACAATTTATTTTGATGATAATGGTGCAGTCGCAAACTTAATAGAATCACGAGCCCATAAGGCAATTAAACATATGGAGCGTGAGTACCACCTGTTATGAGAAATTGTATGATGAGGGGAAGGTTGTTGTCGCCAAGATTGCTTCGGATGATGACCTAGTAAATCCATTTACAAAGACCTTAAGGCGAGAGCTTTTGATGGTCGGGTAGTGGGAGTGGGAATCAGATGTATGGCAGAAGACATAACAACATAGTCTTTTAGTATAAGTGGGAGATTGTTGGATTGTATACTAAAAGTCTAGTTTTAGTATGAACAATGTTATAACAATTAATTTGAATGAGAATCATATGATCAAATGATTGCGTCTTATAATTTATTTATATGTACGATGCAATAGTCCACTTACTTTATACTGTAGATAATATGTTGTGCTACAACACGCGGAAGATCATATTATCGATTTCCTTATAAAGTATAAACAAATTCTCACAACCGAGATAGATGGGGACTCTCTATCAAGATGGTTGTAGTGTGATTTTGTTTTAGCTTGTCTTGGCTATAGAATCACATTAGTGCACTTGCGTATATTGAGCAGGACCACATGAGATCGTTCGACTTATACTGACTTATAGGAGAACTTGATCTCTGTTATTATGGATGTTTGTGCTCTTAATCCCTATACAATAACCTCGACACATAGGGCAGTATGTATTTCTTTGATTCATCAATGGGTGATATTTAGATGCAATTAAATCAACAAACTCAGTGAGTTAGGAAGTAGTGCTGTCTCTATGGTGTGTTGTTGATTGTAAAATGAATCCGTGTCAATCATAAGTTGATGATGTCCCCTTGAGGAGCTCATAAGGATTATCATGTAAACCCTGCAGGTGGAATTTATTCCGGCATGATAATGAGGTTGAGTGGTACTACTCTTGGATAAAATATTAATTAATGGAGTTGTCAGTAACTTAATTAATTAATGGACATTGTATATCTTAAACATGGGGAGACTAACGGACTCATAATAAGAAGGAGCCCAAAACTTAATTTTGGGATTGGAAAGGCAGTGCAGTAATAATATTTTAGTGGACTATATTAAAATCTTTGGGCTAAGCTTGGATACTTAAGCTCAATGGAGGCCAAACCCAATTTCTTCTCCTGGTCCCTGTTGTAGCCCATGTATATAAGTAACCTCAACTTATCCTGAAGCCTAATGTTGCGTCTAAAAACACGTGAATGAGAAGGAGGAAAGCAGATTGAGGGGATCCTGAAGATTGTTACCCACACAACATCAGGATCAGACTTGGAAATACAGCAGAAGATTGGAAGGTCGTTTACTGCTACTGGTGATCATCCTCTACATCAACCCTGGAGAAAGGTAATATGATTCTGCTCTTTTGCTTCCGCTGCAGTAGAATCGTATGAATCCCTAATGGATTACGTTAACCAAACGATCGAATGCCAACACCTCTTTCCAGCTACTGTCGCTGATGGATTATCTTCCCCTGCTAGGTTCCTGATGTTGGTGTTCGATCGTTTGGTTAACGTGAACCATTAGGGTTTTATACGATACTATATCAGCGGAAGCAAGAACATAAAATCATATTACCTTTCACCAGGGTATGTTGAAGAAGAGAATCAATTCTCGCCGATAGCATGTGCAACCTCACCTCTCTCATCCAATCTCTAATTTGAGTGATCTACACACCAAAACGATCCTCTCTTCCGTGACATTTCAACGGTGTATCACACATACAGTTTGGAGTTACACACAATTTTAGAAAAATTATGGAAGTTGATGAATAGCAACAGCAAACGACCTATTGATCTTCTGCTATATTTCCAAGTCCAATCTTGACGTCGTATGGGCGACGATCCTCAAGATCCTCTCAATCTGTTGTTCTCTCTACCCTACTCATGGTTAGGCGTGTGTCATTATTAGGGTTTCTGGACAGTTGAGATGACTTATATATAGACTACAGCAGGGACCAGGAGGAGAAATTAGAGTTGGGCTTAAGTATCCAAATTTAGCCCAAAACTTATACTTAAATCCAATAATAATAATATATACCATTAAAATATTATTACTGCACTATCTCTTTAATCCCATAATTATGTTATAAGCTCCTTCTTATTATGAGCCCGTTAGTCTCCACGCATTTTAGATATACATCGCCCATTAATTAATTAAGTTACTGACAACTCCATTAATTAATATATCATCTGAGAGTAGTACCACTCAACCTCATTATGCCGGAATAAATCCATCAACTGGGTTTACATGATAATCCTTATGAGCTCCTCAAGGGGACATCATCAACCTATTTTATCGAACACGGATTCCTTCTACAATCAACAGCACACCATAGAGACAACACTATTTTCCAAATCACTGAGTTTATTGATTTAATTACATGTAAATCTCACTCATTGATGAATCACATAAATACATACTGCCTTACGTGTCAAGGTTATTGTATAGGGATTAAGAGTATGAGCATCCATAATGTGATGAGGCCATGATGTGATGAGTAAAGATAAATTTAGTTGCTTTGTTTTCATGTAAGTTCATGCTTCCAAGCATTATAGCAATTATGCTGATTGAGGCAATGTTCTATTTTGTTTCTTAGAATGAATTTGAGACCTTAGAGAATGACAAAGTTATAGGTTTATCATTTGTATAGTTAATTGCATTTTTTTAAGTTTTATTGAGTCAGTAGTTATTGTATTGGAATATATAACATGTTAATATGTATTTGCATAATATTGTTTTTAGAACATAAATTTTCATGTTACCTGTTTTTCTTAAGTATATAAGAAGATGATATCCATAAATTTTTTGCTCTTTATAACTTCCTTAATTACCTTTTTTATTATTTTTGGTAAATGGTTTGTTTCATTGATGTAGGCTAGCATTATTGCAAAGTTAAGAAGGAGAGGTGTTTTGTCATAAAAAAGCCATATGCTAAATCAATTATTGTACCATTTTAGAAGTTATTCAAGAGCAATGGAGCAGAATTGCAAGGGATAGTGATATTGCATGAGCAGGTCATTTTCTTCATCAGGTCAGAATAAATTTAATATGATTCCTTTGGTGCTTTTGAGAATTAAAAAAAAAGATATTGTATGATTGTATTCATTTGTTTTTAGAAAAGTTATTTTTTTTAATAGAGACAATGTAAGTGATTATCACTCGACTTATTATATTTGTACAAAATGCACTTTTATAAGTTTTTATTTAATGCATGTTAATGATGAACTGAGTTGATATTTGTTAGCTCATGTGGGTAATTACTGCCTTTTTCCATGCTGATAGATTTATAATTTTCTGTTGTGATGTTGTAAGCAATTGCTAGTCTGCGGGTTGCTGCTGCGGTTTTCATATTGCTATCTGATTACTTCTAAGCATGCTGGTTTTCTGTCACTGAAGAAGACTTGTGTCCTAGTTTTCTAGTGTTTTGTTTACTTCTCTATGGTTAGTGTCTACTATTTTATTTGGGAACTTCACTAGAAGGTTGTAAGGAGCAGGTTTATTTTTCTACTGTGCTATTCTACAATTTTGTTGGTTTCCTTGTAATCTTGCTGTTGAAATTTCATGCTACTGCATTTGTTGATCGTCACTATGTCAGCTACTTCTGGGTTACAAGTAGTAGTTTATTGAGACGACTATTGCATAATTGTGTTGGTATTTTTTAAATTAAGTGGAGGATAGGTACAAATGACTATGCTTTGTCTGTTGGTTTAGGTTTTGATTTGATGATGGTGTTTTCTGTTGTTATTTTGTTGCAGTCCACTACTGCTATGTTGAAGGCAACATCAAACAAGATGGGAGTTTTTGCAGTTCCTCCTAACTGTTATATTTCATTGAAAGTTTTTGGATTATTGTATTTCGACAGGACATAAATATCAATCTTTTATAAATTCTTGCATTTTCGTTCTTTGATGTATTGTATATTGTACAGTTTTATTTTGAAATATATTTTTTAAGAATTATAAAAAGGCTCTACCAAAAAGGCTCTAGCCCATGATGTTGTGAAGAACAATCATGGGTGTTGGATAGATCTTACCCGGATGTTCGGAAAATACAAGATAAATTAGAAAATGAATAAAACCCTAGATGTGGGCATCGTCGCGTCCTTCTTCGTCTTGAAGGTCCTCTTGGTTCTCCTCTTGATTCCACATACGAATCTTCAAAGTGATGGATGGATGGAGGAAAGGATGTGGATGATGGTTGGGGGTGATCCCCCCTTGTGGGGTGTGGTATGGTTGTGACCTCTCTTATGGCTCTCTTGTGTTCCATTCTGATTTTTGATGTGATCTACACCCCTTTTTATACTTGTAATCTCTACTTATAGGCCTTGGAATGGGCTTTTTGAGTGATCCACGCATTGAGAGTGTAAAAATACGGATATGGTAAGTTTTCGAGGCTCAATTCGACCTCACCAACAGGTCGAATTGACCCCTCCGTGTCAAATTAGCCTACTATAAGTCCCAGGAGCTCAATTCGACCAGCACAACAGGTCGAATTGACAGGTCGTGGTCGAATTGACTCTTTTACCGTCCGATTCGACCTCAATTCGACAGCACATCAGGTCGAATTGACTTGTACAGTCTCACCGTTTCACGTATAACTTCCACATCCGAGCTCTGATTTGAGTAATTCTTACACTCACGCGATCCTCTCTCCCTTGGCTTTCTATCCATATAAAGAACTTACAGAAACACCAACATTTGAATATGTAACAGGTCATGCAAAGTGGACAGTCGTTCTGAACAGGAACAGCTTGCGCGACTTCACCACTTCGATCATAACTCTCTCGTTTGGAATCCAATTGGGGTGTTCTTCATACCAAAACGACTCTCTCTTTAGTAGCTTTCCAACCATGTATTATATCAACCGTTTTAATATCCACAACAATACAGAAAAATTATGAAATTTGGACGTGCGTTTTTCAGCATCCTTGCACAAATTGCACCTTTTCTCCAACCTTTCACTTTTGATCTTTTTTTCACCTAAAACACAACAAAACACCTCAAGTGCACCTTATTCTCATATATAATTAATATAAAACACTTGTGCTAATATATGACAACAATATCAATCAAGAAGATGTTAAATTGGACAATAAAACACGCTGATTTCCACTCTCAACAATCCCCCAAACTTACTCGTTGCTTGTCCCGAGGCAACAAGAAAAAATAAAGAGAGAGAGTAAGAAAATTAGCGGGAAAACAAGGACTACGACAAATACCCCATTCACAATACAATTGTCCTCAACTTAGGTCATGCAATTCTCATTACATGTAATAATCAATTCATAGCATACAAGATAAGACAATCACCACCAATTCAAATCCACCATTAACATGTTCTCACGGGAAGTATATATCACTCGCACTCAAGTGTAAATGATTTACACTTATGGGTAAAGGTGTTTATGCTCAGATTAAATTCAAGTGCATGCGTAACTATAAGCTTGCCAAAAGTCTTAAACTCTCCACCACTAAAAGTATGATTCGACAGTGGAATCAAAAATGACTTTTATTTTGGATGTAATGTTGGCTCTTTGGTAAGGGTATGAAACATATGGATAAAGTGACTCAATTTGTAGAGAATTAAAATCTGAGATCTTTTGTACTGCATATTTTTTTCACTTCAAGGCTATCCAGCTTCATGCTCTTCTAATTTTCTTTTCTCTCCTTTTCTTCAAACTCAACATGTTTTTTCTTTTCTTTTTTTTCTCGAGGTACCAGTTTCGGGCACTACCCCTAAGCAACTTATTTTCCAGCTCATATTTTTCAGCTCCTAATCACTTGTACAGCTCCAAATATTTTATTCCTTCCAAACTCCATTAAAATCAACTTCACACACTTTGACAGCATTTAATTCTCCACTGAATATAGGAATTTAAGGCTCAAATAGGATATTAAAGTGGCTATCTTTGTAGGTTTCCAAAAAAATTATAAGGCTTTTAGGCTCAACGGGGCTAACTACGGATAAACATCATTCAGTAAGGAATTATTTGGCTAAGTGACTTATAAATTTAAGGATGGCATAATATCATCTCCCATTATCTAACACACATGTAGTTTCAAGTAAGACAAGAGGCAAGTTCAAGAATACACACACAAGAACGATACTCATCAGAAAGAAATATCATGTGATTAATTAACATGATCAACAAGGCTCAAAATCTCACATGAGTTTTTAACAAGTAACAGGGCACTTTTCAAGCTAAGCAATATCCCACAAGTACACATAGAACTTCATATCACAATATAACTCAAGTACACTTCCTTCATCAATTTCAAGAGCATATGAATTTCAAGCACAATTCAAGAATATAAGCTCATGTGTATCACAACCATAAACTCAATCCTTCCACTCTATGAATTTAAAGCACACATAAAAATTAGAATAAGGAAATGAGGGCACCTCATTTGTCTCCTTCAAAACATTCACGAGCTCCTCGAGTTGTTCAACTCGGTCATCTTGCCACTCTTCTACCTTTTTCTATCATCAAAGCTCAAACACTCATCATCATAGGATTCATCAATAATAAAATAGGAGAACTATAAGAAAGAATCAATTGACTATCTAATCGACTCCACACACTAGAAACACCACAGAACACTAAGCAAATTGAAAAAAATAGACACATCAAAACCAATTAAAGTTTCAACATACCGTAAAAAATCAACTCCCCTAGCAAACATTACAAAGAAATGATTATACTCTTGGTGCTTCAATGAGGTAAGAACATTACACCCCCCCCCCCAAACTTAGTAGAAACGTAAGTTGAAACTAAGTTTGAAAAGAGATGTAATTGCTGAATAGTAAGCACCTTAAGTATAAAAATTTCTTACTCCACGAAATAAATAAAGCAATTAAACGGAAGGGCAAGTCCCCCAACAGGCGCTCATGTTTAACGTCGGAGAGTCACGATGGATGTAACCTTTTAAACTACTTGATTGGAGGACGGTCTTGTCGCATCCTCACCTTCAAATGCTTTCTTTCCCTCTTCCTGTCTACACTCAACACCACACCTTTCTTGGTCACAAAAATATGATCATTGGAATTTTCTTCCTCCCATGGCTGTCTAGACACCTCCTTGTCAATCTTCCACTTAAATTCAAAATCATCTGTCCTTTTAAAATCAAGATTAAACAAGTTAGAAACTACACCAATGCTCTTGCATGATTGAATCTCTATGGGCATCTTCATTGCTTGAAGGTTCGACTCAAATGGTTGGTCGAACGGCTTTCTAGGGCATGATTGCGCAGTCTAACGGTTTTGAGCATAACTTTCGCATCCGACCTCTGATTGAGGTGAGTCACGCGCGAAAACGATCCTCTCTTCTGTGGCTTTCTGATGGACTATCTTTGGAGCTGATTCGAACAGGATTCTACCTGTAGGTCTGGTCGAATTGAAGTCCTTCTGGTCGAATTGACCTTCTGTATGAATTTTGTCCTCCGATTCGATCTCGATTCGACCTGAGGGCCAGGTCGAATTGAAGAGGTCTTGGTCGAATCGAGCTTTTGATGAAACAGGTGCTCCGAAGGGTAGGATTCGACCTCAATTCGACCAAAAGGTCTGGTCGAATTGAAGTGTTTCTGGTCGAATCGAGGCTCTGTTGCTTCCAAATCACATCCAGGCGTCCAATTCGACCTCCCCTGTTGAATTCGACCTAAAGTGTTGGTCCAATTGGGGTCGAATTGAGCCCTTGACGTGTCCAATTTCAATTCTGGCCTCATCAGTCCCTCGTACTGTGTCCCAGACCTCAATGTGATGACATTATTCTCCAATATTTGTGTCAAGTGATTCACATTTGTGGCCATCTGCCCCATCATCAAGGTAAGGTCCTTCAACTACTTAGATAAATCTGTATGGTTTGCATCAGTTTTCGCCTCTAGCTTAGCCCTTAGACGATCAACCCTTGCATCATTCTCAGCCATGTATCGATTGAAGGTATCTTCAACACTCTTCACTTCTTGCTGCTGCTTCATACTAGGCTCCCTTTATGTCAACTTTGTAATCTGCCTTTGCTGGGATTCCAGTAGCTTGTTAATGTTAGCTAAACTAGAGACGATCTCATCATCCCTATTTGGCTTCACCACTTGATGTTCAACCTGCGCTACCTTTCCAAGTAAATATGATCCTTCATCTCTCTCTACAGGCCAATCACATGAATTCATAGAGATGACTTCAAACAACTTTTCTGCTTCAAGTGCTGTTTTAGATAACAGAGCTCCTCCTGATGATGCATCAATAAAAATACGCAATTCACAATCCAATCCATAGTAGAAGATGCTTATGTACTCAGCCTTAGACATTACATGCTGTGGGCACCTCCTGAGCATGTCTTTAAACCTGTCCCACCTCATAAAATTTCTCACCCTGATTCATAATAAATTGGGTAGTCTCTTGCCTTATTCTTATGATCCTTGAGGGTGGCATGTATCTCTCCAAAAACTTCTGCTGCAGTTGGTCCCATGTAGTGCATTCTGTGGCATCAAGAGTCTCATACCAAGCTTCTGCCTTATCAATCAAAGAGAACTTGAATAGAGGGATTCTTCTAGCATTATCATTCGCTCCAGCACCCTTTTGAGTGTTTGCATAACCAAGAAATCTTCGGAGGTGCTGATATGGATCTTCAAAACAACCTCCAGAAAATGGATTCTTCTCTACCATGCTAATAAGAGTAGGATGCATCTCAAAATCATCATATTCCCCCTTGCTCCTATCAACCCCATGTTGTCAATACCATAGTTCGTGAAAATTTCACGTATGGCAATATTATCCGGATCCTACCTTGCTCCGGCCATGTTTAGCACAGTGTGTTATTCGTTCCTTTCCTTCCTCTCTTTTTCCTAGTGCACAAGTACCTTAAAAAAATTCAAGGTTAGATAGAAAATAAATAATCACAAATAAAAGTCTTAATCAAACTAGAAATAATAAACTAATAATAACAGTCGTCCCCGGCAACGGCGCCAAGAACTTGATGCGTGTTTTCTTTGCATGCAAAATTAATTCCCAAGTATTAAGGATATCAATTGCAGCTTAGCAAGCGACCAAGTGAATATCGAACCCAAGGGACGGCGTATTATCAATTTAATTATTTACTAAATTAATTAAGACAAGTTGGGAATTAAGTTTGAGGTTTGAATTATTAATCTACTAACAAAATTATCAAATAACAATTAAAATAAAAGATCACTCGAAGAATATGAAAGTGGATCAAGTAGGAGAATAGGTAGCTCTAGGGTAATCCAGTTTCACTCATTAATTTTCCATTCGTGTGTTGATGTCCGACTCTGCCTTGTAGAATATGGACGCATCACTAAACCATGCATATCTACTCTATAGACACAAGTAAACAAGCGTATAACACGTGTGAATAACCTCGGAGTAAGAGATATAATTTCATCCCCCTTTCTAGGTACTATCAGTATCAATTATTTTCCTGGGCAATTGGTACTCTAACCCGATATGATCTCCCTTTATAGGTACTATAAAATTACCCTCTTTATCCTACTTACTAACCCAAATTCAATTCAATTAATAAGTATTCATATATGATAGTTCTAATGAAGCTTCGGAGTCCCCTCACTTAGAATCATAACATGGAATTCTGTTCAACGGTGAACGCACTCAATCTACTACCAAGATACATATTCAGACTCTATATACCAATTGAAGATGCATAAAACGACCGTGAATATGAATTAAGAAAGCACAATCATATATAAAATAAATCCACAAGTAGTGTTGTACGGAGTTTACACACGAAAGTTCAATTAATTCATAGAACCTTCAAAACCCTAGTTCTACCAAAAAGGCTCTAGCCCATGATGTTACGAAGAACAATCATGGTGTTGGATAGATCTTACTCGGATATCTGGAAAATATAAGATAAATTAGAAAATGAATAAAACCCTAGATGTTGGCGTCGTCGCGTCCTTCTTCGTCTTGAATTCTCCTCTTGGTTCTCCTCTTGCTTCCACATACGAATCTTCAAAGTGATAGATGGATGGAGGAAAGGATGTGGATGATGGTTGGGGGTGATCCACCTTTGTGGGGTGTGGTATGGTTGCGGCCCCTCTTATGGCTCTCTTGTGTTCCAATCTGATTTTTGATGTGATCTACACCCCTTTATATACTTGTAAGCTCTCCTTATAGGCCTTGGAATGGACTTTTTGAGTGATCACATCCATTGAGAGTGTAAAAATATGGATATAGTAAGTTTCCGAGGCTCAATTCGACCTCACCAACAGGTCGAATTGACCTCTCCAGGTCGAATTAGCCTACTGTAAGTTCCAGGAGCTCAATTCGACCAGCACAACAGGTCGAATTGATAGGTCGTGGTCGAATTGACTCTTTTGTCGTCCGATTCGACCTCAATTTGACCAGCACATCAGGTCAAATTGACTTGCACAGTCTCACCGTTTTGCGTATAACTTCCACATCCGAGCGCTGATTTGAGTGATTCTTGCGCTCATGTGATCCTCTCTTCCTTGGCTTTCTATGCATATAAAGAACTTACAGAAACTCCAACATTTGTATATGTAAAAAGTCATGCAAATTGGACAGTCGTTCTGAACAGGAACATCTTGTGCAACGTCACCACTTTGATCATAATTCTCTCGTTTGGAATCCAATTGGGGTGTTTTTCATACCAAAATGACCCTCTCTTCAGTTGAACAACCTTGTATTACATCAACAGTTTTGATCTATACAACAATACAGAAAAATTACGAAAGTTGGCCGTGCGTTTTTCAGCATCCTTGCACAAATTGCACCATTTCTCCAACTTTGCACTTTTAATCCTTTTTCCACCTAAAACACAACAAAACACCTCAAGTGCACCTTATTCTCATATATAATGAATTTAAGACACTTGTGCTAATATATGACAACAATATCAATCAAGAAGGTGTTAAATTGGACAATTAAACACGCTAATTTCCACTCTCAATAATTTCGAGATGGAATTAGGTGGCCGGAATATTTTTGAAGGAGACTGCGGATTTAGATCGTCTAGAGGATAGTCGCCCACATGGCGTCAACATGAGGCATAAGAATACAGTAGAAAATTATAAAGTTATTTCTACAGTTCGCGATTCAGACTTCTCCACCATTCTTCGATGAAAGGTAATTATTTCTGATTATTCCACTGCGTTAGATTTCCATGGAACCCAAATAGATTATGTTTGCCATAAGATCCGATCACCGTCAATGGGAAGGAAGTTTTATGGTTCATAAAAGTTTATTTAGTCGTGCGTGTTGAAGCTGAGGGTGATTCAAATAGCTGGTTTTATGAAGATATTATATGTCCATAAACTACACACAATAGTTTATTGTGTATAGTTTGTTGGTTTGTTGTGTGATATTTGAACATCTTGTGCCGATTTTTTATTGATTGAAAAGTCAAGTTTGCCTTGGTTGCTGTTTACAGCGGTGGTTCTATATTTACTGTCATTATCTACTAAACCTTGTAATCGCATGATCTAATTTAATATACTGAATGTGAATTCCTGGTAACTGTGTAAGCAGGAGGGGGAAATTTTCATTTGTTAACAAATAACGAATAAAGTGACAAGTATGATGAGTGTGTTTAGATGACTTATTTCTCAAGATGTTATATTAGAACTAAGTTATACTCTAGGCATTGTTGTCAAAATTATTTTAGGAGTTATGAATAGTATAATGCAAGAGGGTAATAGAGGAGTGAATTCTAACTGGCTGCGTTAAGCATATGTAAAAGGAGTGGTTCAAGTTTGTTACAGACATCTAACTTGAAGAAGAATGAGGGCATGGAATTTACAAATTATATTGGCTACTCAGACTGCTTAGTAAAACCTCGGACTGTTCAAGTTTGATCTTTCTCTATTAAGTGAAGGTAATAATAAATGATTGATGAGCCCCACTTTTTTCTCAAATTAATCCACTTGACATACCAATTTAAATGTCAACGAATATTTTTTATATAGTCAAGCTGCAGAAGAATATAATTTGCTTAACTTACAATTCATTACCATTTCCTTTATTTATTATTTTTTGTCTGCAGTAGGGCCCACCTTTGGGGATCGGTGGAGCAACATAAGATAACAATAGGGTGAGTTTTAGCACACATCTTAAAGCAAAAATATTTCTGTATACTCTCATTTAGTTTCGTTTATTTATGTTATTTGTTTATTAAGTTTCAAGTATAGTTGGATAAGAAATTCATGGTTCTTTTCTTATGTGGATTGCAGTCCTGATGATACAACATGGAATTTAGGTATGTCATTCTTATGCCTAGACAGGGGCTGCCCTGGGGCGATGCCGGAGGTGCCGCCGCATAGGGCCCCACCCTGACGAGGGCCTCCGATTTTTTTATACATATATATATTTAATTATACCTATATTTTAAAGTTGGTTTATATAAAAAAATATTGGGTGGATCAACTGGCTTTAGGCCCTTTTTCCCTTCGCCACCACGCATGATCAAATCCCACACGATACAATTTTGCTAAACAATTTAATATGCACGCATTAGTTCCGCAAACAATTTATTTTTATTTATCTCCAACTGTTAATCTGCTTGATAATTTATATCCGCAAACAATTTATTTTTATTTATCTCCAACTATTAATCTGTGTGACAATTTATATCTCCAGTTGTTAATCTGCGTGTATTAGTTCCGCACGTGTATTAGTTCCGCAATTAATGCATATGACATATCCACATTTTAGTTTTTTTTCCAAGAGATATTAAATATTTATTAATAGATATATTTTCAAAATTAAATTACACGATCAAATGCGCAATTATTATGCATTTTCAATTTTTTTTCTCTACATATTAATTATCTATTAATAGATTTATTCTTAAGGTAAATTACACACGATAATATGGTTCTAAAAATCTTTATTTTTTAATCTTTTCCATTCTTTTAAATATTCTAATCATTTTTTTTCTTAATTCTTTTCAATTCATCGTGACCAGAGTACTTCTATTTTCTGTTCTTAAATCTTTATTTTCTTTCTCTACAGCAACATCTCTGAGAAATGAGAAGAATCGTACACCGTTATTCTTTTCGAACAAGGTATTTTCATTTTATAGTACTTCTTTTTACTCTATTTATTTTTCTATTCAAATTTGTTTTATGATTCCATTGAATTGATTGTTTTTATAAATTATTCTTAATAGTTAATTGATAGTTTGAGATGCCTCCTCATTGAAAATACTCATTCGGATATGAAAAAGAATAAAGAAGAGGAATTTATGAATAGTTTGAGATTAAATGCATTGTCTTTGATTTCAATTGAGAATGATTTTCAACAGAAACTCAATTATGAAAAATTAATTGTCGATTTTGCTGAAAAACGGCTAGAAGATCAATTTTTCATAAGCTAGTTTCATATAAATTTTATAATAAATATTGAAACTTTTTTTGATGAGTTATATCATTATCACGTCTTTTATTATTTTATGCTCAGTTAATATGTTTAATTGTATATTTATATTTATATTCATATTATTATTTTATTATTACTTTTTTATGTTGGAAAAAATTAAGAGGCCTAAAAATGATTTGGCACCGGGCCCCTCAAATTACAGGACCGGCCTTGTGCCTGGATGTTCACTGAAACTAAAAATTTTCTTTTCTCATACGTTGTATCCTAATTTTCCTTTCTTGCACACTAATGATGTTTTCTTACTATACATTTCTGAAATTATGATATGGTCCATATGCATCATGTGTTATGAACTATTTGTTTTTAATGTCAGAGATGCTTCCATGATTAGGATGATTAGATATCATTTATTCAAAGTTGAGTGGTGTACCTAGGGGTGAGCATGAAATTTTTAAAACAGCTCAAACCGCCCGAGTTACACTGAATTGCACCACCACTAACGATATTTTGCGTAAACAACGGTTTATTTACATTTGACAAAATCGAACCTCCATAAGGTGCGATTTTGATTTTTTCCTAAATTTATGTTGCACCGCCTAATATATACTATATGTGTGTGTGTGTGTGTGTGTGATTTGAAATTATTTAAATGTTCGAATCTAAAATTGTTATACTCTTTAAATATATATTCTTTGTCAAAACTTATAATTGTCAAATTTTCTAAAAAATGGTGATGGTTTTAAAAAAAATATGCATGATAATCCATCTCTTAAACATATTATGACATTTCAATTTTATAATGAGATACTATAAGTTTAAAATAGCAAACAAGTTATTACTAGTAAGAAATTATTATCTTAAACTAGTCTAGAATTATATATCATGTAATTGTCATTATAGGCTACTAAAATAACATTTATCTATAGGTTTTAAGTTATTTGTATAGCAATATGCTATCTTATTAAAAAAATCGCCAAACCGCCAAAACCGACCACCAAACCGAAAAAATTGTATGATGAACTATAGTTGAAAAACTGTTATAATATCTTAGCTCAACTAGATTTTTTTTAGAAAGCCCAAAACCTATTTATTTATTTTTATGGCCCAAAAGGCCAGCCCAATTAAGCCCAACTAGATTTTTTTTTTGAAAGCCAAAACCTATTTATTTATTTTTATGGCCCAAAAAGCCAGCCATATCTTAGCTCAACTAGATTTTTTTTAGAAAGCCCAAACTTATTTATTTATTTATTTTGTGGCCCAAAGTTTCAGCCCACTTAAATGGCCTGATATATATAATTATTAAGGCTAAAGTTAAAAAAAAAAAAAGAGAGAATAACGGGAGAAGAAAAACAAAAGAGGGGAAAGAAGAGAGTGAAGAGGAGAAACCCTTGTTGATCAAATTCTCCCTTACAACCCTCATCCTAGGCGGTTTCTAAGTTGTTTTGAGGTAAGTGGTGTGTGAATTAAGCTTCCTTCTTCCATGGTTTTGTAATTTTGTGGGGTTTTTCTTTTTGGTATGTGGGTAATTTGCAGATTATTCTAACTGATTTTGACATAGCTATTGCCCTCGAAAGTTTTCAAACTTAATTTATGTACGTAGCTGAACTCGTTAGCTTTCCGTAGCCACTTGAAATGCCTCAATCTGATTATTCTACAATTAGTTATGATTTTTCTCGTAAACTGCCGCTAGCAGGAAAATTTCAGAATTTTTATGTCAAATTCAAACTTATTTTCTATCGTTTCGTTTAGTTAATGAATTGAAACGGGTTATGTGGGATTGGGAACTGATGTTAAGAAGTTACATACCATTTTTATTTAATATCGACTCGTTCGAACTCGATTAGGATTTGTTTTTAGCAATGAAAGGGATGTTACCGCTAATAGTTAGTTATATTTAATTTGTCTTTAATTGCTCATCTTCTTTCTAGGTAAAGAACCATCGACGAAGGGCAAGGGACCAACTTCAGATCCGGAGAGAGTTAATCACTTTCTTGTGAGTTGATAATTCGGGAACACTTTCTCTTGTGGGAAGTGTGGACCCTCGATAAATGTGCATTTATTTTAGTTTTAGTTAACTGATAAAAAAATTATTGGGTATTGTGTTATGTGGTAAGAGCCTGATTGGCTCGATTGCTCTGGTTAGAGTCATGTTAGCCATTTTATGAGTATTATTGATTTTAACTTATGTTGAAGAGTCTTGCCGGCTCGATATCTGATACCATTTATTGTGAATTATTTGAGAATTGATTTCTGGTTATTCTTGTGTGCCAATTATGACTCTAACTTGAGTTGTTATTCATCTTATGATTCACATGCATATGTATGCCTGGTACCAAGGTTAAGTAGCCTGAATTGGTCGCGATTCGGGTGAGTTGGAGCGACATTGATTAAGTAGCACGAATTGTCGCGGTTCGGGTGAGTTAGAGTGACAACCAAGTTGCCCGTGATTGGCAAACCCGGGTGAGTTAGATCTAACGGGGCACCTGTCCATTTGCCAAATACTGATACTCTGGAGGGTGATCGTTAGATGGATCAGTCTATTATAGGCTCAGTCAACGTCACCGGTGTGGGACATGCATGTCATATATGTTTATATGTTTGATCATTTCAAGTATTCACGTCGATATTGAATTGTGGACTTTAGCACTTGGCATGTTGAGAAAGAATATTAATGTGCATTTTATCTAGAGTAATGGTGACGGGCTTGGACTGTCTCTTGACGGAGAGCTCAGTTCGAGGAGGATATTGACTACTCACGCGTCTTTTATGTGATAACATGTTGTTTGAACTAATTGTGTTATTCGTAAATGTGCACTAAGGTTTTTATTTTCATTAATATGTATACTGAGCGAGAAATAGTTATTATGGGATGAAATGTTGGATTTTATGTTATGAACCGCGAGTGGGAATACATGATTTGTATAAGGGTCGGGGTGACTGGCTTATCACCTCACTGAGCTAGTGGTTTTGCTCACCCCCATCATTCTTTCCTTTTCAGGCTGTTGATATCGTTTTGGTTGGAGGTTTGCCTATCGTTTGCTCGTCATCCAATAAGTGTTTTGGGTACTTTTACTTTTATGTAAATTGACGGATTCATTGTCTAGATTGTATAGTTTATATTTGTTGACCCCCTTGATGTTCTTTTTGTACCTTCGCGATGTTATATCGTTCATGTATATTTTCTTTAAACTAAGTTACACCATTGTATTTTCTACCTTTGTAAATCCTTGTTGATACTCTTTGAGATGATGTCTTCGAGTTGTACCCGTTGTTATCAGTTGTTCAGTTCTACAGGTACTTGATAGCAAGTCTTACGTTTTCTATAAACTTTGTGGAGTGGAGTGCACCCATTCTACGAAATTTATGGTTAACGTGGCGGTTGTCGCGTTCTGTCTGGGGTCAGGGCGTGACAACTTTCTTGGTTTCAGAGCCTGGTTTTATGATTCTCATTCTTTTTTAGTCGAGCCAATGGGTCCAACTTTGTTTCTATGTCATCCTAAGGTATCGTATTGCCTTGATGTTGACCTTGCACTTTCTTTCATTTCTTCCTTTCAGTCATTATGGCACCTCCAGTTCGTCGTCGAGCTCGAGCTCGAGGACACACTCCTCGTGATCCTCTGAGTCCTCTACTCTCTTCTGTTCCTCGTGGACCTCGAGGACATGTTTCTTCTGATCATGTCGTTCCTCCGACGGCTACGGACCCTATCAATTCTGATCATAGGGTGCCGATTTTCTAGGTAGAGCAACCATGGGCCCAGTTGCGGGTTGAGCACATGATGACACCTGAGCAGTACCAATTGTATTATGATCACATTCGAATACATGGTGTTCCACCACCTACAACGGCTCATACGACTACGATTGTCACTAAAGAGGTTCTTCGTGCTAATGAATCGATTCGACCTACAACTAATGTACCAGTTTTTACTCCTGAATGGCTTTAGGAGGTTCTACTTCTCAAGGTGGACTTTTTATACCTGATTTGGTGAAGCAGTTGAAAACATGGGGACTTCAAAATTTGACGGTGCAAGAGATGCTTCTAAAGCGGGGGCATGGTTAAAGGAGATTACAGAGACCTTTGGCACCTTGATGATTGAAGAATGTTATCGTGTGGTCATTGCGACCAAGCTGTTAGGCCCAGATGCACGACGATAGTGGCAGAAACTAAAAGAGACATCTTCGGTTACTATTACGTGGGCTATCTTTGTGGAACGATTCAAAGATCGATACTTCTCTCAGTACATCAAGGATCAGAAGAGAAAGGAGTTCTTCAACCTCTTTCAAGGCATTATGTCGGTCGTGGAGTACGAAAACAAATTTCTGGAATTGTGAGAATTTGCTCCTGAGTCATATACGACGAGAGACTTATGCAAGAGATTTGAAGATGGTCTTAATTTAAATATTCGAGATCGCATCAAGTCCGGAGACAAGTACGAGAGTCTTGACGATCTCGTAGAAGAATCCCTGAGGGTAGAAGGTTTAGTTCAGGCGAGACATAAGCTTACAGAACGATCTCAAAAGAAAAGGCAAGGGAGCGCATTTACAAGAAATGCATCAAAGGTGTATAGGGGTGTGGGATCTTCGCGTGGCGCACTAAGTTCGGTATCTATTAGTTTTCCTCAACCTCGGGAGCAGTTTAGTAGAGGCGGGAGCAATGTCTCGGGATCGGTTGGTGAAAATCGCAAGTGCCAGAATTGCTTAAAATATCATGACGGCCCCTGTAAGGCTTCTCAAGTATGTTTTCAGTGTCGACAGCCGGGGCGTATGCGAAGTTCTTGTCCTCAGCTTATGGGAGCGAGCAGTCAGGTTTCTGGTCAGCTTCGTGGTAAACTAACATATTCTACACCCAGAGATACTCGATCTGCAGTTACTAGAGTGCCCAATGCCTCAAGCGGCCCTAGTACTCAATCACCTATGCAAGGATGGAAGCAAACTAGAGTATTTCATATTTCCCAGGAAGAGGCTCGCTCAGATCCGAAGGTTGTGACAGGTAATTTATAATCTGAGTATTTTCACATGCTAGATCTAACCCCGCCTTGTTATGCCACTTGATTACGAATAAAACATTCATAAGAAATTCTATCTTTTCGAATTTTTAAATCACAATCTCACCTAATATTGCTTCTTTAGGCCATGTGTTTGTGGGAGACCATCAGGTCTACTCTTTATTTGACCCAAGTTCTGATAGGTCTTATATCCGGGATGATCTTACTGCGATCTTAGATTATCCTATCTTTCATTTGTCACCTGGAATCATCGTTCATACCCCTCTTGGAGAGCGTCTAATTCGTGATTCGGTATTCCTTGGTTGTCCTTGAAGATCAAAGATGTCATTTTAGAGGCTGAATTGATACCATTGCCTTTGATTGATCTTGATGTTATTCTTGGCATGGATTGGCTTTCTTCTCATCATGCAATTCTCGATTGCCACGAGAAGCTTGTTATTTTTCGTAGACCTGGATTCTCAGAACTTGTTTTTGAAGGTAAACTTCAAACGAGATCCCTCTATTTTATTTCAATGTTGACTGCGCATAAATTAATGCGTAAGGGTTGTGAGGCATTCTTGGCATTTGTCATCGATACTTCACTTTCTGAAACTAAACTAGATGACATCCCGATCGTGGATGAATTTCCTGATGTCTTTCCCGAAGACTTACCATGACAACCTCCGAATCGATAGATTGATTTTTCCATTGACGTACTTCCTGGAATCACACCTATATCGATTACTCCATATCAAATGTCGCTTGCTGAGCTCAAGGAACTCCAGACACAACTTGGGGAATTATTGGAGAAGGGGTTCATACGACCTAGCACACTCCGTGGGGTGCTCCAGTTCTTTTTGTCAAGAAGAAAGATGGATTATTACGCCTATGTGTCGACTACCGTGAATTGAACAAGGTGACAATCAAGAACAAATATCCTCTTCCAAGAATCGATGATCTTTTTGATCAATTGCAAGGAGCAACTGTGTTCTCAAAAATTGATTTGCGATCCAGTTATCACAATCTCAAGATTAGGGAATCTGATATCCCTAAGTCTGCTTTTCGAACCAGATACGGTCATTTTGAATTCTGTGTTATGCCTTTTGGACTCACAAATGCTCCTGCAGCTTTTATGGATCTTATGAATTGGGTCTTTCAGCCGTACTTAGATAAGTTTGCCATCATCTTCATTGATGACATTCTTATTTATTCTAAATCGGACGATGAGCATTCTCATCATCTAAGAATTGCTCTGAACATTCTTAGAGAAAATCAGCTTTATGCTAAATTCTCGAAGTGTGAATTTTGGCTTCGTGAGATAAGCTTTTTGGGTCATCACATTTCTAAAGAAGGAATTTACGTCGATCCAGTGAAGATTCAAGCTATACTAGATTGGGACCGTCCAAAGAACGTGACAGAGATTCGTAGTTTTCTGGGATTATCTGGATATTATCGATGGTTTGTCAAAGACTTTTCGTTATTGGCTTCATCTTTGATTAAATTGACTCGGAAAGGGGTAAAATTTGAATGGAGTGAAGAATGCGAGGAAGCATTTCAAGAATTGAAAAGACGACTCGTTTCAGCTCCTATTCTTGCTTTGCCAGACCCAGCGATTGGAGAATTTACCATTTATAGCGACGCCTCGAGACAAGGATTAGGATGCGTTCTCATGCAAGAAGGAAAGGTTATTGCCTACGCTTCAAGGCAATTGAAAAAGAACGAAGAAAATTATCCTACACATGATTTAGAGTTGGCTGCAATCGTCTTTGCATTGAAGATCTGGAGGCACTATCTGTACGGTGCAACTTGTCGGGTTTTCACTGATCACAAGAGCTTAAAGTATATCACCACGCAAAAGGAGCTCAACCTCAGGCAAAGGCTATGGATGGAGTTGATTAGTGACTATGACTTAGTCATCGATTATCATCCTGGCAAGGCGAACGTTGTTGCAGATGCTCTGAGTAGAAAGTCTTCTACCTCACTTGGAGCAATTTAAATCTTTACACATTTCGCTCTATTGTGAAAAGTCTAATGATTCTGCCTTAATCGCCAAATTCGAGGTTAGACCTACCTTGTTCGAGAAATTCGAGAAAGACAATCACACAATGTTTATTTACAACAGAAAATGGCGAAGCTAAATCAAGGAAAAGAAATAGAATT
This sequence comes from Pogostemon cablin, assembly GCA_023678885.1. NCBI lineage: Eukaryota > Viridiplantae > Streptophyta > Magnoliopsida > Lamiales > Lamiaceae > Pogostemon > Pogostemon cablin. The sequence continues at coordinate 17,496,437 of CM042964.1, read as the reverse complement.
TCAAATTCGGGATGATGGACTTCTTACTTTTAAAAATCGTGTTTGTGTTCCATCAGAACTTGATGTTCGTAGAGCTATTCTTGAGGAAGCCCATTCTTCAGCCTATGCTATGCATCCTGGTAGTACCAAAATGTATAGAACACTTTGGGAGCATTATTGGTGGCCAGGTATGAAACGGGACATTGCTGAATTTGTATCAAAGTGCTTATCATGCCAACAGATTAAAGCAGAACACCAAAAACCAGCCGGCATGCTTCAACCACTACCTATTCCTGAGTGGAAATGGGAAAATGTCACAATGGATTTTGTTTCTGGTTTACCTCAAACCCAAAAGGGTCATGACTCAATTTGGGTCATTGTCGATCGTCTGACGAAATCGGCACATTTCCTTCCAGTGCATACCAACGAATCTTTAGGGAAACTTGCCAAGTTATATGTCGTTGAGATCGTGAGATTGCACGGAATACCAGTGTCAATCATATCTGACCGTGATCCAAGATTCGCTTCCCGTTTTTGGCCTAGTCTGCAGAAAGCGCTAGGTACAAAATTACTATTCAGTACCTCGTTTCATCCACAGACTGATGGACAGTCAGAGAGAACTATACAGACACTAGAAGACATGTACGTGCAGTGGTGTTGAATTTGGGAGGTAGCTGGGATAAGTACGTGACTTTGGTGGAGTTCGCTTATAACAACAGTTATCATTCAAGTATTGGAATGCCCCCGTATGAAGCTCTGTATGGCTGAAAGTGTCGAACACCGCTCTTTTGGGGTGAGGTTGGCGAGAGACAAATTGAACAAGTAGAGCTTATCGAAGATGCGAAGGCAAAAATACAACTTATTTGAGATAGACTTAAGGCAGCGCAAGATCGACAGAAAAGCTATGCAGATAATAAGAGGAGCGATTTGGAGTTTAATGAAGGAGACAAAGTTTTTCTGAAAGTTTCTCCATGGAAGGGCGTGTTGCGATTCCGCCGTCGAGGAAAGTTGAGTCCAAGGTATTGGCCCGTTTACGATCGTGCAAATGATTGATCGTGCCGCATATCGACTTGAGCTACCATCGGAATTGTCGAAGATTCACAATGTCTTCCATGTCTCTATGCTTAGAAAATATGAACCAGATCCTTCGCACGTGCTCAAATATCCCCCAGTTGTATTAAAGAAAAATCTATCGTACGAAGTACAACCTGTTCAAATTGTAGATCGCCGAGAGAAAATGCTTCGTAACAAATCCATTCCTATGGTGAGAATTCTATGGAGAAGTGATCAAATTGAAGAAGAAACATGGGAACCAGAGTCAGTCATGCGTCAACACCATCCAAATCTCTTTTCATCCCTAGGAACGTTTATGATTCGAGGACGAAACTTTTTAGAGGAGGGGATACTTTATAATATCTTAGCTCAACTAGATTTTTTTTAGAAAGCCCAAAACCTATTTATTTATTTTTATGGCCCAAAAGGCCAGCCCAATTAAGCTCAACTAGATTTTTTTTTAGAAAGCCAAAACCTATTTATTTATTTTTATGGCCCAAAAGGCCAGCCAGATCTTAGCCCAACTAGATTTTTTTTAGAAAGCCCAAACTTATTTATTTATTTATTTTGTGGCCCAAAATTTCAGCCCACTTAAATGGCCTGATATATAATTATTAAGGCTAAAGTTAAAAAAAAAAAAAAAGGGAGAAGAACGGGAGAAGAAAAACAAAAGAGGGGAAAGAAGAGAGTGAAGAGGAGAAACCCTTGTTGATCAAATTCTCCCTTACAACCCTCATCCTAGGCGGTTTCTAAGTTGTTTTGAGGTAAGTGGTGTGTGAATTAAGCTTCCTTCTTCCATGGTTTTGTAACTTTGTGGGGTTTTTCTTTTTGGTATGTGGGTAATTTGCAGATTGTTCGAACTGATTTTGACATAGCTATTTCCCTCTAAAGTTTTCAAACTTAATTTCTGTACATAGCTGAACTCGTTAGCTTTCCGTAGCCACTTGAAATGCCTCAATCTGATTATTCTACAATTAGTTATGATTTTTCTCGTAAACTGCCGCTAGCAGGAAAATTTCAGAATTTTTATGTCAAATTCAAACTTATTTTCTATCGTTTCGTTTAGTTAATGAATTGAAACGGGTTATGTGGGATTGGGAACTGATGTTAAGAAGTTACATACCATTTTTATTTAATATCGACTCGTTCGAACTCGATTAGGATTTGTTTTTAGCAATGAAAGGGATGTTACCGCTAATAGTTAGTTATATTTAATTTGTCTTTAATTGCTCATCTCCTTTCTAGGTAAAGAACCATCGACGAAGGGCAAAGGACCGACTTCAGATTCCGGAGAGAGTTAATCACTTTCTTGTGAGTTGATAATTCGGGAACACCTTCTCTTGTGGGAAGTGTGGACCCTCGATAAATGTGCATTTATTTTAGTTTTAGTTAACTTATAAGAAAATTATTGGGTATTGTGTTATGTGATAAAGAGCCTGATTGGCTCGATTGCTCTGGTTAGAGTCCTGTTAGCCATTTTATGAGTATTATTGATTTTAACTTATGTTGAAGAGTCTTGCCGGCTCGATATCTGATAGCATTTATTGTGAATTATTTGAGAATTGATTTCTGGTTATTCTTGTGTGCCAATTAAGACTCTAACTTGAGTTGTTATTCATCTTATGATGCACATGCATATGTATGCCTGGTACCAAGGTTAAGTAGCCCGAATTGGTCACGTTTCGGGTGAGTTGGAGCGACATTGATTAAGTAGCCCGAATTATCGCGGTTCGGGTGAGTTAGAGTGACAACCAAGTTGCCCGTGATTGGCAAACCCGGGTGAGTTAGATCTAACGGGGCACCTGTCCATTTGCCAAATACTGATACTCTGGAGGGTGATCGTTAGATGGATCAGTCTATTATAGGCTCAATTATCGTCACCGGTGTGGGACATGCATGTCATATATGTTTATATGTTTGATCATTTCAAGTATTCACGTCGATATTGAATTGTGAACTTTAGCACTTGGCGTGTTGAGAAAGAATATTAATGTGCATTTTATCTAGAGTAACGGTGACGGGCTTGGACTGTCTCTTGACGGAGAGCTCAGTTCGAGGAGGATATTGACTACTCACGCGTCTTTTATGTGATAACATGTTGTTTGAACTAATTGTGTTATTCGTAAATATGCACTAAGGTTTTTATTTTCATTAATATGTATACTGAGCGAGAAATAGTTATTATGGGACGAAATGTTAGATTTTATGTTATGAACCACGAGTGGGAATACATGCTTCGTATAAGGGTCGGGGTGACCGGCTTATCACCTCACTGAGCTAGTAGTTTTGTTCACCCCCATCATTCTTTCCTTTTCAGGCTGTTGATATCGTTTTGGTTGGAGGTTTGCCTATCGTTTGCTCGTCATCCAATAAGTGTTTTGGGTACTTTCACTTTTATGTAAATTGACGGATTCATTGTCTAGATTGTATAGTTTATATTTGATGACCCCTTGATGTTCTTTTTGTACCTTCGCGATGTTATATCGTTCATGTATATTTTCTTTAAACTAAGTTACACCGTTTAATTTTGTACCTTTGTAAATCCTTGTTGATACTTTTTGAGATGATGTCCTCAGGTTGTACCCGTTGTTATCAGTTGTTCAGTTCTACAGGTACTTGATAGCAAGCCTTACGTTTTCTATAAACTTTGTGGAGTGGAGTGCACCCATTCTACAAAATTTATGGTTAACGTGGCGGTTGTCGCGTTCTGTCTGGGGTCGGGGCGTGACAACTGTGGTTTAAGATTAAACGTAAAACTGAAACGCCTATAGCAAGGTTATTTAAATTTCATCGAAAAACTGAGCAAACCGCACAGTGTTCACCCCTAGATGCAACTCATATACCTTACTTGGGTAATCTTGCATCCTCTCTTAGATTTCTTTATAATGAAATGGTGTTTTTTTTATGTAGTTATTTTTAATCAATGAATGATGAAGTTCTGATGCTCATTAGCAAAAAGAAAGGATTTTCTGTTTTCCAGAATAATACATAGTGCGCACAAATTTTTGTCGTTATTTCAAATAGTTAGATTGATTTCGCTGATTGATATCAGATAGCCGCCAGGTGAGGCAGAAGTATTGGCTTTTCATGGTCACACTATGACAGTTAGAGGTACATATTGCTTTTTGTTTAGAAGCTTTAGCAAAGCAATCTAAATTATTGTTTGTTTTTCAAAATTTGCTTTTAAAAAGACACTCATGCTATCGCTTCAAGAGGATGAAGATATTACTTTAATTGAATAAGCTTTATTGCTTTCTTTAATTTCCTTGGACATTCTTGTCTAATACATTACATATATTTAATCTTCCTCAGAAAATTATTGGTTGTTTAGCTTTTTACTTTATCGTTCTTCCCCTTCTTCCCTTTTCTTTGTCCCCCTTCTTATTTTCTTTTAACTTTTTAATATTATTGCGTAGTTATCTAATTTAGATCTTGCTCAACAATAAAATATCATATGGAATTAGATTTTGTCATGCTCTTTTTCTTTATAATTTTATTTAATGTTTGATACACAAGTGCTACTAAGGTGGTTGTTCTGTAGTGCCTCCAGTTGGTAACTTTTTTTTTCAGGATTCAATAGGTTAATTTTCTGAGCTACTCCTTTTATGGTTGGTTATGAGTCAAATATCCTATAATTTAGTTTTCTGTGTTGAATTTCCATTCATGCATGCTTCCACATAATCCTTTTTCCCTAATCTGGTAGCATATTGACGCCCTACAAGATGAAGGGTGTGAGTGATATATTTTACTATAATTTTTTCCCTTGGACCAAATTCAACATTTGTTGCGATCATGATGTTCATGATGAGTGATGTAAAGTTATAACGATACAGGCATTTGACCATGGTAGGGGTGCAAACTCCAAGAGTTACATGGTAGAGGAGATATGACGAGAGCTTGCAAAATCTAAATATTTGCTATGGGAACATGAATCTACCAAGCATTTATGGGAACTTCGATATTAAAGTAAGTTTTGTTTATCTGGTTTTCTTCATAATAGCAATTCATTTCTGTAGTTGTGTTTATGCACTGTGGAGCGCTTTCTTCTTTCTCTGGTGAAATTAATTTGTGACATAGAGAAGCATGCGAAGAAGATCTCAAGGAGAAACTTTCTCGTGCTGTGCATCAAAGGGAATGTTTTGTAGATGAAATTGCCATGTCTAATGCGGATCAACTAGAAGCTTTGGGGCAAGTACTTTAAAAAAGCTACTGTAGGTGATACTCCAACTGAGGTGAGAATCATCTCCTTGTACGTTTATATGCTTTTTTTTCTTCTGGTTTTCTGTGACGCCAGTGAAGAATTCAAGAATCGGACTATCTATGCTGTAAGATCACTTTGGAAAAAATTATAAATGTATTTTGTAATATTGTTGTCGATTCTTAACCAATCATATTTTTATCGCAACACCTATAAAATTTTTGTTAGAAAATACTACAACCAAGTAGATCATTATTTTCACACAGAAGTAATATAAAAGTCGCACAATAAAATGAAAATGAGAATTGAGTACACCCATGCTAATAATGTTTACCCATGCTTATTCTAAGCAGTGTCTTCACTTGGTTGGAAGACGGGAGGAACTGTACGTGTGCAAGCGTGCAGAGAGACTTTTTTCTTACTAAGGTGAGACCATCAATAATTTTCTATGAGATGACTAAAACTTTTCTGCTAATTTTGTGTTTTATATAGGAATAGCCTGCTTGTACTTATTTATTTTCTTCCCAATTTTCATTTTCTTTCCTTAAGTTGTATATGTTTATATTTGTATATGTAATTTATATCTCATTTAGTAAGTAGCATTATATACTCCGTATGAAATTTGACATTGTCAAACTTGGTACTCAACTAAAAAAATCTCTTGGAGCATGAGTGATTGAAAGAGAACATCTAATGATGATTAATTAGTGATAATTCAACCTCTGACTTAAGTTTATTCATGCCATTCATTATGTGCATCTACTCTCTTTGCAGCATACACCTCTTGAAAAGTTAGATAGGAAGCATTTTGTCAAATGATAATGGTGGTTCTGTTGCCCAACGACCAAGTGAAGATGCAAAAGAAATTGCATTGATGGAAATTTGTTGCATGAGATTTGTTAATGTCATCTATATTCTGTCATTCCCTCAACCTTTCATGTGTGTTGCTTCTTGTGTTTCTATTGCAGTTCATCTTCATATTCTCCACCTCTGTCTCTATCTTTCTTCTAATTTCTGTTATTTTCTCACTTCTATATCTTTCTCTAGTATATTTCAATTTGTCTTTTTATCTTCTATGTTATTGAAGACTATATCTTTTATCAGCACTAATTCTACTTCACTTGAGACTTGATATTCTACAAATTATTGTACACACAAAAGAAAATACCGAAAAGAAACACACCTTGACATATGATGAAATTGACAAGAATGTGATGAGTTACTATTTTCAACTTCAGTTAACTAGCATTCAGTAAAGAATAAGAGAACATGTATATGTACAAGTAATTCACATGTACTTGCAGAAGGAAAATTATGGTAAGGACTTGATTGTAGGGATTTAATAGGGCCTTCTGTTATTGTATTCAGCACTATTCAAGTTATGATAATGCAACTAGAATTATTGATCAGATGGAAGGTGGTATTGAGTACATTCTACAAGTCCTGATGGAGATCAACTTGCTATGGTCAATGATAATTTGATCAAAATTCTTTCTAGGTTTCATTTAATTTTTTGACATGTTAAATCTCTTAATATGTAAGAGATGGTTCAGGAACTTATTTGAACTTATTAGGTTCTTCAAATTATTGTGAACCTTGTTACTCATCAGATCTGGTTGAACTATTAGTTTTTTAATAATCATGATACTTAATTATGCAATGTTGCCTATGTGCGTGCTTATTGTTTTTATTATTTTTACATGCTTATTTTAGCACCATAAAATTCCGGCTGGGCTAGCACCTCAGCAATGAGGTGCACCTAGTTAATGTTTAATTTCACATATCATTAATGTACTTATTCTGTTTATCTTTATATTTTTTTCTCTAAATTGTTTTCTTACTGTACATTTTATTTAAATATTTATTTATAAATTACAAAGCATGACTTAAACGACAACACTTTTTTTAGGCAAAGACTTATGCGAGACCGTCTCACGGGTCTCATTCCGTGAGATGGATCCCCCATTAACCAGATTGGAGCGCTTTTTAAGATATATTTATTTTATTTATTAAATTTTAACTGTAGTTTTTTGCTGACATACTGGTGCGACTCTCCTTTTTTGTCAAAGATGCGTGTTCGAAACCCACAGGCTGCTATTTTCATATTTTTTCCTTTTGTTTTTTAATTACTAATTTTCATATTTCTTTTAAAATTATAATTTTCTATTAATTAAAGAAAATGATTGATTACTATCTACTATATATTATACTCTTATATTACTATTAGATACATTGCGGTGAAAATATTACTGATATATACAATATATTAGGATGAGATATCCAATATATCCCTCTGTAACAATATACTGTGAAGATAAGTCTTTCTGAATACAAATATATTAAACATTAATATTTTTGAATACATAAGTTTTGTATAATATTATTCATAAGTTTTGTATAATATATAACATTATATACCGAACGTAACATATTTAAATATATTGGCTATAAATATATCTGAATACATATATTTTGAACAACAATAAATATCATAGATTTTAATATATTGAACATAAATATTTTTGAATACATAAAATTTGAATAAAAATAAACGTCAAAATTTTTTGAACCGTGAATAGATGAGGTTTGTTGTGATGTTTAAGGGAGTAAATGACGAAGATATTTTTTCTGAATACAAATATATTAAATATGGTAAATATCAAAATTAGTCCTGTAAGTATGGAATTTTCCAACTTTAGTCCTTTATCATTTACGATTCTCAATTTTGGTCCTTTTATGTCCAGTTTTAGTCCTTTTGGTCCAGTTTTGGTCCTTTTTTAAAAATTTAGTCCTTTTTTTGTCCACTTTTGGTCCTAAATGCATACACTTTCGGACTATTTTTAGATATTTTTTTAACATAAAGGACTAAATTTGGACAAAAATGACTAAATTTGGACCAAAAGGACTGAAAGTTGTCAAAAAAGGACCAAAATTTGAGAATTGCAAATAATAAAGGACTAAAGTTGGAAAATGTCACACTTACAGGATCAATTTTGATATTTACCCATATTAAATATTAATATTTCTGAAAACAAATATATTAAATATTAATATTTCTGAATACATAAGTTTTGAATAATACATAACATTATAATATAACAGATTTTAATATATTGAACATACATATTTCTGAATATATATATATATTTTTTGAACAATAATAAATGTCATAGATTTTAATTTATTGAACACAAATATGTTGAGCATAAATTATTTTGAATACAACCTATTATTTGAATATCATGTGCGACGTTTTTTTATGAGATTGATTAATCCCAACCTATTTCCTATTTTTATGGAGAGATTAATGATTAATTATTTTCTGAATATAATAAATTATATAATAGGGTTAAAAAGGGTATTTGATGGGTTCAATTTGTAGTGGATAATATTTTAATTTAGATAATGTACCTGCTAGTAATATAAATAGATAAATTGTCCCTATAAGTACTGTACCCTAAAAAAATTAAATGAATTTCTTATGTTTCTTTTTTGAATTAATATTTTTTTACTATTTTAAAATTGGTTATAAATTTAATTTAATTTTTAAATTTTAATTTATATAAAGTTCTAACATTTTTCAAAAAGTAATAACATTTTAAATAAAACATAACACTTGATAAAAGAAAAGTGATAAATGTCAAATTAAACTATTCCATTTCATTAAAAATTATTACAATAAATAAAAAGTTATAATATTTTTAATAAAAAGTAATTTTGTTCAAAGAAAACTGATAAATTTCAAGTTAAATTATTTCAAAATAATAGAATAAATAAAAAGTGATAATATTTTTAATAAAAAGTGATACATAATTTATGAATAGTGATAGCCAATCAATTAAACAATTTCATGAATAATTCATAGATCGCATGAAAAGTGATAATATTTTTTGACAAAAAGGGATATATAATCAATGAAAAGTGATAACCGTTAAATTGAATAATTTTATGAACAATTCATGGCATAAATAAAAAGTGATAATATTTTTAATAAAAAGTGATATCTGATCAATAAAAAAGTGATAATCGTCAAATTGAACTATTTTAACAATTTGTGAGATGAATAAAAGTGCAATTTTTTTAATAAAAAAATGATATTTGATCAATAGAAAATGACAATATTGTTCAATTATGTTTTATAAACCATTCATAAGATGAATAAAATGTGATAATACTTATAATTAAATGTGATATTTAATCTTGAAAGAGTAATATAATTTTTATACTAAAAATAAAATAAATACCCATAATACGACTTATAATTAATATAATAATTCTTAAGAGAAAAAAAATGAACATATTCCTAATTAATTAAGAGTCAATGCACAGCGCCTTGTTTATCATCCTTGGCTCACGCGGCCGGCTCATTAATTAGTTAATAGGTTAAATGGGTAATACGTCTCATGGAATAGGATCCGTGAGATGGTCTCACGCAAGACGCACCCTTTTTTTTGAAGTTTTAGAATAAATTTTTAAAAAAATTATGTTATGTGCTCCATATGAATATATTAATGTCCTTTGCCTTGAGCCCCGCATTGGCAGCTCATCTGGCCAACAAGGTGACAATTTGCACTAATGATCAAGAATTGAATCTCACTCGTAGTATGGGAGCAACCTCTTAAAATAAGGGGGCTCCTCATGTAGTGGGTGCAGTCTAGCCATGTTGCCCCATTGAGTAACCATGATTTGCTCCTCCACAAGCTGTCAGGTCAGAATATGGGGGCACTTGGGATACACGATTATACCTTTTGCACTAATGTCATTTGCCTTGAATTAAAAGGGAAAGATACTTATTGATTTTGTGAAATTGAGGCGCATTTTCTTTGCAAGCAAAATTAATCCCCAAGTATTAAGGATATTAGTTGCAGCTTAAGCAAACGACCAAATTAAATATCGAACCCAAAGGACGACGTATTATCAATTTAATTATTTACTAAATTAATTAAGGCAAGTGTTGGCAATAAGATTTAAGGTATCGAATTATTAAACTACTAAGCAAATTAATTAAAATAACAAATAAAATAAATAACATTTGAAGAATGCGAAAGTGTCTCAAGTATGGAGAATAGGTAGCTCTAGGGTAATCCAGTTTTACTACTTAACTTCCCTCTCAAGTGCAGGCCAACTCTGCCTTGTGCACTATGGACGTATCACTAAACCATGCAAATCTACTCTATAGACACAAGTAAATATGCATGTTGATGAGTGTTTTCTCAACACACAATATTAATCCCCAAGTATTAAGGATGTTATTGTAGCTTTGATAAGCGACCAAGTGATTATCGAACCCAAAGGACGGATTATTATCTATTTAATTATATTCTAACTTATTTAAGACTAGTATGGCAATAAAGTTGTGATAATTGAGTAACTAATAACAAATAATTAAAAGAAAAATTAAAGTAAATAAACAGTAGAGATTAAACGAAAGTGAATAAGTGAGAAGATAGGTAGTTCTTCAGCCCATCCAGTTTTATTTATTAATTTCACTTCCGTGTATCAATGTCCGACTCTATCTTGTGGAGTATGGATGCATCACTAAACCATGCGAATCTACTATATAGACACAAGTAAATAAGTGTGTAACACGTGTGAATATCCTTGGAGTAAGAGATATAATTCATCCCCCTTTCTAGGTACTATCAGTATCAATTATTACCCGTGCACTAAGTATTCTAACCCGATATAATCTCCCTTTATAGGTACTATGAAATTATACTCTTTATCATACTTATTAACCCGAATAATATTCAATTAACAAGTATTTATATAAGATAGTTCTAGTGAAACTTTGGAGTCCCCTCACTTAGAATCATAACATAAAATCATGCTCAGCAGTGAACACACGCAACCAATAAACAAGATATGTATTCAAACTCTATATAATAGTTAATGATACACAAAACGACTCTGAGTATGAATTAAAAATGCATTGTCTTATATAAAATAAACCACAAGTAGTGTTGTACGGAGTATACACATGGAAGTTCAATTAACTCGTAAAACCTTCATAACCCTGAACTATCGAAGCGGTTCTAGACCATGATTGATTGGAGAACAATCATGGTGGTTGGATAGATCTTACCCATAGTCTTGAAAATTACAAGATAAATTAAGAAGCGAAGTAAACCCTAGATGCGGGCGCCGTCGCGTCTCTCTCCGTCTTAAATCTTCACTTGATTCTCACTTGATTCGACAAACGAATCTCTCTCCACAGCTCCACAGATGGTGGTAGTGTTTCGGATGTTGAGTATAATGAATGTGGTGGTGAACTCTCTTTTCCCTTACGTAGGGTCTTCCTTTTATACTTGCGAGTTCTCCTTCTGGACCTAGAATGGACTTTTTGAGCGAAAACACACACTAAAGGTGTAAAAATACGGATCCAGACATGTCCAGAGCATCATTTCGACCAAGTCCACTGGTCGAACCGATCAAGGTTTGTCGAATCACAGTTCGAATCGACCTGTACAGCACTAGTAGATGGTCAGTTCTACTCAAATGGCAGGTCGAATCGAAAGCTTCGTGGTCGAATTGCATCTGCGAAAACTTATGTTTCTAGTTCGACCATGGTTCAACCACTGTGCTTGGTCAAACCACACTCCTAACGCCTCTCTTCACCTGGTTTGACCAGGGATGCTGGTTGAACCATTTTGTTGTTGGTCGAACTGCGTTCCTGCTTAGTCAAACCGAGTGTCTTCAGCACCCTTTTCTCGGTTCCCATCACTTATATCCCATTTTCCTTCGAAAATCCACTCAAACGGACTTAAACACACCTGATTCATAACTTTCCACCATACCACTCGATTTCTCATGACTTAAGATCAAATCATACATCAATATTACACGAATCAAAGCTAAAAAATACGTGAATTTACATACTCATCAAACCCCCAAACTTACATGTTGCTCGTCCCGAGGCAACGAAATCAAAACCATGAGAGTAAGTGTAGCATTCACAAGTCCATCTAGTCAAGTACAATACATACTCACACATGCAATTCTATCAATTAAAAACAAGTATCACTCGCATCATACACTTCATTCATGCAAAACATCACTCAATCATAATACAATTCGGAGTACTAAGTCATCTTGCTCACAGGATAAGTGTTTACTCTCTCTCTCTCAAGTGTAGAAAATGTACACTTAAATAGGTTAGTATATACGCTCATATTCAATTCATATTCCCGCGTAACCATAAGCTTGGCAAAGGTCTCAAAAATCAACTTATAATCACTTTGTTACTTGTATCATAAAGGACTTGTTTTTGGATTGTAATGTTAGCTCTTTGGTAAAGGTATGGAAAATTTAGATAAAGTGACTAATTCACTAGTAGATAATTACCTTGGAGTTTTGCTTTTCATCAAACAGCTTCTTCCTCTCCATCTTCTTCTCATGATCTTACGATTCACTTTCCTTCTTCACTCAGCATCAACATCATCTATCTTCAAAGTACAAGGGTACCAATTTCAGGCATTACCCTTCTAAGCAGTCGGGGTACCGGTTTCAGGCACTACCCCTAACAAGATTTAATCATTCCTTTCTTTTCTTCAAATTCATGCTACTCGACCAAATTTTCTTCCTTTCTTCTTCACATTCAAGCTAGCATTTATTTACCTCCACTCTCTACTAATAAATAGGGTATTCAACTCGGCTCAAGTAAAGGATAAATAAAGGCTTTTTAATCAAGGCTTGCCAAAGAAAAAGCTTTTAAAGGCTCAACAGGGCTTCCAATGATTCATTCAATATAAGGGAAGGTAAAATTTTGGCTAAGTAACTCAAATAAATAATAATGGCCTAAGATCATGTCCTAATAACTAATCAACCATAAGTATCACATAAGACTCCAAGCCAAGTTCTAAAATATGGTCATATGAATGATTCTCACAAGAATAAACTATCATGCATAGATATAACATGATTTCATAAGGCTCAAATTCTCACATGGGTAATTAGAATCCTAAGTACTCCTTATAACATATAATCAAGATCAATTAGCAACGAACTCCACATATTTAACAAGTTATACATGCTTCTCATCAGCAAAATCAACACATGCAAAATAACAATATCAATCTAAATCAAATATCTCCAACCAATCCATCCTCAAATATCACGTATCATACCTCAATCCAATCACAATATACATACATGACACTCACACCACAAATACACATCTTGTAAAGAGAAAAAGAGAAGGGAGATGAGATGAAACAGATAAGATGAAAAACATGGCGCCCTCTACTCCTCCGGAGCATCATCATCATCTTCGTCCCTGCGCCAATCTTCAAAGTCTCTCTGGAGAGTATCCACCTTCCTATCCAGAGCTTCATATTTATCATTCAAATCCCCTAATCTTTGATCCATCACCACGTAGTTAGCTTGCAGTGCTTTGTATCTCATATCAAGCGCGGCATAACTAGTGGTAAGCAAGCCCAGCTGGTGGTTCGTCTCTTTTTACTCGTTATTCAGGTTAGCCAGATGCTCATTCATCAACCTAAACTGCTCCCTGAAGTACTCATCAGGACTGCCCCAATACTGTTGTTGTGGCACTGCTGGAATGGGTGGTGGTGGCATCTCATGCTGCTGCTGCGGGATATCCATCTCAGGATAAACCTGATCTGCTCCGTGTTCTCCATCTGCTGTTGCTGCGGCCCTTGCTGCCCTTTATCAACTACTCTTTGCAGCTCCTGGTGCATCCCGGCAATGTACATCTGAGCCACAGTCCTCCAATCACCTCTCCTCATGCATGTGATTGAGATAGTCTCATGCGCTAGAGTGTTCATCAACTTATTATCCTCATTTCGGATCGTAGTCAAACCACTTACATCGTACGGGAACATGAAAGAAAAGGGTTTAGATCCCATAGTGTACAACCAATCTCCATCCCAATGATAAGCAAATCCAGCTTTAACACAAGCACTCATGACTAAGTCCGGATCTTCCAAAATGGGTGTAATTCCAGTAAAGTCCATATGGTACGACTCAGCCACAGAAGTCAGCAATCCTCCAATATTCACTCTCTGAAACGTGGAACTCCTGAATCTATAAAGCTGCTGGATCAAGTTCGACCCCACATTGAACCTCACTCCATTCAACATACACCAAAGAGCATACAACTTTTCCCTAGACTCGCAACTCCCCTTAGACTAGGTAAACAATGTATTACCCAAGACTCTATCCATATATCGAATCATGGGATTGTGAATCAAAGAAGCACGGGCATCCTTGGTCTTAAAATCCATGTCCTCTCCAGAAATGGCTCTCCAAAAGTTGTTTGCATTAAAATACCCATTCTCATTCCTGGAGATCCCCTCAGAGTCTCAAAAAGCACATTGAAATCCTCGCTGACCATGTTCTCATCTCACCTCCCAGCTGAAATTAGCACTCATAAGAAAGAGGACTCGCTGCTTTCTTGATCGTGATCGAACACAAAACCTCCGCAATAACATGGAAGTACGTCGGCTTCTTAAGCTCCATGAAATGATGTACCCCTACTTGGTCAAACATCCACATAATATCATCTCGGATGTGCATCGTTAACATGGCCCCATCATCTTGGTACCTCATTATAGCGATCTTGTCAGACATATCACCCCATCGATCCTTTATCTCCTCTCAATTTTCCATTTTAATCTTGAAGTCCCTAGGTAGCCGCTCCTTAAGCCTTAGGTTCTTGGTAACTTCATCCTCACGAGATGGCCTATCTTGTCTTTTCTTAGATCGAACCTTAGTCTCCTTTTCTTTTCCTACAATACAAATATTTCAATACCAAACAGATAAAAGAAAAGCAAACTAACCTTATTCAAACCAACTATACATGAAACCCTAATCAAGACTTCAAGTTAACAAGTATAAATGATTTCATACCAACATGCTTCCAACTTCACCATGAATTCAATGTCAAATGCTAATTCAATTCACTCCAAGCATCAACTCCTTAATAGGGACTATAAACAACTTCAACAACCACTTCACTTCTTTAGCATGCATTCAACAATTCAACTCAAAATTCAACGTGCTCACTTCACCACTCAAATTACTCATCAATTTCACGTAAACATCAAGGTCTAACAACAAATCAACAGTTAAAATCGGACCCATCACTTGTTCATATGAGATTTCAAACAAAATTTCAATTTTCACCATGGATTCACATAAAAATGAGTTCAATCAACTTACCCACTTCAAAATCAAGTAATAGAACTTTAATCCTAGGGTAATAGAGTCAAGAGAACATACCTTTCGGTCCGGCCATGGCAAATTTAAACTAAGTACGAAGAAACCCCAAATTCGACGAGAGACCCTATTTTTTCAACTAGAATGCTCCAAATTCATGACAAATAGAGTGTCAAAAGTGTGGAAAGTGGTTTAATCAGAGCGAAATCAAGTGAAATCGAAGTTTGGAAGAGAGAATTTTTGGTTCGAAGAGGATTCGAGTGTGGGTGGTGTGCAAAGTAATCAAAACAGGGATGAAAATTCACTTAAATTCGCGAATTACCTGTGCGATTCAACCCGAACCAGGTGGACGAACCACCTAATCATGGTCGAATTATACTTCTGGACGATTTTCAGCATTTGGTTCAACCCGAATCGTAGGTTGTACCAGGTTGTCGTGGTTGAACCCGCCTGTTATAAATTTTTAGGTGGTTGGTTTGACCCGAACTCTTAGTTGAATCACTTCCTGCTTGGTGGAATCGACCTGTACAACTTTCAGGTTGCTAGTTTGACCTCCCCTTTGGTCGAACTCCTGGTCGAATCACATTACTCTTGGTCAAACCGACCTGTAACAGATTCTATGATCGATGATTCGACCAGCCTCCTTGGTTGAGCCGATGGTTTGACCAGTCTCCTTGGTCGAATCGAGCATTTGCTCCTTCAAAATTCACTTTTCTTAATCCCTACGAACTTCAAGCTCAAAAACAATCATTAAGTACCAAAACAGAGCAAAACTAAACTCGAGAATCACAATTAAGACTAAAAAATCATCTGCATATACTCCGCATACGACTCAATAAATAAAACACTTCTAAACTTTAGGCAAATTGTAAAAAAATCGACACACCCAAACTGGTTAAAGTTTAAATATGCCGCAAAAAATTAACTACCCTAACAAACGTTACAAAGAAAATATTATGCTCTCGGTGCTAAGATGAGGTAAGTACATCACACCCCCAAACTTAGTAGAAACTATAGGCTAAACTAAGTTTGTAAGAAGATGTAAATTCCGATAAGTAAGCACATCAAATATAAAAATTTCTTACTCACACTAATGAAATAAAATAATAAAACAGGAGGGAATGCCCCCAACAGGCACTCTTGTTTAACGTTGGAGAGTCACGACGGTACCATATCAATGCAAGGTATCCTTAAAGATGATGCAAGAATCATTTGGTGACTTATAATGCTTCAATCGATGCCATTCGCCACTATGATCTCTCCGTCTTTGTCCATGATTTCAAAACTCCCCCTCCGCAGGCTCTATGGATAATGAACGGTCCCGTCCACTTTGATTTCAATTTTCCCGCAAAGAGCTTCAAATGAGAGTTAAAGAGTAATACCTCATCACCTTGCTTGAATTCCTTGTAAGTGATCTTCGAATCATGACATTTCTTCATTCTTTCCTTGTAGATCACTGAATTCTTGTAAGCTTGATTTCTAAACTCGTCTAATTGATTGATATGAGTCATCCTCAACTCTTTTTGATCCTTAAGACACAAGTTCAAACTTCTCAATGCCCAAAAAGCCTTATACTGAATCTCCACGGTTAAGTGGCACGGCTTCCCATAGACGATTTGATATGGTAACATGTTAAGCACTGTCTTGTAAGCAGTTCAGAACCCCACAAATATCATCGAGCTTCATCACCCAATCCTTCCTGTTAGTTCCAACTACTTTCTCCCGAATTTGCTTAACTTGTCAGTTGGAGACCTCAGCTTGCCTATTCGCTTGAGGATGATAGGGTGTAGTAACCCTATGCTTCACACCGTAATCAGTAAGCACTCTCTCAAGAAGCTTGTTGACGAAGTGAGAACCTTAATCACTTACAAGTGCTCTAAGAACTCCATAGTGGGCAAAGATATGATTCTTCAAGAAAGACAACACCGTCTTTGAATCATTCATGTGAGTAGGAATAGCCTCCACCCATTTAGAAATATAATCTACTGCTAAAATGATGTAGAGAAATCCATTAGATGGGGGAAAAGGCCCCATAAAATTGATCCCCCATACATCAAAGATCTCAACAACAATGCTCGGCTGAAGTAGCATCACATCTCTTCTACTTATGTTTCCCATCCTTTGACATCTATCGCATGTTGCTACATAGGATTCACAGTCTTTAAACAGAGTAGGCAAATAAAGAGCAGATTGAAGTACCTTAGTTGTTGTCTTTTGGGCTCCGAAGAGCCCCCCGTTAGATTGTGCACGGCAAAAATCAAGAACACTCTTCATCTCTACCTCAGGCACACACCTTCGGATGATAGAATCTGTACAAATCTTGTAGACGAACGGATCATACCATATAAAAGTCTCAACATCCCTTTTAAACTTCGCAAGTTGATACCTATTAAGATCTCTTGGAATTTCTCCTACGGCAATGTAATTGACATAATCCACATACCATGGATCCACTCCTTGAGCAGCTACTACACAAGCTCTTTCCGCTCCTTCAGTAAACACCGCCATGATCTTCTAATCAGGGAACATCTCCTATATGTAATCAAAAGAATCATCACAATGCTCCCTTGTCTCCAACCTTGATAGGTGATCCGCCAATACATTTTCTGTACCTTTCTTATCTCGGATCTCATTATCAAACTCATATAGAAGAAGGATCCATCTAATGATCCTTGGTTTCGCTTCCTTCTTTTCCATCAAGTACCAGATCGCAGAATGATCCGTGTACACAATGGTCTTTATGTCAACCAAGTACTATCGAAACTTGTTGAATGCATACACAACCGCTGAAAATACCTTTTTAGTGACAGTGTAGTTCTTTTGTGCCGCATTGAAAGTCTTGCTAGCATAGTAAATGGAGCAGAACTTCTTCTCATTCATCTGCCCAAGCACCACTCCAAGTGCTTGATCACTTACATCACTGATCGTAGTCATTTTCACCTAGATTTTAGTGTCTTTATTTGTCTATTTTTGAATGTTTTTATTCGTATTTATGTTACTTTTGGTGGAGTTATTATTATTTTGAGGAATGTGGTATAAATTGATAAAATTGTGTAAATGAGCTTAAATATATGTAAAACAGGTCAAGAAATGGACAAAAACGGAGTCGGGAGCGTAAAGGACACGGAAGAACAGGGAATGTTGGTACACGGGCCATGTGCGGAACACGGCCCTGTAACCAATGGTCGTGTAATATCATCAAAACTCGCTGCTCGCCCAGGAGGATGGTCGTGCGCTGATGCACAGGTCGTGCATTGCTGCACGACCCGTGTGCGGAGCACGGCTCTGTAAGAAGAAGCCGTGCATTGTCATCAGAAAATGCTACATGGCCATGACCATGGCCATGCAGAGCAGCTCGAGCCGTATCCAGAGCACGCACAACACGCCAAAGTAGGTGTGCCTTACACGTGCCGTGTGCTGATGCACAGGCCGTGTAGGTGCAAAATTCTGTGTAATTTTCAGAATATTCCGAAAGCTTCTAGAAGGTCCATAAGTGACCATGACTTGTGTGAAATTTAAAGGGGGAATTCATTGGAGATCAGATTAGAGCAGTTACATACACCAAAACACCACATTTCCTCACATAGTAGATCCATCTTCCATCTCTTCCATCTCTTCCATCTAGATCCATTAAATCTCCATTTGATCTACATTTTCAATCAATAAAACCTTCATTCCATCCATCCTACCACCATTTGAGAATATTGGAGCATCAATTGTTGAAGTAGTTAATCAATTGAAGAGGAGGAAGGCTTTTCTTATACAAGGGAAGCAAATCTACTTTTCAATTGTTAATTTTCTTCTTATTATGGTTCAAAGGGAGCAAATCTTGATTTGTATTGAATTAATTACCATGTTTAGTGGCTAGTTTTATAATAGGGCTAGTCATATGAGTGGTTGAGGTGAAGAGTTAGATATGTAAAACTTGAGTAGTGATTTGAATTGATTTATGGATTTTCTTCTGTGATATATCAATCATGTTTCATTTCAATGTATGTGTGATTAAATTCTCTATTCATTATATTAGGATGGCCATTCCAATGTTGTGAGTGAAGTTTTAATTGAATCATGTATTGAGTTGTGCATGCATGTTAGTATAAGGGGAGGTAAGTCATACCCTCCTAAGGCTTTGAACATTCATAGAGGGACACTTAAGTAATTGAGTAAAAAGAACCAACTTATGATCATAGTACCTTAAGGGAATTGAGATTAAGACCAATCTTAGGAGACTTAGGCTTGTAAAAGAGTCGAGAACCTAGTTGCCTTGGTCATATGAACTAGGGGTAAATTTGTGATTGCTTTTAATCCATAAGTTAATGAGAATTACTATAAATGGCTTTGCATATCTAGCTCAAGTCTCAACTATAAGTATGATTATCCTTGCTCTCTTCTCAAGTGAATTCTACCTCCATTCCATTTATCATTTGTGTGTTAATTGAAGCATTTACTTTGTTAGTTCAAGTTCTTAGTTAATTAGAATAATTAGTAGCGTAAACAATCAAACCTTCAAACATATTATCTTTACAAAGCATAAATCGATGAACAATTCGGATACTAGCCAATGTTTGCTTTCCCTTGGGATGACAATCTTATAAATTTTGCACTTGTTCACGCTTATACAACAACGATAGAGTATACTTGCTCTTGACATTTTACTAAAAAAGCGACTAAGCTCATGGCGCCGCTTGCCGGGGAAATGTTAAACATTTGGCTGTAACAAGTTTGAAGTTGATTAGTTTTGATAAGGATTTCTTTTATTTATTATTTGTTTACTTGTCTTGGTTGTTTTGGGAGCTAACTTGGAATTTCTTGTAGGTGCATGCGAACTCGTTCAAGGTCTCAATCCATTGAACCTTTGAACTTGGAATTGGAAGCTACCTTGAGAAGACAAAGAAGATGAGTGTTAGAACCTACGGAGGAAAATATGGAAGAAGTAAGGGATAATGCAAACATGGTTGATGAAGGAGGACACAATAATCCGGAGTTTGTGCCACAAGTTTATGCTCAACAAATGTACTTGCAAAATCAACAAATGCAAGCTATTATTCAAAACTTATTGGCACAACAAGAAGCAAGGAATAACCCTCCGGTGGTGCAAAACCAACCCCGTGGAAATGGACATAATGGAGGTGGAATGAACATTCGAGATCATTTCCAACCTCAGTTTGGGAATTATGCGATGGGGCTGCCATTAAATGTTAATAATTTTGAGATCAAGACGGGATTGATCAACATGGTGCAAGCAAATCAATTTTGTGGTGGTGCTATGGAGGATCTGAATGCTCACTTAGCCCAATTTACTGAGTTGGCAAATACGATAAAGATAAACGGGGTAAGTGAGGATGTGATCAAAATGAAGCTTTTCTCGTTTTTATTGAGAGATAAGGCTAAGGCTTAGTATCATACTATACCACCGGGATCCTACACCACATGGAGAAAGTTGGCACAAAGATTCTTGAGCAAGTATTTTCCACCATCGAAGATGTTGCATCTTAAAGGGCAAATTTTTCAATTCAAGCAATTGCCACTTGAGTCATTTAGTGAGGCATGGGACCATTTCAAAGAGATGCTAAGGAAGTGTCCACAACAAGGATTCCCTGAGGAGCAACAAATAGGATTTTTCTATGCCGATTTACATGAAAGTGAAAGGATGCTTATTGATGCTTCGGCGGAAGGTTTGATTTTGGGACAAACTCCGAAAAGAGCAATTGCCATATGTGAGGAAGTAGCTTTGAATACGGGTCAATGGCCCATGGATCGTGCATCGGGAATGTATGAAAGGGAAAGGATTATAAGATGGAAGAAGTGTGCTTGCAACAAGTGAAAAAGATGAAAATGCCTAAGGAAGATATGACCGACAAGGCGATCATGGAGATATTAAAGAAGATGAATGCTAACATGCAAGTGTCTCCAAATTCGACACCTATGGTGAATCAACAAGTGCTTACAAGTCCTCAACAAGGTATGTCATTGCCTTTGATGAATCAACAAAGTGTTTCCTAATCTTCAACAAGGCATGACGATGCCTAATATGGGTCAATCTTCTCAAAGTGGTCAAACACCTACATCCATGCCTCAACAAGGTATGTCCTCTAATTTTGGAATTCAAGATGCATGGTGTCCACCGGATATGACACTTGAGGAAGTTGCCTTCATGCAAGGAAGGAACTTCCAAGAAAATTATGGTGGTAACTTTGGAAGTCATGGAGGAGGATATCCACAAAGGCAAGGACGATGGGAGCAAGTTAATTTTCAAGGAAATTTTAACCAACCTCATAGGTATGAGAACTTGTCATATGGAAATCAAGGGAATGTACTTACTCTTCCACCGGGCATTAATCCGGGGGAGAAAGCTCCAAATGGTGAAGGAAAGGCTACAAATGAAGATCAATTCACAAAAATTTTTGAGTTTATGAAGCAAGAGAAAGAGGTGAATGATAAAAGATTTGATTTTATGAAGCAAGAGAAAGAGTTGAATGATAATAGATTCAAAGCTTTGGAGACACAAATGAGTCAAATGGCAACCGAGCAAGGTGAAATGCATCGAAAGGGTAAGTTTTCCTCCACTACAGTTACTAATCTTAAGGAGCAATGTTTGTATGTTACCGTTTATTAGATAGAAAGTAAGGTTGAGAAAGGGTTGGTGGAAACAACAAACATTGTTTCCAAGGTTGAAGAAGTAGTTTGTGATGAAATTGTGTCAAAAGTGGAAGAGAAAGTTGCCATTGATAAAGAATTGTGTTTTGATGATGAGAAGATAATTGGTGAATTCTTGTCTTTGTTGGATTATGAAAGTAATTGTGATGAAGAGGTGATGTTAAAACAAGATCATGACATTGTCAAAGTTGAAGCTTCAACAAAGGTTGAAGACCCCAGTAAATTCGTTCTTACTTGTAAAATTGGAAATGGGAAATATTTTAATGCTATATGTGATCTTGGTTCAAGCATTAATGTGATGCCTTTAGAAATTTTGAAAAACTTGGCATTGGGAGGTTAAAGGAAACGGATGTGGAAATTTGAATAATGAATGGTTCAATGATAAAGCTCCGTGGAGTTGTGGAGGATATGCCTGTGAAAATAGAGGATTTTGTCTTTCCGGTGGATTTTATGATATTTGAGAAGCAAGCGAATCTTTTGATCCCATTGATTTTTGGAAGACCATTTTTGGCAACCGGAAGAGTAAAATTTGACATGGATAGGAAGGAACTCATACTCCGATCAAATGAAAAAGAATTGGTGTTATCATGCAAAAATTTGAAAGGGGGAGATCTTCATTTGAAGCCACCCGTTAAGCCTCCGGATGATCAAGATCGAGTGGTAAGTGAAATTTTAAAAGATGAAGATTTAACTAATTTTTTACTTGAATTTACAGGAAATATTTCTTCAAAAAGGAACAAGCTTGGGGGAAATCCACAAGTTGATTGAAAGATTGATAAAGGACCTCCGGAATTGAAAATGTGAGAAAAAGAGACAATGAAGTGAGTTCAAGTGTTAGAGGAGCAAGAAGTGTGGATAAGAAGGTTTCTAAGGAAATGTTTAAAGTGAAGATGTGGCCCGATGGGGTCTTTAATTCCTCCGATTGTTAAGAGCTTAAATACGTCTAGCTCGACGACGTTAAATCGAGCGCTTGATGGGAGGCATCCCATTTTTGGTAAGTTTTCTTGTTTAGTTTTGTTTTCTTTGGTTAAGCTCGTGAGAAAAATGCATAAGATGAAAGACAAGGAGGCAAAAGATGGAATGATGATGTATGCCACACCACTCTTTACAAACTTAAATTTTAACACTTGTGTTAATTTAAGTTTGGGGGGAGGTGGCGTGGTGGTCATACTTGATCATATGAATTTTAAAAATGCACAAGAGTCATCAGGAGAAAAGTTCATGAAGAGCATTGAGAATACGACAAAGGTACGTCTCGCCACTTTTTGCAAACTTAATTCGCAACTTGTTTCGATTTAAGTTTGGGGGGGATAGTGCGTGGTGTGACTTATACTTTGTTTATTAGTGTGTGATGAATCATGTGTATTATGTTATCTTGTGTTGTCTTGCAAAATGATCAATTTTGAAAATTTTCTCATGAGTTAGTTGAGTTTTGGTATGTTTGGTGGTGTTTTGAGTACATTTCGATCCATTTTTGATCATGAGTGTAGCGTGAATGATATTGAGAAGTGTTTGAGCATGAATAGGGTGTGAGAAAAGTGGAAAACAGGGCAAGAATGAAGTGAAGTATGACAAATGGAGAAACAGGGCAAATTGCTACACGGGCCATGCTCCGCACACGGCCCTATAGCAATTGGCCGTGTGGTGCCATCAGAACACGCTACACGGCTAGGAGGAAGGCCGAGTTCCGCAGCTCGAGCCGTGTAGGAGAAGGTACATGGGCCGAGTTCCAAATTCTAATTTCTCTGGACTTAAGATCAAATCATACATCATTATTACACGAATCAAAGCTCAAAAATACGTGAATTTATACACTCATCACATGTAACACGTGTGAATAACCTCGGAGCAAGAGATGTAATTTAACCCCTTTTCTAGGTAATATCAGTATCAATTATTTCTCATGTCTAGAATCTAACCCGATATGATCTCCCTTTATAGGTACTATAAAATTACCCTCTTTATCCTTCTTACTAACCCGAATTCAATTCAATTAATAAACATTCATATATGAAATTTCTAATGAAGCTTTAGAGTCCCCTCACTTAGAATCATAACATAGAATCCTGTTCAGCGGTGAACGCACTCAATCTACAACCAAGATATATATTCAGACTCTGTATACCAATTGAAGATGTACAAAACGACCGTGAATATGGATTAAGAAAGCACAATCATATATAAAATCAATCACAAGTAGTGTTGTACGGAGGACACACAAAAGAGTTTAATTAATTCATAAAACCTTCAAAACCCTAGATCTACCAAAACGGTTCTAGCCCATGATGTTGCGAAGAACAATCATGGGGGTTGGATAAATCTTACCCGTATGTCTGGAAAATCACAAGTTAAATTAGGAAACGAAATAAACCCTAGATGCGGGAGTCATCGCGTTCTTCTCCGTCTTGAATCCTCCTCTTGTTTCTCCTCTTGATTCGACAGATAAATTTTCACAGTGATGGATAGATGGAGGAAAGGATGTGGATGATGGTTGGGGGTGATCCCCCTTACGGGGTGTAGAATGATTGTGTTGTGGTCCTCTCACATGAATAATGATGTAAAATATATATAGGTGAGAGAAGGGAATGAAATAAGGAAATAAAATATATGAGTGAATCATGAAGAATTATGTGATTAGGAGATTAATTGTGCTCCAAGAAATAGGTAATTTTCGGAAATTTTTCGGAAATTCTCGCTGGCAGCTGCGCGACTTCACGATTTTGAGAATAACTTCCTCATCCAAACTCCGATTTTAGTGATTCTTATGCTCACGCGATTCTCTTTTCCTTGGCTTTCTATCCAAATAAAGATCTGACCAAAAGTCCAACATTTGAAGATTTAACAAGTTATGTAAAATGAAACAGTCGTGCTGAGTAGAAACAGCTTGCGCGACGTCACCATTTCGATCATAACTTTCTCGTTTGAACTCCGATTGAGGTATTTCTTATGCCAACTTCTCTTTCTGAAACTACACTAGATGACATCCTGATCGTGAATGAATTTCCTGATGTCTTTCCCGAAGACTTACCAGGACAACCTCCGAATCGAGAGATTGATTTTTCCATTGACGTACTTCCTGGAATCACACCTATATCGATTACTCCATATCGAATGTCACCTGCTGAGCTCAAGGAACTCCAGACACAACTTGGGGAATTATTGGAGAAGGGGTTCATACGACCTAGCACATCTCCGTGGGGTGCTCCAGTTCTTTTTGTCAAAAAGAAAGATGGATCACTTCGCCTATGTGTCGACTACCCTCAATTGAACAAGGTGACAATCAAGAACAAATATCCTCTTCCAAGAATCGATGATCTGTTTGATCAATTGCAATGAGCAACTGTGTTCTCAAAAATTGATTTGCGATCCGGTTATCACCAACTCAAGATTAGGGAATCTGATATCCCTAAGTCAGCTTTTCGAACCAGATACAGTCATTTTGAATTTTGTGTTACGCCTTTTGGACTCACAATGCTCCTGCAACTTTTATGGACCTTATGAATCGGGTCTTTTGGCCGTACTTAGATAAATTTGTCATCATCTTCATTGATGACATTCTTATTTGTTCTAAATCGGACGATGAGCATCTCATCATCTAAGAATTGCTCTGAACATTCTCAGAGAAAATCAGCTTTATGCTAAATTCTCGAAGTGTGAATTTTGGCTTCGTGAGGTAAGCTTTTTGGGTCATCACATTTCTAAAGAAGGAATCTACATCGATCCAGTGAAGATTCAAGCTATACTAGATTGGGAGCGTCCAAAGAACGTGACAGAGATTCGTAGTTTTCTGGGATTAGCTGGATATTATCGACGGTTTGTCAAAGACTTTTCGTTATTGGTTTCATCTCTAACTAAATTGACTCGGAAGGGGGTAAAATTTGAATGGAGTGAAGAATGCGAGGAAGCATTTCAAGAATTGAAAAGATGACTCGTTTCAGCTCCTATTCTTGCTTTGCCAGACCCAGCGATTAGAGAATTTTCCATTTATAGCGACGCCTCGAGACAAGGATTAGGATGCGTTCTCATGCAAGAAGGAAATGTTATTGCCTACGCTTCAAGGCAATTGAAGAAGAACGAAGAAAATTATCCTACACATGATTTAGAGTTGGCTGCAATCGTCTTTGCATTGAAGATCTGGAGGCACTATCTGTACGGTTCAACTTGTCTGGTTTTCACTGATCACAAGATCTTAAAGTATATATTACCATGCAAAAGGAGCTCAACCTCAGGCAAAGGCGATGGATGGAGTTGATTAGTGACTATGACTTAGTCATCAATTATCATCCTGGCAAGGCGAACGTTGTTAATGAAAATCCAACATTTCGTCCCACAATAACTATTTCTCACTCAGTGTACATATTAATGAAAATAAAAACCTTAGTGCTCATTTACGAATAACACAATTAGTTCAAACAACATGTTATCACATAAAAGACGCGTGGGTAGTCAATATCCTCCTCGAACTGAGCTCTACATCGAGAGACAGTCCAAGCCCGTCACCGTTACTCTAGATAAAATGCACATTAATATTCTTTCTCAACACGCCAAATGCTAAAGTTCACAATTCAATATCGATGTGAATACTTGAAATGATCAAACATATAAACATATATGACATGCATGTCCCACACCGGTGACGTTGACTGAGCCTATAATAAACTGATCCATCTAACGATCATCCTCCAGAGTATCAGTATTTGGCAAATGGACAGGTGCCACGTTAGATCTAACTCACCCGGGTTTGCCAAGCAACGGGCAACTTGGTTGTCACTCTAACTCACCCGAACCGCGACAATTCGGGCTACTTAATCAATGTCGCTCCAACTCACCCTAACCGTGACCAATTCGGGCTACTTAACCTTGGTACCAGGCATACATATGCATGTGCATCATAAGATGAATAACGACATCAAGTTAGAGTCTTAATTGGCACACAAGAATAACCAGAAATCAATTCTCAAATAATTCACAATAAATGCTATTAGATATCAAGCCGGCAAGACTCTTCAACATAAGTTAAAATCAATAATACTCATAAAATGGCTAACAGGACTCTAACCAGAGCAATCGAGTCAATTAGGCTCTTTACCACATAACACAATACCCAATATTTTTTCTTATCAATTAACTAAAACTAAAATAAGTGCACATTTATCGAGGGTCCATACTTCCCACAAGAGAAGGCGTTCCCGAATTATCAACTCACAAAGAAGTGATTAACATTCTCCGGAATCTGAAAGTCGGTCCCTTGCCCTTCGTCGATGGTTCTTTACCTAGAAAGGAGATGAGCAATTAAAGACAAATTAAATATAACTAACTATTATCGGTAACATCCCTTTCATTGCTAAAAACAAATCCTAATCGAGTTTGAACGAGTCGATATTAAATAAAAATGGCATGTAACTCCTTAACATCAGTTCCCAATCCCATATAACCCGTTTCAATACATTAACTAAATGAAACGATAGAAAATAAGTTTGAATTCGACATAAAAATTCTGAAATTTTCCAGCTAGCGGCAGTTTACGAGAAAAATCATAACTAATTGTAGAATAATCGGATTGAGGCGTTTCAAGTGGCTATGGAAAGCTAACAAGTTCAGCTACGTACAGAAATTAAGTTTGCAAACTTTTGACTGCAATAGCTATATCAAAATCAGTTCGAACAGTCTGTGAATTACCCACATACCAAAAAGAAAAACACCACAAAATTACAAAATCATGGAAGAAGGAAGCTTAATTCACACACCACTTACCTCAAAACAACTTAGAAACCACCTAGGATGAGGGTTGTAAGGGAGAATTTGATCAACAAGGGTTTCTTCTCTTCACTCTCCTCTTTCCCCTCTTTTGTTTTTCTTCTCCCGTTCTTCTCTCTCTTTTTTTTAACTTTAGCCTTAACAATTATATATCAGGTCATTTAAGTGGGCTGAAACTTTGGGCCACAAAATAAATAAATAAATAAGTTTGGGCTTTCTAAAAAAAATCTAGTTGGGCTAAGATAGGGCTGGCCTTTTGGGCCATAAAAATAAATAAATAGGTTTTGGCTTTCTAAAAAAAAATCTAGTTGGGCTTAATTGGGCTGGTCTTTTGGGCCATAAAAATAAATAAATAAGTTTTGGGCTTTCTAAAAAAAATCTAGTTGAGCTAAGATATTATAAAGTATCCCCTCCTTTAAAAAAATTTCGTCCTCGAAACATAAACATACCTAGAGATGAAAAGAGATTTGGATGTTGTTGACGCATGACTGACTCTGGTTCCCATGTTTCTTCTTCAGTTTGATCACTTCTCCATAGAACTCTCACCATAGGAATGGATTTGTTACGAAGCATTTTCTCTCGGCGATCTACAATTTGAACAGGTTGTACTTCGTACGATAGATTTTCCTTTAATACAACTGGGGGATATTTGAGCACGTGCGAAGGATCTGGTTCATATTTTCTAAGCATAGAGACATGGAAGACATCGTGAATCTTCGACAATTCTGATGGTAGCTCAAGTCGATACGCGACACGACCAATCCTTTGCACGATCGTAAACGGGCCAAAATACCTTGGACTCAACTTTCCTCGACGGCGGAATCGCAACACGCACTTCCATGGAGAAACTTTCAGAAAAACTTTGTCTCCTTCATTAAACTCCAAATCGCGCCTCCTATTATCTGCGTAGCTTTTCTGTCGATCTTGCGCTGCCTTAAGTCTGTCTCGAATAAGTTGTATTTTTGCCTTCGTATCTTCGATAAGCTCTACTTGTTCGATTTGTCTCTCGCCAACCTCATCCCAAAAGAGTGGTGTTCGACACTTTCGGCCATACAGAGCTTCATACGGGGGCATTCCAATGCTTGAATGATAACTGTTGTTATAAGCGAACTCCACCAAAGTCACGTACTTATCCCAGCTACCTCCCAAATCCAACACCACTGCACGTAGCATGTCTTCTAGTGTATGTATAGTTCTCTCTAACTGTCCATCAGTCTGTGGATGAAATGAGGTACTGAATAGTAATTTTATACCTAGCGCTTTCTGCAGACTAGGCCAAAAATGGGAAGTGAATCTTGGATCACGGTCAGATATGATTGACACTGGTACTCCGTGTAATCTCACGATCTCATCGACATATAACTTGGCAAGTTTCTCTAAAGATTCGTTGGTATGCACTGGAAGGAAATGTGCCGATTTCGTCAGACGATCGACAATGATCCAAATTGAGTCATGACCCTTTTGGGTTCGAGGTAAACCAAAAACAAAATCCATTGTGGCGTTTTCCCATTTCCACTCAGGAATAGGTAGTGGTTGAAGCATGCCGGCTGTTTTTGGTGTTCCGCTTTAATCTGTTGGCATGATAAGCACTTTGATACAAATTCAGTAATGTCCCGTTTCATACCTGGTCACCAATAATGCTCCAGAAGTGTTCTGTACATTTTGGTACTACCAGGATGAATAGCATAGGCTGAAGAATGGGCTTCCTCAAGAATAGCTCTACAAACATCAAGTTCTGATGGAACACAAACACGATTTTTAAAAGTAAGAAGTCTATCATCCCGAATTTAAAATTCTGTTTCTTTTCCTTGATTTAGCTTCGCCATCTTCTGTTGTAAATAAACATCGTGTGATTGTCTTTCTCGAATTTGCTCGAACAAGGTAGGTCTAACCTCGAATTTGGCGATTAAGGCAGAATCATTAGACTTTTCACAATCAAGCGAAATGTATAAAGATTTAAATTGCTCCAACATAGGAAGATAAAAAGATTGAATCGAAGCAAGTGAGGTAGAAGACTTTCTACTCAGAGCATCTGCAACAACGTTCGCCTTGCCAGGATGATAATCGATGACTAAGTCATAGTCACTAATCAACTCCATCCATCGCCTTTGTCTGAGGTTGAGCTCCTTTTGCGTGGTGATATACTTTAAGCTCTTGTGATCAGTGAAAACCCGACAAGTTGCACCGTACAGATAGTGCCTCCAGATCTTCAATGCAAAGACGATTGCAGCCAACTCTAAATCATGTGTAGGATAATTTTCTTCATTCTTCTTCAATTACCTTGAAGCGTAGGCAATAACCTTTCCTTCTTGCAAGAGAACGCATCCTAATCCTTGTCTCGAGGCGTCGCTATAAATGGTAAATTCTCCAATCGCTGGGTCTGGCAAAGCAAGAATAGGAGTTGAAACGAGTCATCTATTCAATTCTTGAAATGTTTCCTCGCATTCTTCACTCCATTCAAATTTTACCCCTTTCCAAGTCAATTTAGTTAGAGATGAAACCAATAACGAAAAGTCTTTGACAAATCGTCGATAATATCCAGCTAATCCCAGAAAACTACGAATCTCTGTCACGTTCTTTGGATGCTCCCAATCTAGTATAGCTTGAATCTTCACTGGATCGACGTAGATTCATTCTTTAGAAATATGATGACCCAAAAAGCTTACCTCACGAAGCCAAAATTCACACTTCGAGAATTTAGCATAAAGCTGATTTTCTCTGAGAATGTTCAGAGCAATTCTTAGATGATGAGAATGCTCATCGTCCGATTTAGAATAAATAAGAATGTCATCAATGAAGATGATGACAAATTTATCTAAGTACGGCTGAAAGACCCGATTCATAAGATCCATAAAAGCTGCAGGAGCATTTGTGAGTCCAAAAGGCATAACACAGAATTCAAAATGGCCGTATCTGGTTCGAAAAGCTAACTTAGGGATATCAGATTCCCTAATCTTGAGTTGGTGATAACCGGATCGCAAATCAATTTTTGAGAACACAGTTGCTCCTTGCAATTGATCAAATAGATCATCGATTCTTGGAAGAGGATATTTTTTCTTGATTGTCACCTTGTTCAATTGACGGTAGTCGACACATAGGCGAAGTGATCCATCTTTCTTCTTGACAAAAAGAATTGGAGCACCCCACGGAGATGTGCTAGGTCGTATGAACCCCTTCTCCAATAATTCCTCAAGTTGTGTCTGGAGTTCCTTGAGCTTAGCAGGCGACATTCGATATGGAGTAATCGATATAGGTGTGATTCCAGGAAGTACGTCAATGGAAAAATCAATCTCTCGATTCGGAGGTTGTCCTGGTAAGTCTTCGGGAAAGACATCAGGAAATTCATTCACGATCGGGATGTCATCTAGTTTAGTTTCAGAAAGAGAAGTATCGATGACAAATGCCAAGAATGTTTCACAACCCTTACGCATTAATTTATGCGCAGTCAATCCATGCCAAGAATAACATCAAGATCAATCAAAGGCAATGGTATCAATTCAGCCTCTAAAATGACATCTTTGATCTTCAATGGACAACCAAGGAATACCGAATCACGAATTAGACGCTCTCCAATAGGGGTATGAACGATGATTCCAGGTGACAAATGAGAGATAGGATAATCTAAGATCGCAGTAATATCATCCCGGATATAAGACCTATCAGAACCTAGGTCAAATAAAGCGTAGTCCTGATGGTCTCCCACAAACACATGGCCTAAAGAAGTAATATTAGGTGAGATTGTGATTTAAAAATTCGAAAAGATAGAATTTCTTACGAATGTTTTATTCGTAATCAAGTGGCATAACAAGGCGTTGTTAGATCTAGCATGTGAAAATACTCAGATTATAAATTACCTGTCACAACTTTCGGATCTGAGCGAGCCTCTTCCTGGGAAATATGAAATACTCTAGTTTGCTTCCTTCCTTGCATATGTGATTGAGTACTAGGGCCGCTTGAGGCATCGGGCACTCTGGTAACTGCAGATCGAGTATCTCTGGGTGTAGAATATGTTAATTTACCACGAAGCTGACCAGAACCCTGACTGCTCGCTCCCATAAGCTGAGGACAAGAACTTCGCATATGCCCCGGCTATCGACACTGAAAACATACTTGAGGAGCCTTACAGGGGCCGTCGTGATATTTTAAGAAATTCTAGCACTTGCGATTTTCACCAACCGATCCCGAGACATTGCTCCCGCCTCTACTAAACTGCTCCCGAGGTTGAGGAAAACTAATAGATACCGAACTTGGTGCGCCACGCGAAGATCCCACACCCCTATACACCTTTGATGTATTTCCTGGAAATGCGCTCCCTTGCCTTTTCTTTTGAGATCGTTCTGCAAGCTTATGTCTCGCCTGAACTAAACCTTCTACCCTCAGGGCTTCTTCTACGAGATCGTCAAGACTCTCGTACTTGTCTCCAGACTTGATGCGATCTCGAATATTTAAATTAATACCATCTTCAAATCTCTTGCATAAGTCTCTCGTCGTATATGACTCAGGAGTGAATTCTCGTAATTCCAAAAATTTGCTTTCGTACTCCACGACTGACATAATGCCTTTAAAGAGGTTGAAGAACTCCTTTCTCTTCTGATCCTTGATGTACTGAGAGAAGTATCGATCTTTGAATCGTTCCACAAAGATAGCCCATGTAATAGTAACCGAAGATGTCTCTTTTAGATTCTGCCACCATCGTCGTGCATCTGGGCCTAATAGCTTGGTCGCAATGACCACACGATAATATTCTTCAATCATCAAGGTGTCAAAGGTCTCTGTAATCTCCTTTAACGATGCCCCCGCTTTAGAAACATCTCTTGCACCGTCAAATTTCGAAGTCCCCATGTTTTCAACTGCTTTCACCAAATCAGGTATAAAAATTCCACCTCGAGAAGTAGGACCTTCTAAAGTCATTTCTGGAGTAAAAACTAGTACATTAGTTGTAGGTCGAATCGGTTCATTAGCACGAAGAACCTCTTCAGTGACAGTCGTAGTTGTATGAGCCGTTGAAGGTGGTGGAACACCATGTATTCGAATGTGATCATAATAGAATTGGTACTACTCCGGTGTCATCATATGCTCAACTCGGAACTGGGCCCGTGGTTGCTCTACCTGGGAAACAGGCACCCTATGATCCGAATTGATAGGGTCCGTAACTGTCGGAGGAACGACATGATCAAAAAAAACATGTCCTCGAGGTCCACTAGGAACAGAAGAGAGTAGAGGACTTGGAGGATCACGAGGAGCGTGTCCTCGACCTCGACCTCGACCTCGAGGACGAACTGGAGGTGCCATAATGACTGAAAGGAAGAAAGGAAAGAAAATGCAAGGTCAACGTCAAGGCAATACGATACCTTAGGATGACATAGAAATAAAGTTGGAGCCATTGGCTCGACTCAAAAAGAATGAGAATCATAAAACCAGGCTCTGATACCAAGAAAGTTGTCACGCCTCGACCCTAGACAGAGCGCGACAACCGCCACGTTAACCATAAATTTCGCGGAATGGGTGCACTCCACTCCACAAAGTTTATAGAAAACGTAAGGCTTGCTATCAAGTACCTGTAGAACTGAACAACTGATAACAACGGGTACAACCCAAGGACATCATCTCATAATGTATCAATAAGGATTTACAAAGGTACAAAATACAACGATGTAACTTAGTTTAAAGAAAATATACATGAACGATATAACATCGCGAAGGTACAAAAAGAACATCAAGGGGGTCACCAAATATAAACTATACAATCTTGCCAATGAATCCGTCAATTTACATAAAAGAGAAAGTACCCAAAACACTGATTGGATGACGAGCAAACGATAGGAAAACCTCCAACCAAAACGATATCAACAGCCTGAAAAGGAAAGAATGATGGGGGTGAGCAAAACCACTAGTTCAGTGAGGTGATAAGCCGGTCACCCCGACCCTTATACGAATTATGTATTCCCACTCGCGGTTCATAACATAAAATTCAACATTTCGTCCCACAATAACTATTTCTCACTCAGTGTACATATTAATGAAAATAAAAACCTTAGTGCACATTTACGAATAACACAATTAGTTCAAACATGTTATCACATAAAAGACGCGTGGGTAGTCAATATCCTCCTCGAACTGAGCTCTCCGTCGAGAGACAGTCCAAGCCCGTCACCGTTACTCTAGATAAAATGCACATTAATATTCTTTCTTAACACGCCAAGTGCTAAAGTTCACAATTCAATATCGACGTGAATACTTGAAATGATCAAACATATAAACATATATGACATGCATGTCCCACACCGGTGACGTTGACTGAGCCTATAATAGACGGATCCATCTAACGATCACCCTCCAGAATATCAGTATTTAGCAAATGGACAGGTGCCACGTTAGATCTAACTCACCCGAGTTTGCCAAGCAATGGGCAACTTGGTTGTCACTCTAACTCACCCGAACCGCGACAATTCGAGCTACTTAATCAATGTCGCTCCAAATCACCCGAACCGTGACTAATTCGGGCTACTTAACCTTGGTACCAGGCATACATATGCATGTGCATCATAAGATGAATAACGACATCAAGTTAGAGTCTTAATTAGCACACAAGAATAACCAGAAATCAATTCTCAAATAATTCACAATAAATGCTATGAGATATCGAGCCGGCAAGACTCTTCAACATAAGTTAAAATCAATAATAATCATAAAATGGCTAACAGGACTCTAACCAGAGCAATCGAGCCAATCAGGCTCTTTACCACATAACACAATACCCAATAATTTTCTTATCAATTAACTAAAACTAAACTAAATGCACATTTATCGAGGGTCCACACTTCCCACAAGAGAAGGCGTTCCCGAATTATCAACTCACAAGGAAGTGATTAACTCTCTCCGGAATCTGAAATCGATCCCTTACCCTTCGTCGATGGTTCTTTACCTAGAAAGGAGATGAGCAATTAAAGACAAAATAAATATAACTAACTATTAGCGGTAATATCCCTTTCATTGCTAAAAACAAATCCTAATCGAGTTCGAACGAGTCGATATTAAATAAAAATGGCATGTAACTCCTTAACATCAGTTCCCAATCCCACATAACCCATTTCAATATATTAACTAAACGAAACGATAGAAAATAAGTTTGAATTCGACATAAAAATTCTGAAATTTTCCAGCTAGCGGCAGTTTACGAGAAAAATCATAACTAATTGTAGAATAATCGGATTGAGGCGTTTCAAGTGGCTACGGAAAGCTAACGAGTTCAGCTACGTACAGAAATTAAGTATGCAAACATTCGAGGGCAATAGCTATGTCAAAATCAGTTCGAACAGTCTGCAAATTACCCACATACCAAAAAGAAAAACACCACAAAATTAAAAAACCATGGAAGAAGGAAGCTTAATTCACACACCACTTACCTCAAAACAACTTAGAAACCACCTAGGATGAGGGTTGTAAGGGAGAATTTGATCAACAAGGGTTTCTCCTCTTCACTCTCTTCTTTCCAAATATATATCACACTTATAGTTTTGAGCTCCACACGAACACAAAAAAATTATACAAATTGGACGTGCGCTTTCCAGCATTCTTGCATAAGTTACACATTTTCTCCAACTTTGCACTTTAGATCCTTTTTCCACCTAAAACATAATAAAATACCTCAAATGCATCTTTTTCTCACATATATCAAATATAAGATATTTGTACTAATATATAACAAAACAATTCCTATCAAAAGATGTTAAATTGGACACTCAAACATGCTTATTTTCACTCTCATCAGAAATCACACTAATATTTAAATATTTAAATTTAACTTTTTATAGTAAAATAATAACAATAATAATAATAATAAAAGAAATTTTACAGAATAAAACATGACGGCGATGTACGTCTTAAATATCTAGTGAGAAAATTGCAAAATTAGTCACGCCCGTCACGGTCCCATTTGGGTTTGGTCCCAATAGTCTTGACTTTAGTCCCAAACCTTTTTTTTTGGGCAAAAGTTGTCCCGCCGTCAACTGGCCGTTAATTCTCATTAGCAATAATGGTCCTATTGGATTTAACCTTAAATATTGGGACCAAAATTGCAAAATCTTGCAATTTTGGTCCCAAATCACCTGTAACATCCATTTTCGGCGGTAAAATGGGATAATTTTTGGCGCCCAAATTAAAAACTAACCCACCATATTCTATCCTTATAAAACAACTCAACCAAAGCCCACCTACCATAACAACACAAAATTACAGAGAAGAAAGAAGATAAAAGAGAAGAAGAAGAAGAGAGAGAAAGAAGAGAAAAAGAGGAGAAAAATGTCATCTTCCTCTAAATCATCCGCACAAAAGAATAAGCAATACCTGGTTTGCTACTGTGGAAAAGGAACCCGCACGTACGTTTCACAAAAGGCAATGAGCTTTGGTAGATTGTTTCATACCTGTCTTGAGTCCTTGAACGGTAGTGGTTGCGATTTCTTTCTTTGGGCTGATCAGTATGAAGTGGTTGGCCATGCTCAATTCCCTCTTATGCTTACTAAGATTGACAATTTGGTGTCTGAAAACTTGAAGTTAGCAACTACGTTAAAGGGCACAACACAAAGGGTTGATGAAATGGCTAAACAAGTGAGCGGTTGGAGGAAGATGTTCATCAGATTCAAATGCTGAAAATTTTCTTATCATAGTCCTATTGGTGTCTTGAGCTCCTATCATTGTCCGAGGGTTATTCGCCAAGTAGAATATTATCCTATGATAATCATGTATGACCTTCTATTTTGTATTACGTATAAATGCTAGTATGGAAGGCTAATGTATGAAGCATAATGTGTTATGTAATGTATGAATGTATGAAGCCTAACGTTTTATGACCTTCTACTGTCATGGTTCAATAAAATTATCCATGAAAATACAATTTAACACCAATACAATCACATAAGATCATGTCATAAGCAACATAAAGCAAGAAACATGTGAACATAGTTCTGGACAATCAGTTACAACCAACATAGTTATTACCAACATCCTAAATTATAGTCTGAATCAACATAAATCAACAAACAGGTAAACATAGTTCAACATTCATAAAAATTCAATAAAGTAGCAACCAACTACTTCTTCCCCTGCTTCTTACTGTTTTGTGCAGCCTTTTTATTCAACTTAGATGTCTCCGTAAGAGTATTAATAGTCACAAACTTCTTACCCCCTTTTTCTATGATTTTCATATCATCTTCCTTGCTACTTTGACCACCTACATTCACATTGCATCCAATGAATATATTTGGACTGAGAAGTGTTGTGTGTGTGGCTGACTTACTAGTGCTTGTACCCCCAAAGTGCACCTGACCTCCAATGAAATTATGTGGATGAAAAGTCATTGGTGGAGGAACCCTAAACTTCACTCCAGATAGACCTTGGCTACAAATGTCTTCTGTCATCTATTGTCAAAATTCACACATGTAAATAAGTAATAAAAATCAATAAGCTAAAACAAAATTGTTGTTTTTAATTGAATATGTACCCCAGTCACAGTTCCTTCAATCTCAGTAGATTTTTTTGCAGCAGCCTTTGGTTTTGCACTAGGAGCACTCAACTTCCTCTTTCCCTTAATTAAAAAAGAATAACACTAATATAAATATCTATATATGAACATAATCTACTTAAATAGAAATATTACCAGAGCTTGTCTTCCTCTTCTTGTTGTAGGTCTATCACTCGTAGCATGAGATTCAATCTAAATAATAATACAAAAATAATTATGATATATTCAATACTATAACATAATTAATATAAGAACATAAGTACAAATTACTTACGTTGATAGGGTCTATATCAGACTGATGAACTTCATCATCTTGTGTCATTGGTGGACAATCATCAGATTGTGTCATCTCTACTGG
The DNA here is from genome assembly GCA_023678885.1 of Pogostemon cablin. NCBI lineage: Eukaryota > Viridiplantae > Streptophyta > Magnoliopsida > Lamiales > Lamiaceae > Pogostemon > Pogostemon cablin. The sequence goes on along the minus strand of CM042964.1, from coordinate 17,458,736 downwards.
CTCAGTAGATGGTTCAATTGATCGTGCTCGTGGTTCACCTTCTCTTTCTTGTTCATAAACAGCCTCAACCTCATCAGATTGATCCAATTCATCTAATAAACTAGTAGAAACCTTCTTCAACGAACAACCTTTTTGATTGTGTCCCTTTTCACCATAGTATTTGCAAGTAACTTTGAATGATTACCTTGCCATTCTTTGGACACCTCTTGTTCTATTCCCTCCAATTTCATCTGCTCATGCCCTCCTTTTGCTCTCCAGTCTACCCTTCCTTTTCCTTTTACCAAAATTTAGTAGCAATGGTGGAATCACAAGTGTGTGCTTTCAAGTCAACATCATACTTCTTTCCATCAAAACTTATTACCTCATAGTTGTATTCATTGGATTTGGAAGGGATACAATCTTTGCTTCTCTTCATAGCATCATACACTAATGCTCTTATCCGCCCACATGTTTTTTGGCCCTCTCATTTCCTTTCACAAGCATCTCTATTTTTTTGAAGCCTTGACATCATATATTCTCGTATCCATTCTAACATGATCAAGATTGGCTTAGATCTTGCTTCAACTAAAACATTGTTAAATATCTCACACATGTTGTTCACAAGGATATCACACTTGGAAAAGACACTAAAATGTGAGCTCGACCACTGAGTTGGAGGTTTTTCTTTTAGCCACACTAAACATCTAGGATCCTTATCTCCAACTTTGTTCATTGTTGTGTCAAAGTCAGAGATAGTGGTAGTCTTTGCCGCAGCCCACAACATCTTTTTAAATGCATCACCCTTGTAGCCAGATTTCTTCATGTTACCATGTAAATGCCTTACACAAAACCTATGCTCAACCCCAGGCAATACACTCTCAAATGCTGGAATCAATCCCCTCTGCTTGTCTGATATAAAAGTATATAGACTCTGATTTCCATCTAACAAATCTTCCTTCAACAGCTGCATGAACCACTCCCAAGCTTCTTTAATTTCACTCCCAACAATAGCATATGCTAAGGGATATGGATCATTGTTTGGATCCATATCTACTGCAGTCATTAAAACTCCAGTGGTGTAACCTTTTAGGTGGCAACATCCACACCAATCCATGGTCTGCACCCATTCTTGAATCCCTGCTTTAGTGAACCCAAGCAAATGTAAATTTTGCTGAATCTGTTGCCATCAGGTGTGTTGTCCACTTTCAATACCAAAGTTGAGTTGGGAATTTTATCAGTCAATGTTTTAGCATAGTCCCAGAGCTTTGTGTATTGCTCACTGTTGTTACCGTCAATATTTTTCAAAGCCAACAATTTTACTCTATATGCTTGATAGGGAAAAACATGACACCCTATCTTCTTCGATGTTAAATGCTTAAAGCCTTTGCTACTCTGCTTGGGATCAGCTCTGAAATGGTCCTCAAATCTCTTCGCCAATTAAGCTGATTTTACATTATCAACAGTATGCTGCCGAGCACATGAGTGATCTGGATTATATTCTCTAATCTGAAACCCTTCTTTATCAGCCATTTTCAATGCATTAATCCTCCAATCACAACCTTCTTGTTTACACTTTGCATAGATTATTCGACCATAATTCTTTGAAAACTGCAATGATCTAACTGTCTTAATACTATGGTGTGTCACAGCCTCCTTAAATAATATTTTCATTGCAAAAATTTGCTCTATGAAGAAACTAGGATTTCTCACTTGAGATTCCTTGAAAACCATATCAGGATTCCTAGAGTTATCATCCTCTGCTTCAGAATCCTCCTCAACACTTTCAAAGTCTTCTTCATTGTCTAGGTACTCTTTTTCACTTGAAGAAGATGCAACTATTTTATAAACGCAGCCTAAACCAGCCCACTCTACTTCATTGTCAATGTTTTCATCAAACATGATATCATCAAGAATTTCATCAACACTATCTTCCTTGTATGCGAATTCATCATCCTCTCCTGAATCATCATCCTCTTTATCCATTGGCTCCATTAGCACTATATTTCTTATTCCACTCAAGTTTACCACTGGTTCTTCTTCAATTATGTCTCCATCAATAAATTCCACCACATTTTTTCTACTAATTCCTGCATCTTCATAGTAATCTGCCTCCCCCTCAATGTCACTAGCATCACCCATAAAATCTTCTGATCTTGCAGCATCAAGGAACATAGTACATATCTTATTCTTTGCAGCATTAAAACACCATCAATATCAAATACACAATCAACTATGTCCAATTTTCCATCTGTTCTCATTCAAAAGTACTTTTTACTCCCAACATATCCTAACTGTTCACACATCCTGTCAAGATATCCTAAATCCACCTTGGAACAGTTAACAAAATCATATGTGCTTATTGTCCCTCCAATATATTCAAAATCATCTATGGTATTCTCAATCATCATTCCACCATGATGCAACTTAATAGTATACAGATTCAAAGAATTACCTAAAACAAAACATACCTGTTAGTCACAATAAATAATTTCACAAAATAATTTTTTTTAAACTCAATGCCTACCTAAGCTTTATGATACGGCAAAAGCAGTTTTAAACTAAGGATATCGTCACAAGATAAATATATCTATCCAAGGACAATTTTAAACATGCAACAATTGTAACTCAATCACAGTAAAACATAACATCAATTGAACATAAAAACATATAACTCTAATGTCCCTGTTTCGCAAGTTACTTAATGTAATGAGAAACCCACTTGAATTCAACCCTACTGTATTGCTTCATCACCACCACACCACATACAGAATGATGATTTTTTTTTAAAATGGTGTGTGAGTGTGTGCGAAGTAGAATAGAAGCAAAAAGATTCACTTACCATAATCTGGAGCCGGGAATCAAACGAGGGATTTTTTTCACCACATTGTGCTGGCGATACAGCAAATTGTTGAGACTAGTAAGGGATTCGACGGGAAAAAATTGATTAGTGAAGGGAGGGAATTACATCGCACTCAATTTTAGGGAGAATTATTAGGGATTAGAGTTCATCTACAATTAGGGAAGAAATTAATTTGTGATGTTGAAACTCCGACGGAAACGCTGCGCAGCCTTGTCAATTGAACTCCGACAGGAACGGCGAGATGAGAGAGGACTTCGATGGAATGATGCACGAGCTTTGACATGAACGACGAGCGGCCTTCGACGGGAACAATAGCGCAATGCGCGACGCAATTTGGGAGGGGAAATTAGGGATTCGGTTTTGGCTCATTTGGGGATATCACGTGATGTTTATTTCTATGCACCCTAACGGCCATGTGAGCTGTTCCGTTAATATTTGACGGCTTGGGGTTAGTATTGTAAAAAAATAATTGAGCGGGACCACTTTTGCTGAAAAAAAAGTTTGGGACCAAAGTCAAGACTATTGGGACCAAACCCAAATGGGATCGTGACGGCGGGACTAGTTTTATAATTTTCTCAATATCTAGTATATAAAAAAGTGATTTTATAAAAGGGAGTGACTATTTGCACCCCCAAAATTGCTAATCATACCCCAAAATGTATTTAAATTAAAATATTTTTAATTATAATGACTAAAATATCCTTATATAAAATTTATTATTAAATATATCACTTCCAAAAATATTAATTATTCAAGTGTGTCGTCCGCTAGGTCTTGGACTCTATATCCACGGCCCCAAACAAAGCCCCCAAGTCCTACCGCCCTCTCATGGTGCAGACCAATGTCTGGTGCTCCTCCAGCATCGTCAACGCCGACGGAACCCTAATTTAAATCGAAGGATACCACGACGGCGATCATAAGATAAGACTCTTCACGCCTTGTGACGATGAACAGTTATACGATTGGATTGAGTTGCCAGAGAGTTTATTGGTTCAAAGATGGTATTCTTCAGATCATATTCTTCCAGACGATCGCGTCATCATTGTAGGCTGAAGAGGACTTTCAGCTACGAGTTTTTCCCCAAAAATGCCATTGATTTTCTATTCTTGAAAGAAACCACCGACCCGAAAGAAGAGAACAATCTGTAACCGTTTTTGTATCTCTTACCCGAGAAAAACCTCTTCTTTTTTACCAATCAACATTCTCTACTTCTCGATTACAAGAATAACATACCATAGTTGACAGTAATAGGTTAATGCAGATCACAGGTTGACGGTAGGGATGCAGTTAAGAGTTTAGTAATTTTGGAAATTTTCAGTATTATATCTAGTAATATTTGTTTATAAGGTTATTTAAGTCATTTTAACTAATAACATTTTAATTTAAATATTTTTCGGGGTATGTATAGTAATTCCAGAGGTGCGAATAGCTGCACCCTTTGTAAAATCAGGTGCATAGTGTACTGGGTTTACAAAGTGTCTTTCATTGATAGCATAAAATAAATTATAGATTTAATATGGGTTGTTTACTATTAGATACATTGTACATTCATTTATTATTGTTCAGTACATTTGAGTTGAAAAACTTACGATTGACTACATAATTATTGAGCCTATTACCATTAATTTCCATCTGCACAAGTCGGAATCAGAATAACTAAATCAATCACTAAATAGTTAATTAAGGCGTAATATTTCACCACAGAATAATGTTTCACTATAACAAATCAAAAGAGAATTTCCAAAATTAATCCCACAAATCAAAGGAGAATTATTGAAAGTGGATGGCTATTTGTACCCCCAGGTATACTAAACGCACCCCATAAATAAACAAGACTATAATATCCTTAATAAACAAGACATAAATACCCTTGTTAAATTTATTAATCATTAATTATTCCAACCCAAAATTTCTAAATACAAAGGCCCACAAACCCTATTAATAAATTTAGGGTGGCAATCAAATTTAAATTCTGAACTTGTTAATTGAGTATGGTGTTTATACTCTAGAATGTGATTTCGAAATTGAACTTAAGAAAACCATGTGAATAGATTGTACAAGTAAATTGATTCACCAAGCAGAACAGTATATCAATGGAAGATTGGACAGAGAGAGGACAATGATGGAGAGACGAAGTTGAATTGAATGCGGATGTGATGGGAAGATTGGACAATGTATCAATGGAAGCAGTTGCTCATTTCGTCCGCCTTACTTTTCTTGAATTTTCATCATTATCTGCATCCATGGATATTTTGTTTTCCAAACACCCCATTGATTGGTGTGAAATTCACCTAGATTTTAAGTGAATTTTTGTGGCTGTAATTCAATAAACAAACATAATTCTAATGAAAGTACTATTAATTGCTTGATTATTTGAAAATTTTTATTTTTTTTTATTTTGTAGAAAAAATGGTGTTTTTGAGCTTCAAAAAGCAATGGAAGAAATGGGATTGAAAATGGGACGAAAATGAGAAAAATATAATGAAGAAGGGTAGACATCGGAGCTATGACAACACTTTTACATAAACTGATGTCTATTTAAAACTTAAAAAAGTGTTGTCTATTCAGAGAAGAGCTAGAGCAAGTTGTTGGGCCTTTAATTAAGGAATTGGGCCTTTAATTCACTTGGGCTACCACATTGGGCTAATGCATGAAGATGGGAGTGTGGAGGATGGGACTCGAACAAATGACCTCCACTTCAATCAAGCACCATTACTCCAGCTGGGCTACACTAATATGTGTGACAAATTCCACCCAGAAATGTACTTAATCCAACTTGCTGAGCAGCGAATTTAATTGGAGAAAAATGGAAGCAAGCGGATTTGAACCCAATGCCACTGGCATGCATGCGGTTCTCCTCCCAGCCTATGAACCGTCCGGCCACACCACTTTTTATGCCATAATTCGACCGGTTCATTATTTAAACCCACTTGTTGAACCAGTTCACCTTCCAAAAATCACTAAAAATTCCATAAATTCCATCCTTGTCCCTAATGCTAAGTATCCCCATTGGAAAATTATTCCAACACTCCTCTCACCCTACAACTATAAATACCTCCCATTTGAAAGCCCTCACTAACAATTCTCCACCCATTAAATTCAATTAAATTGAATCATTCCAAGATTCAATTGTTGGGAAAGCTTTTAAGTAAGACCTCCGTAGTTGAGATCCCTCTCCTTTCGTGGCGAGGGATTCGTAGTTTTAAATATTTTTTTAGATTAGGAATTTAATATTTTTCAAGAAGGTGGGGACACCAAGAATGATGAGCTTGGTGGATGTTAAAACTTCATTCGGTGAAATCTAATCCTACTTATTATTTTTTTATTTTTTTTGTTTTGGATGTTTAAGTGATGTTTAGATTATGGATTAATTTGTGATATTATCTAAATTGTGTTCTCGTCTTTGATTAGTTTTATTTATGGATTATGTTTAATTTGGGATTTATGCCTTTGGTATTTGTGTAATTTTGACTATGATTGTGTATTGTGTATCGACCTGTCTCATCGTAACTACTTTCACATTAGTTGATTTGCATGATTATCATATAAGAGTATTTTTCATTTATTACAGGAGGATTAATGTGGGAAGAGTTGGAGATGACCTCTCATGTTTAGAACTACATAAATGGACAATAGAGAGGTTAGATCGAGAGGTCAATTAATCTAATGAGGGGAACCAAACCTTAGTGAATTCATAGTACCTAGAAAGGGAATATTACCTATGATTTAGTACCTATTAAGGGAACTCGTACGAGTTATTAGTACCTATTAGGAGATGTTCATTTTGGTCTCGATCTTATGTGCTATTTTGGGATCTTTGTAAGGCCTACATCCTCTTCATCTCAAGAGAGTTAAGGTGTAAATCATGATCGCTCTTACTATGTAGCTTAAATTGGGAGGCAATTAGATGTGTTACATGATTTATCCATTTGAATTGCATTATGAAGATTTCATTTGCATTGAAAATTTAAAAAATATTGTAATTAGTTTCTTTTCATGTTTTTATTATCCTCTCTTATCGGTCGTCCCTAACTAATATGATACCATAACTTAAAGGCCATGAATCCTAAATTCCCTTGGCTTCGATAAATTCTTTAATTGGTCATCCCAACTATTAACGACTGATCACCCATCATGAAAAAAATTCAGATATAAACTCTATTAATTAACGATATTTTTATTTTGGTTCAGAACTGAATACTAAGTTCTTCTTAATTCACATAAATCACAATGAAAATGGCATGAAAATGGACCTTATGAATTATGTATGATGTTTAAGTTAATAAGGGTAAAATTGTTATATAATGGGGAGTGGTAAGTAAAAGGTATATATTTCAATAAATTATGTGGGATATATTTAGTATTTGGGGTACGTTTATCAAAATTGGGGGTGCGAATAGTCGGACCCTTTCCGAAATTATCCTCTTCTCAAAATCAATCAAAATTAATTCATTTTTCAAAATTGATCAAGATTTTCAAATTAAATCCCTCTTCCGCACATTTTTGCATGTGTTTTCACATAATTACATTTCGTGTGCAAAAATACATTTCGAATATTAGTCACAAAATCACGTTTCTCCACATTTGAAATACATGTGCAGAATACAATAGCCTTCTGATTTATGTTGTCCAGTTAGGGTGCTGTGTTTAGAAATGATTTGTACAACAAAATACATGTATTGCCTTCTGATTCGCAGGTAATAAATATATAACTTAAGTTTGTGTGGGAAAATAAATATGGTACCTTCTAAAATTAGGGGTAATATAGGAAAAGAAAAAGGGATCCATGTAGTTAAAAGTGATTTTTTGTTTGATTACCTATTAATAATTATGATTATATGAACTGTGGTTAAGAGTAATAATTTCTTTTAATATTTTATTCTTATACCATTAATTTAAGGATTTTTTTAATGTTTGACTCCTTGCATAGTTTAAGGTAAATATTCTTTCCTTGTATACTGTAAGATGAATTCTCTATTTACTGTATAATATATGTTGTATAAACGATTCAATGCAAATACAATATTTACATTCACATGGTGTCAGCCTAAGCAAGAAATCCTCCTTTCTTCCCCTCATCCACCACCATTCCTTTTCAGCTCATTTGCCTCATGCCATGGATGCATCATTTTCTCTAACAATACTTTTGATTATTGTCATACACTAATGACAATTATGCAAATACTTGCCCAGATCATTTCAATCATGCCTTTTCTGCAAACATATTTAAGGTTTTCTCTACTTTCCGTACCCTCGCGGATCCTCCTACATTCGTTTAGTACTTGGATACAAGTGCATCAGCATATACGATATCTCCTTCTACACAATTGAATTTGTTTTTGTTGTAAATAGGCTCAGATTAAGTGGTTGTAGGTAATGATGTCCTATTGACTATTTCTCATATTAGTTCTCTTTATTTAATGCTACCATAAATCTATCCCATATTTTGGTTCTTCCAGGCTTTACTAAAACCTTGCTTTCCATAAGCAAGGTAATCTCTGATCTCTCGGATTATGTGATATTAACTGATGATAGTTTTAAGGTTCAACATTGAGTAAATGGGAAGATATTAGCTCAGGGAAGTCGTAAACATGGTAATTGTGCATTAAATTCTCTCCAATAAGTGATCGTCATTATTTTCACCAAATTTTTTGTGTTATTTTTATGTGTTATTTTTGTATTATTTGTCTGTTTGTTGTAATTTTGGTGGTGTTTATTGTTCATTTGGGTATTATATGTTATGAGATGAAAATATGTGAAAATAATCATAAATATGTATGAAACAGGTGGAAAATGGAGTAAAACGGAGTTGGGAGTTGAAATGGATGAAAATGGGCACGAAGTGTCAGAACTCGATATTGTCTCTAAACTCGACTCGAATTCAAGCACCCGGTCCTAGTCGAGCTTCGTAGGTAGACCCTGGATGTCAACTTTCCATGTCAAAAATATGAACTTTGCCTCTCCAATTCGTCAAGCTCCGAAGCTAGTGTCGAGCTGTGTGAAAACGCCGAGCCTACCGAGAAAAGCTATTAGCGCTCAAATCGAGTTCCAGCACTCGACTCGAGTTTGCTCGATTTTTGCCAACTTATTCGGCACCAATTCTAGAAGATTTCAGGCATATAAATATCTCATTTGCATGATTATTACAATAGAAATAACAATTTTGAGTAGTTACACACACTCTATACCTAAAATCACACACACATTCTGTCCTACCTTCCATCTACCATTCCCATCCACTTTGATCTTCAATTTCCATCCAATTTTCTTAATTCAATCCAATTTCCATCACACATCACCTTTCTAATGAGGAGCAATCAATTGGAAAAGGATTTGGACATGAGAGAGGGAGATTTTTCTCAAGTGATAAGGGAAGCCATCAACCTTTTGAATTGTTCATGTTCTAATTTTGTAGCCACAATGGTTTGTAATCAAATTTGTAAAGATTTTATGATGAAGTTGCAAGGCTAGTCTCATTAGTGAGAATAACATGATTGGTTAGGATTTTTAGACATGTACACACCATGTGTTTGATGAATGATTGGTTATGAATATTTTCTATTATGAATGGTTATCTCTCTATTCATGTGATGATTTGTATGGTTAATTGCTCCTTGCATGTTGATAGAGTGTGAACTTATTTGCATGTGATGAAATGTTAATTGAATCAAGTTGTTATGTGAATTATTTATACTATAAGTATGAATTGAGTTTGTGAATACCAAGGCATCCTTAGAGCCTCATGATAGGACACGTAGGAAGAGTTACGTGGGAACGAGCTTGGATGATGTGAAAGGACTTTTCCATAGTACCATAGTATGTGTACTACCTCGAAAGGGAATAGGAAGTATAGAGAAATTCTCCTAGGTGCCTTTTAGGGGTTGCTTAGGCGTCCTACATCTAAGTTGTGTCTTGTGAATGAGCTCTTAGTGCGATTTGTGAGAGCCTTTAATATCATAACCATGATGTTCATCAATGCATGTGTGTATGAGTCTAGATCGTCCTTTCCATATTGTTGTAAGTCTTACTTGCTCCTTAGATTGATCTACCTACATCCATTTCATCTCACTTGTTCTATTTCATGTTGATTGCTATTTTACTTTAATTGCTTCTATTAGTTGATAATTGTAGTTAAACAATCAATCCTATATTTGATTAGTCATTCTAGAGTGAGCTTATTACGAGTATGGATACACAACCTTCTCTTTTAGGTTCAATATTTTATTACTTGGTCACCGGCACTACACAACAATAGAGTACACTTGCTCTACACATAGGGTAAGCACCAATCAATCAGCAATGGCTGAGAACCATCGACCTAATGCATATTTTGAGTTATGGCACTCCAGTCTTACTCATGTTTCTTTTGACATTGTTTCTTATCTAAATAAACTTGGGTACATTTCTGATACCTTATTACCAAAATCCACGATCTGTGATTTTTTTAACTTAGGGGTTGGCATATTTAGGGCATTATATTGTCGGGCTGATAATTATAGGATACCATATCTCAATTTGCGATTAATTAGACCCAATTTAAAATTTTCGGGCTTAATTTGTCCTTTAATCGCGTATTAAGATATACTAATATCCCATAATTGCCAACCCAACAACAAAATGGCCTAAAAATAAAAATCTACTTAAGTTGCTGCCCTAAAATTGCAATTTTCACCCATAAATGTTGCTAACAGGTGTTAAAGAAGTTACACATTTTAAGTGGTTTTTTCAATTGGGGTATTTGTATTTCATCTGCTTAAATTACACCTGTAAATGGTGGTGTTAAAGATGATACTCCCTCCGTCCAAAGATTTATTTCACAAATTTTTGTGTACTTAGTTTAAGAAAAAAATTATTCTTTTTTATTTTTAAAGTAAGAAAGAAAAGAAACAATTTAATTAATTTATTAAAAAAAGGTGTCGATAGGCAAAAGTGTCCAAAATAGACCCAAAGAAAATCAATATCAACAACAAACAAGTTTTCTATAAATCTATCCATTTGGTACCCAAAAGGATCAAAATGTCCTTACTAAAGTTTAAAAAAAAAAAGAAGAAATAAATTAGGGTTAATTACAGGAAAAGTCCTAACATTTACGCTGATTGTGAATTAGTCCAAACTTTTGGATATTTACAAATAAATAATCGACTTTAAACCTATATTGCAATTCGAATCACCAGGCAAGTGGAGGGCTGCCCGGACGCTAACGTGGCTGTGTAAATGCCAAATCACTCTCACCTACAATCAAAACGTCATCATTTTTTGAAAAATTTTTTAATTAAATTTTAATTTAAATTCATTAAACAATATTTTTTATCTTTCCCATCTCCGAACGGCAGCTCCTCCGTTTCCCCGACTGATGAAATTTCTCATTTGCAGTCAAGCTCCTTTGCAATTGAGTACCCACAATCCACTTGCATGAGGGGAGGGGGCAGCCGGAGGAGCCCACAGTGTCGGAGTCCACGGTTTCAGTGTTGAACTCGAGATTGAAATTTTGTGTTCCGTGATATGTTGAGGAAAATTGAATTCTAGGTGGTAACTCTAGAATCTCGGCATTTGGAAGGATTATTGTGAAGGGTATAATTTAGGAGGAAAAATTATCTGAATGAAGGTTTAATTGTTGTTTTTATCTGTGAAGAGTGGAAATTCAGTGTGAGGATATGCTGCATTTTGAAGAAGATGACATGAATTGAAGTTTATCCTAACTTTATTGATTAAGGAATTTTTTTTTTCAGTGAATTATGGCTTCAATTCCACCAATCCCACCAATCCCAAATGTTGTTCCACGGGTTTCTCCAACATATTCAGCATCACCTTCAAATTCTAATCCTAATCCGACAACCAACAAGCCACCGCCTTCTGCTGCTCCTCCACCTTCTACTCCCCTCGTGCCGCCCCCTCAACCCTTTCCACCACCTCCATCGTCCGCTTCTCCTCCACCAGCAACATCACCCCTGCCCTCGTCCCCTCTACCTCCTTCTGCATCCCCACCATCCGCAGTGTCGTCGCTGCCCCCTTCTACAGCTCCTCTTCCGAGTACTAATTCACCTCCCTCACTAACTGCTCTGTGGGCTCCTCCGGCAGCCCCCTTCCTTCCCGCGAGTGGATTGTGGATACTCAATTGCAAGGTAACTTGATTGCAAATGATGGATTACATCAGCCGGACGAACGGAGGAGCTGCCGTTCGACGATGGGAAAGGTCAGGAAATATTTTTAATGAATATAAATTAAAAATTAATTAAAAAAACTTCAAAAAATGATGTAGTTTTGATTGTAGGTGGAGAGTGATTTGGCATTTACACTACCACATCAGCGTCCGGGCATCGAATTACAATATGAGTTTAAAGTCGGGTACTTATTTATAAATATCTAAACATTTGGACTAATTCGCAATCAACGTAAAAGTTAGGACTTTTTTTGTAATTAACCCAATAAATTATCCCAACCAACCACCACCCTCTTACCTTCCCCTCCACATCGGTCGCTGTCACCACCCACCAGTCGCCACTGCCCCCAATGTCGTCGCCACCCCACCTGCCACTGGTCTCTAATTGTCGCTGTCTACCCTTCTGTTCGTCGTCGCCCCTGCTGCACCACTGATTGCCGCCGCCAGCTTCATTCATGGGTGGGGGAAGGGGGGGAGTGAGTCGGGGGTGGTTTATTGGGTGTGCGTGGGCGAGGGACAAAAAAGTCCAAAAAGTGTAATTTGGATATAATTGATAGATAAGTTGATTATTGTTGGTATTGATAATTAACTTAAATAAATATGTTTTTTAAAATTAGCCCTAAAAGAGTGTGTAAAATAAAAGGAATACATGAAAAAATAAATATTATAATGTGATGAGCGTAAAAAATTATATTTTTATTATATATATTCTACTATTTCCGTTCCAAGAATACTTGCACACTTTCTATTTTAATCTATTCCAAAAATACTTGATCTTAAAAATGAAAATAATACACAATATCAATAACTTTACAATACTATAATACTAGTATAAATGCACGGGACATCAAATAAATATATTTTTAATTATTATAAAATTAAAATACATAAATATTTAAATAAAATCTTTATAATTAATTTAATACTTCATATGTGAGTTATTTTTGTGTGATTTTAGGTTTACCCTAAAATTTGAATTTATTATTATTTTTTAATTAAATAGTGTATTTTTATCATATCATATCTAACATTCCAAATATTTTTAATGCATGATACCTCAAGAGAATCCTAATTATATTATATTTTTAAATTACAATCATACCTAACTCTAAGATATTTCAAAATTACATTATTAATCGGGCATGTTATTATACTGATATTAGTCGGACATAATATCTTAAACATTTACCAATTATTCACCTTAAATATTAAATATACGGGATGTTATTTTAAAAGGATATATATATATATATGCAAAAATTCCTATGTCCCCGGACAAACGATTTAGATCAGTGTGCCCAAACCCAACCCCTACATAATATTGATAATCCGACCCGAAATACAAAAGGAAAAAAACCCTGAATTCATTTACATCCTTCATCATGGTTCACACTGCTCTATCTCTCTCTCTCTCTCTCTAATTCACACACTATTTTTTTCTCTCTTATTCTCAGCGCGGTGTGAACCATCTCTTTCTTGTCTCAATCTCGGTTCTTCGACTACTACTTCCTGCCAATTAACGATTTTTTATGTTGTTCATCAAGTCAAAGCGTTGGTTGTTGAATTTCAATAGGTGTTGATTGTTGATTGAAGCTAAACAAGTGCTTTTACTACGATTTTTTATAGTTTAGTCCAATTCTGAGTTATGATTATTGCTGATTATGTGTTTTTAGGGTATCCTATTGCCTTATCTTTTTCCCCCATTTTTCCTTTATTGGTTAAGTGATTAAAAACTCAGATTGAAAATTTTGATTTAAGTTCAAAATGTGAATAAATTGTATAGCCTGGAAGCAATAAGAGTGAGATTGTGAAATGAATTCTAAATTTGTTCTGATAAGGTGGCATATTTGAGTTAGTCGATGTAAGCGACGACTTAGATCACCTAAATTTCACTTTTTTAGATGATCATTTTCCAATATGTTCCTTCACGAAATAATAACCACCCCCAACACACAATTCCCTAATGACTAATCGAGTAATTAAAATTCTTTTATTGTTATGATTATTGTTGATATTTTGTATAGTAATTTATATATGAATATGAGAACAGTAATAGAAACTCAACATTGTATATAAAGAAATGTTGATTGCTAAAGAATATCTCAATTCTTTCATTCTTTACATAAATTTTCTAATTTTCTGCTTACATTAATGCTGTTGTTCAGAAGATAGAGCTCGAGTTACTGAATTTTCATACGAATTCTATGAGGAGAAGTCTCGTGTTTTAAAGAGAAAAGTCGAGAAAGAAAAGGAAAAAGCACTAAAGACTATAGAAGAGAAGAAAATGGCAGCTCAAAAGAAATGGAAAGAATTGGAAAAAATTAAACTGGGGAAGAGGCATATTATATGGTGTTTGTTGGTTGCTTTAGTTTTTGGATACGTTGTGTTGATCATTGGTATATGATGATAGATATAGTCAAGTTGGAACCATAACTCTATGTGCTGTAAATGATTAGTTTTTGCTATTGTATATGATCTAATATAACTTGTTGAATTAGTACAGTGAGACAATGTTTGTTTTGTATGTAAAATGTTTGTTTTGTATGTAAAGGAATATTGTACTTTTTGGTCATTCCTTTACACTCTGCTAACCTGTATTTGAATTTAATCAATGTGATTGTTCACGGCAAATGATATATTGTTGTCATGTAAAGGGTATATTGTTATCATGTAAACTATATGGAATTGCAAAAGGTATATTATTGATGAGTAAAGAGTACATTATGGTCATGTAAAAGGTACATTGTGGTCATGTAAAGGGTATGAAGTTTAGGGTGTTTCAAGTTTATGTTAAGGTATTATGGGATGGTGAAAAGGGTATATTTCGAATGAATAAAAAGTATATTATTGTCATGTAAAGAGTATATCATTGTCATGTAAATTGTATAGAGTTGTAAAGGGTATATTATTGATGAGTAAATGGTACACTGTTGATGTATAAATGGTACATTGTGGTCATATAAAGGGTATGGAATTTAGGGTGTTCCAAGTTTATGTTCACGTATTATTGCATAGTGCAAAGGGTATATTACGGATGGATGTTTGTTTTGTATGTAAAATGTTTGTTTTGTATGTAAAGGAATATCGTACTTTTTGGTCATTCCTTTACACTCTGCTAACCTGTATTTGAATTTAATCAATGTGATTGTTCACGGCAAATGATATATTGTTGTCAAGTAAAGGGTATATTGTTATCATGTAAACTATATGGAATTGCAAAAGGTATATTATTGATGAGTAAAGAGTACATTATGGTCATGTAAAAGGTACATTGTGGTCATGTAAAGGGTATGAAGTTTAGGGTGTTTCAAGTTTATGTTAAAGTATTATGGGATGGTGAAAAGGGTATATTTCGGATGAATAAAAAGTATATTATTGTCATGTAAAGAGGATATCATTGTCATGTAAATTGTATAGAGTTGTAAAGGGTATATTGTTGATGAGTAAAGGGTACACTGTTGATGTATAAAGGGTACATTGTGGTCATATAAAGGGTATGGAATTTAGGGTGTTCCAAGTTTATGTTCACGTATTATTGCATAGTGCAAAGGGTATATTACGGATGGGTAAAGAGTATATTGTTGTCATGTAAAGGGTATATTGTGATCAAGAGGCATTTACTATCGAAATATTATCACTTTTCATATTTCCTATTAAAAATTAATAATTCATTAAATAATTCAATCAAGGGTTATCATTTTTTCTTGATTATGTATGACTTATAATTGAAAATATTATCACTTTTATCAATCTTACTAATTGTTTATCAAATAGTTTAATTACTTGATAATTATCATTTTTTCATGATCAAGAATCACTTACAATTAAACTATTATTACCACTTTTCATATTTCCTATAAATTATTAATGCAATAAATATTTTAATTAATAGTTATTACTTTTTTTTTATTAAATATCACTTTTTATTTGTTTTAAGAATTATTTCATGAAACTACAATTAAACTATTATTACCACTTTTCATATTTCCTATAAATTATTAATGCAAGAAATATTTTAATTAATAGTTATTACTTTTTTTTATTAAATATCACTTTTTATTTGTTTTAAGAATTATTTCATAAATTAGTTTCATGGACGAATACTTCTTTCAACTTTTTTTTTAAAAAAATATTATCACTTTTTATCCGTAACATATGGTTAATGAGTACGTCTATTTATTAAATGGATAATATCTCATTTAATTTAAATTATTATTATTTAGGGTAGGTCTTGTGTGAGACCGTCTCACGTCAGACCATTTTACATTTTTTAAATAATTATCACTTTCGCTACAAAACATTATCACTTTCGCTATAAAATATTATCACTTTTCATTTAATTATAATTATTCATGAAATATCATTATCATTTTTTATTAATTTAATATCATTTTTCATTATAAAAGATCACTTTCTGTCCGTCTCAAGTAAGCTCTTACATGACGATCTCAACACAAGTCTTTGTCATTATTTTTATTAAAAAATATTATCACTTTCATGATAAAATCTATCACATTTTTATTTGATTTGTAAATAAAAGAAAAATAAATAGTGCTATGAAAAATTAAGTTGAATTTCGAATAATAAAATAAAAAAAGGATTAATCACTAATAGATACACACTTTTAACCTAAATTACTATTAGATACATGAAATTAAATAATTATTCTCACATACAAAATATTAAAGTAAAATAACAAATATAACTTATACTTCATACACTTTTAAACCAACAACCCTACCCCTCACCCACCCACCGGCGTTGACCGGAGTTGACCGATAGTTGACCGGTGTTGACTGACGTTGACCGACCGTTGACCGGTGTTGACGCCGCTGACCGCCGCCGCCTACTGCCGAAATTTAAAATGTGCAAAAATAAAATTGTGCAGAACAATTGTGCAAAATAAAATTGTGCAGAACCAAATTGTGCAAAATCAATTTGTGCAGACAAATTGTGCAAACATATAGGAGTATTTATGGTATTACAGTCATAATTGTGTAGTTAGGAGTAATAGTGCTTTGAGTCATATAGTTTAAAGCAATTATGCATTTTTTGTGTACCCTTTAGTAAGTGATCCATAAAAAATTATTAAAATTATCACTTTTATCGCATCAACATAAAAATGGGTTGTTAGATAAAAAGAAAAACAAATAATAATATTAATTAAATTTAAGTTAATTTTTTATAAAAATTAAAAGAAAAAAATACTGGAAGAACTCGAATTAATTAAGACCTTCTAAAACTGAAAGCATAATTCACCGCGGCAGCCATGCTTAATAACTAATACTCATATATAAAATAAAACAAACAAAAAGGAGTGCTCATGGGTATCCGTCTCACGTAGAGCTGTTACACGAAATGAGCCGCTCGAGAGCTCAGCTCGACTCTGCTCGAAAAGCTCGAGCTCGGCTCGAGCTCGTGACTATTCGAGCTCGAGTTTGCGAGTCACGAGCTCGAGCCGAGCTCGTCTAAATATTGGTACGTTATAGAGCCGAGCTTGGCTCGGCTCGATAATAATAATAATATTAATATAAATATTATGTATTGATAATTATATATATTAATATAATAATTATTAAATATAATATAAATATATTAATAAAAATCCGGCTCGATTAGGCTCGAAAGCTCGACTCGTTTTTCTTAAATGAGTCGAGCCGAGCTCGAGCTCGGATGAGTAATTTTCGAGTCGAGCTCGAGCTCGCTCGTAAGCTCGTTATCAAATCGAGCCGAGCTCGAGCTCGGCTCAATAACTACTCAAGCTCGCTCGGCTCATTTAACAGGCCTAGTCTCACGGAATAAGATTCGTAAGACGATCTACAAGTCTTTTCCTTAGAAAAATGCATATATTTATTCCTTTAAAATTTGAAATTATAAAATTCCTTAATCAAATATATTTAAATAATTTGATTTTTCTTTAAAATCTAACTTTAGAATGTATATTATACTCTTTAAAAGTAATTAAATATTTAGAATTAATGTTTAAAATTTTTACTTAAATATACTTACAAATAATTAAATATTTAATGATAATAATATTCAATTTTAATTATTAGACTTCAATAATAATTACTAAAATAAAATAATCATGTAACTTTTTTTTTAATTTTATTGAATTTCATTCTGATTTAGAATAATTAATTAGATAAAATTTCATAATTAAAATCATTAAAATAATATTAATAACTTAAAATTACATTCTAAATTTAATTGACATGAACCTTTACTTAAAAGACAAAGTCTCTTGTGAGACGGGTTATTTGTGAGACGGGTCGACCCATCACTAAAGTATGCTTATTATTAGATAAAATATGTTTAATGGTTGTTAAAGTATGTTTTCTAAAATATGTTTAATTATGCATTAAGTATGATTTTAGCGTGTTATAATATGATTTATTATTAACATACTTAAACTATAAATAAACATACTTTATCTATATAATAAACATACTTTAGTGATGGGTCGACTCATCTCATACCCGTCTCACAAATAACCTATCTTACAAGAGAGTATCTCTTACTCCCTCCATCCCATAGACAAATTCACACTTTCTATTTTTATCCGTCCCATAAACAAGTTCACACCCCCAAATAAGGAAATACACACAAATCAATAACCTCACGACACACTTTAATTTCAAAATTGCCACCCCTTTACAACTCACATAACTTACTTTATAATTTATTTATTACCTAAAAATACCAAATTACCCCCAAAAGTAAAGCAAAAAGTAACTTTTCTTAAACTCCGTATCTACAGTAGCCGGGAACTTGTCTTTGGGACGGAGGGAGTACTTAAAATAAAATTAAGACTTAAAAAAAATAATAAGGGGGCGCTTGGTTAAAGGTATTAGGGGAGAGTAATAAGAATGTAAGGGCATTGACTCTCATTTTTCATGTTTGGTTAGAGGTAATGAGAATCCAAATCCATCAGTCATTCCCATTAATTCAATGTATACCCCCACCCCTTCAATCACTTTCATTCTCATTCCCATTCCCATCACCCTTATCAATAATTCCCATTATCATTGCCATTCTGAAATTTGAACTAAGCGGCTCCTAAACACAATACTTAAAATAGAATGCTACATAAACAAAACGCATATAAAATTGACATTTGTCAAGTAAAACTTGCTATTAGATACTACTCCTCCTTCCATCGATAATATACCCGTTTACTTTTTCACGTGAATTAAAAAGTATTATTATTTTACTCCCCGTCCATCGATAATATATCCATTTACTTTTTGCATGTGGATTAAAAAGTATTATTATTTTATATAATATTAGTGGTGAGTAGTTAGTTTGTGTGGGGCTATTTTACTTAAACTAGAAAATAGATACATTTAAACTGGACGATCAAAATGGCAAAATGGATATTTTATCAGCAAATGAAGGGAGTATTAGATTAGATTACAAAAATGTCTCTTCTTTTTATACATAATCTAGTCAAATTCAACTATTTCATACACTTTATTTTATTCAATTTTCCAAAATACCCCTTCTATTTCTTACATCATTACAATAAACAAATTTTTTTTTCTTAAACTCTGTGCCACCGAATACATGCATATATTCTTAGGGTGGAGGGAGTACCATTTTTAATTAAAAAAAATAGATGTAAAGTACTCCTTCCGTCAGTTTTAAAGAATCATTTTTTTTTTCAAATTTGGGCGTCCGCCTCAAAGAGTTTTATTTCTTTTTTTTATACATATGGATCCATACACCCACTAATACCCACCAATTAAAATATGATGTCTATATACCCATTGCTCGTCAAATAATAATACTCGTAAAAAGCAAATATGAACCATTTTGGACAGACGAAGTACTTATACACCATAAAAAAAGAAATATAAGTACCCTGTCAAGGTTATTTGTAATTGGAAAAAGGGTCGTATAGACCCTTAAACTAATGTTATGGGATCAAAGAGGACCCTCAACTTTCTTTTGGTACGTTTAAGCCCTTCAGATCTTGTAAAAGGGTCTAATTCAACCTTGATTTTGATTTTTATTTTTTTAATAAATTATACTTCATAAAATAACCTTGAGTTAAAAAATTTATAAATTTTGTTAACAAGTGGGCTCATTATTTTGAATTTATTATTGCTGGGATTTTGTCATCTTCATCACTTCCACACAAATTCCTCCGACTTCAAACCATTTTCATGCTAACAGTAAAAAAAAAAATCTACAATGGAACACACAACAACTCTACAGCCTCGCTGATCAAAACAATTAAAACATAACTGGTAGTTCTGGGTTTTGACATTCTGAATTTGGTCAAGAACTTGTGAGATTTCGTCATGTCGGGTTTGAATCAAGATTTTGAAGAAATGGTAGGATTTGGGAGTTGGTTTA
Organism: Pogostemon cablin; assembly: GCA_023678885.1. Taxonomy (NCBI): domain Eukaryota; kingdom Viridiplantae; phylum Streptophyta; class Magnoliopsida; order Lamiales; family Lamiaceae; genus Pogostemon; species Pogostemon cablin. The sequence continues at coordinate 17,438,376 of CM042964.1, read as the reverse complement.
ATTTAGTAAGCGGACTTTCACCGAATGACCAACGATTCACGCCACTCTCTTCACTCTCTCTCTCTCATCCTGTATTTCTCTCATCATCACCCTCATCCACTCACTCTGCTTCTCTGATTTCGTCTCAATCAATACCTTATTGGTCCATCGCGCTTATTCACAATCAAACTGACGTCAATGGAGCTCGATCTCTCAGAATACCCATCGAATTTGACTGCGTCCTCCGATGGTTTCTTGGGGGCAATTCTTGTCGATTTTCTATTAGATTTTTCGGCGGTCTCGTTAGGGGTTTCCTTGATAGGAGGTCCAAGGCCGGCGGTGATGGAGGGCGGCGCGAAGGGGCCGACGAGGAGGGAGAGGGAAAGCCATAGAAGAAAGGACTTGAGGGGTTCGGAATGGGGGTAGAAAATGGCGAGAATGAAATTGAAAATGGAGGTACGATTTACTGCCTTGTTCTAAGTCTGAGTTTCTCCGGTAAACACTGGTCCAAGAAGTCGGCCTCGGCCTCCCAATAGCTTGACTATTCATCATTGACTATGAGTCTAATTCACGTCGTCAAGAAGGGGAAATCGATCTGATCACAGGACAGTAAAACCTCGTCTTTCTTGAATGTGAGAGTAGGGAGAGAGGGAGATTGGAATTGAAGTAGTGATGAAGATGACTATGGATCCAACGGAAGGAGTTAGACATGCACAAATGAACCGGAACTGGCGGTCCGAACCGGCGGTTCGAACCGGAACCGCCGGTTCCGGAACCGGCAAAAAAAACCGGAACCGGCTAAGGAAGGTTCGGTTCCGGTTCCTCATATTTGGGAAAAAAACCGGCGGTTCCGGTTCGAACCGCCGATTTTTTAATTTTTTTTATTTTTTACGCTTAAAATCCAAAAAAAAAAAATAAAACCGGAACCGTCGAAACCGAAACCGAAAGCTTCGTACCCCAGTTCGGTTCCGGTTCCCCCTATCTTGGAACCGGAACCGGCGGTTCCGAACCGGGGTGCATGTCTAGAAGGAGTAATGGATGATCTTCCCAAAACAATGAGACCCACTTGTAATTAATTTTAACTCATAAAATGTTATTTTTATAATTTTTAATTTTCATAAGAAAGAGAAAATTTTTTGATGTATAAAGAAAGGGTGCGATTGATTGTTGGTGATAAGCACACAGGGTGCATTTGACCCTTTCCAAAAATGAGAAGGGTTTAAACGTACAAAAAAAAATAAAAAATCAGGGTACTCATTCATCCAATGGCACAACTATTTGAACCTTTTCCCTTTGTAATTCCTCTGCTCAAAATACACATGCTCCTTAAAAAAAGTCGTCTACCAAATCATCGACTTCACACTGTCAAAGGGATAGGAGAAGACTAGACCCCTTCCGTCAAGGATGACACCTCGATCTTCGGTCGGTGGAAGATTGAACATCGCCGCCGTTACCAAGAAGATCGACGTTGACAATCGAATTTCTCTACTCTTTTACTACCGCATCGCCGATAATATACTCAAGCAGGTAAACTCCATTTGGTCCATTATTTTCGCTACACTTATCGAATTGCAGAGGAGATTTGATATATTGCTTACGTCTGTCCACTTCTTGTTTTCGTAATTACGAGATTATTTCTTGTGATTGGAAAATCCATATTATACCGTGATTTTTAACTATACGACATCTGTGTGAATGGGATTTTTTAAAATACTTTTTATCCCTCAATGTGTCTTATTCATGTGCTCATTCTGAGCTCTAACTGGACCCTTTATTCAGTGTTATTCCAGTTGTATAGAAATTTAGATGAGATTTTAGAATGTTTTTCCCTTAGGATGTGTAATTGGTCTGTAGGAGTTCGCATTTAATGTCAGTTCTTTCAAAACATATGGTATTCTTGAAAGAAACACATTGAAATCTTTGAACTAAACAGAAGATTCAATCGAGGGTGGAGGAAATTTTATTGGGAACCTCTGTTTTTTATTTTTATTTTATTATTAATATGATTCCTTTCTAACCTAGTAGATGTGATAGTTGGCCTTTTACAAGCATTCATATATGTTTGAAATCCTGATATGACTGGTCCTTATTTGCAGAGCAAGACTTTAGGTTCTAGCCAAAGCAGAAAATATCTCTGATGTTGTATTATTTTTGGCCTGCTGTGAACTTGACCTACCAAAATTTCTGAAACAATACAATACAGACGAGTATTACTAGTAAAATATTTGGGAACTAAATTTGAGATTAGGTTATGGACCGAAGATATTTTTGTTTGCGAAACCACCGAGAGGCACGAGCAGATCTGTAGGGTCCACAGTTATTTGGTGCCAATTATGAAAAAATGCTACTTTCTTGTATGCCACTTTTCTTTAACAAAATTATTAATTGTTGTTATGTTGCTTCCCAGCTCTAAAAGGAGTATTATTTTTTCTTATATTTTTTTTCTTGTTTGCATTACTTTTAAGACAATTGTAATGGGACTAATTTAACTTGTCCAAGATAATTTAGGAACATATCATTGCTTGATGGACATAATTGATGTTTCCGTTCTTCTACCATTTCCACATTTATCTATAATGAGGAATTGCTACGTGCCTTTAATCTGCATTTTTTATTTTAATATCTCTTGCCTTTGGCAATGTTCTATCGTACCTCTGTGGTTTGTGGTATCTCTGATTTTGCACATTACTAGTCTGAGGTAAGTTTTTTCTATGATGATTATGTTGTTGCTTGAAATTGCAAAATATTATTTGATTATTTGTTTCTCATCATCGTTTGTCCTCCCTTAGTGTTGTTTCTTACCATGAATCTCACTTTCAATCATGTTTTCTACTGTTTTTCAACCATTCTAGGACTTATTACATTCTTTACCATGTAGGCTGACATCTTTCGTGAAGAAAAGAATATTATTGACCTATATGTTATGCTCCTTAGGTTTTCAAGGTGAGGATATTGTTCTGTTGGAATTTCATATTAATTTAGTAACAATTTCTCTTAAAATATCAGGTAGCATGAAATATGGAAAAGTCTGTTTATGAAAGCTGCATGTTGTCTTTTGTTTTAGTTTGGTTACTGAGACAATACCTTGCCATCGAGACTATAGAACATCATTACAAGGCAATAAAATTAGTCTAAAAAAGGTACCTATTAACAATTTTTTCCCATCTCCTGAACTTATGTCCGTAAAGCTAGTTTATTTTTATTTTTATTTTTTAATTCTTTGCATGTTTACCTTATCTGTATCTGTAGAAATTGTTAACTGCAGTGACTGAGCTTGAGGAATTGAAACCTGCTGTTCAAGAAAAACTCCAAGAGTTGCACTACAAAAAGTTTAATCATCATCTTAATAAACAACAAGATTCCTTGCAAAGTGAAAATCAGGAATCTTCAGTTGAATGGCCTGCCATCAGACAAAACTGGAACAATTATACGAAGCAGGTATAATTATTTCACATAGTCGGTTGACTCTGTTTAAATGAGATGTTGTTTTAGTTAGTTGTAATTAACTTAGATGCTGAAGAATTTCTCTTATGAATTCCATTGCTCTCAAAGGGTCATGCATTTTCCCCCTCACTTATAAAGTCAATTCTGAAATAGAATTATAAGATAAAAATGCATTTCTTTATTTTGTGTCTGACAGAGATTACAACCTTCTTCTAGCAAATTTGGATATCAAGGTCAGAAGGCTCTTTCACTTACCAAACCAATTGAAGAACAACCCCGCAAAATGTAAGTTGATTGCATGATAAGTCTTTGTTTGGTTTGCACAAATTGTGCATAAGGTTCTTGTCCTCTTGATTAAATTTGCGAATTTATTTTTACAAATTTCTAATTTACATTTGCCTCTTATAATCTTATTATTCTTGTATCAATTATGTCAAGAAAACTTGTGCGCACAAGTTGCCTGTGGAACTTAATGTATTTTTTAAGGGTATCAATTCTTTTACCTAAAGGTATTAATAGTTTCGCTTAAAGGTATCTGATACCTTTTAGTGAACGAGTAATAGATGTTAGGGAAACAAGTAGTACCCTTAGAAAGATACACTTTGAGTTGCATGCGCAACTATTGCGCATGAGTGTTACTCCTTGTATAGAGAGTAAAAATGTTATTGTTATTTACATCATGTATAGTTGTCAATAATATAATATATCAAAAAAGTAATGCTCCCTCCGTCCCATAAACAAATTCACACTTTCTATTTTTGCCCGTCCCATAAACAAGTTCACACCCCCAAATAAGGAAATAAACACAAATCAATAACCTTACAACACACTTTAATTTCAAAATTGTCATCCCTTTACAACTCACATAACTTACTTTATAATTTATTTATTACCTAAAAATACCAAACTACCCGTAAAAGTAAATTTTTTCTTAAACTCTGTATCTACGGTAACTGTGAATTTCTCTTTGGGACGGAGGGAGTAACTGTTTTAGCAAAAATGAGGGATGCTTCTGGGCTGTCAATGCTGTTATTGATTGGTGATTGTATGAATTATTATTTATAGATCAAGTTTCAATTTTGCAGCACTGACAAAGTAAGAGGATAGTTTTGAATTCAGGAGATAAAATATGGGCTAATAAAAAAATGAGTTTAAATTCTCTTAAACTTTTTCTTTCCACCCCAATTATTGAGTTTTAATGGATTGAAGAAGGGGAGTGTTCCAACCTTTTAATTGGGAAAGATCTACATGGATTTTATTAAAGGCATTTAGCTTAAATTACTATTAAGTTGCTTTGGCAACCCTGTGGACTATACTGATGATGTGGATAGGATGTATGGACATGACTTCATTCGACAAGCATCCAATGCGAACACAATCTTGCTCTTTTTGCTCTCCTGGGATTAAGGATATATTTTATCAACTTTATCTATAAATTGTTGACGTTACTGTTATACATTTAATTATCTTTTATCTGTTTATCAATATAATAGATCTCTTTCTTAGAATTCTTACTCTCTTGACTGATTATGTTCTTGATCAACTTTCTAATTATTGTGAAACATTTTTGTACAATTATTTTCATATAGTAACTCTCGATCTTCTTTCAATCTGTCTTTGATGTGATTTTCTATAGATCATTAAGTATTCCCCGCCCAAAGGAGGAAACTCTTTCTAAACATTCTATTTTGGGATCAAACGGGCTTCGTGGGCAATGGCAACCTCCTAGTACCTATAAGGTGATATGGAAATCCTTTACTGTAATGCATTTTGTTATGGCTAAAGTTATTTGGTTTAATTCACATTTTACTTCTGCAGGTTCAATATCCAAGTTATGTGGACTTATCTCTTCCACAAATCCCCGGGTAAATAAACTTTAGAAACACAAATCTTATCCTTTTTCTTTTCCTTGAAGTTTGATTTCTTAGGAAGTCACTTCTTGATTGTCAAATTTTTTGTTATTATTTTAATAAATTTTAACTATGAATATAACATTTGGTTTCTAAAAATGTACTAATCATATATATGTGTTTACCTTTTGTTTCTTTTTGATTCTGGTTTTTTGATTTTGAAGTTTTCTTTAATTTTCTGTAGGGTTAATGACATTCAGAAGACAGTGAAAGATGGGATAGTGTTGAGAGAGGATATTGGAAGCTCAGAACAAGAAGGAATATGTTTGGAATCCGTTGCTCAGCCAAAAATTGATAACCACCAGATTCAATATTCTGATTCTCTCATTTCTTTTGAAAATGAAAGCTCTTCACAAATTGAAATTATTAGACAACCTTCCCCTCCACCTCTTTTAGCAGATGTTCAGGATTTGATTCCAACATCGACTACAAATGCTCTTGCCGAATGTGGAGTGGAAAATACTTCCAACAATGCTTTAGTATGCTCTAAAGATCCTCTTCAGTTGCACATAGTAAGGTCTTTCAGATTATTCTCAATCTGGATTCTCTGACCTTTTTCTGAACTCTATTTATCCAGAAAGTATCTATAGCATTACTGTAGCTTTGCTCTTAAAAAATAATTAGTGTACATGTCTTTGTATCAGTCAATCAATTTGATGGACAGTTTTATGAGGCTCGCTAAGTCAAACACAGATAAAAACTTAGAGACCTGTGGTGTCCTTGCTGGTTCCCTTGTAAGTACCACTTATGTATTTCTCGTCAGGTGAATTCTCACATAATTATATCAGTGACAAGTATACTCTCGTGGATATAGTTTACAGAATTCATTCTTTTTGTGAAGAATAATAATAATATATTTTTTTAATTGACACAGAAAAACAGAAAATTTTACATCACTTCTCTGATTATCCCAAAGCAAGAATCAACTTCGGATTCGGTAAGCTAGAGTGCTGCACATGCAAACATAACCATAAGCTTATCATGTTGCACTTGGTACTAAATCATTTTTGGTCAATTAGTGCCAAACAACAAATGAAGAGGAAATATTTGAAGTGCAGGACAAGCAGAGTCTTTTTCCTCTAGGCTGGATTCATGTAAGTATCATTTCCTTTGGGTGTACTTGGTTAGTCTACTTTGATATTTTGCTTATGGATGTGCCCAGATTATGTTTGTGCTGTCTCTGCTTTCTTGTTATTTGTCAAGAGGTCTCAAGTCCTGTTTCTCTTGGCCTTACTCCACTATGATGGCTTTTGAAATTAACCCAATAAATAATTTGAGTGAGATTTTATGCTGTAATTATCTTTTGAACAAGGTTTCTAATTGCTAATCAGCAATAAACCAATTACCTGTCTATTTGAAAATGTAGGAAAACATATTGTTTTTCCTTGTTCTTCTTGTGGTAAAGTAACAGTGAAACATCCATTTTTCTACTGATCACTAATACTTAATTCCGTATTTCCATAAGCTATTTTTACTGGTGCTGGCATGCTGCATTATTGGCTTCCTAGCAAACTTGTTGGGCTTAGAAATTTGAGACTTCTCCACTTCACTTATTTTTTCAACCTATTAAAATTTCCAGCAGAATATGTAAAATTTTCTGTTATATGTCATTGAGTTCATATTTTTGAAGTCATTCATATGTAAATTTTTTTCTCAATGTCGTAGCAGCTCTTAACCCCCTTTTTACTTTTGTACCGTTGCAATATATTTGTGTAGATAAAGTCAAGTGCTTATCCATTCTCTCAAGTCTCACCAACTTTTAAGAGTTGTTAAAAGCGAGAGGCGCACCTAGGCACACGGACCCCTAAGCGTCGCCCGAGGCGCGCGCCTGAGCTACATTTTGCCCAAAACTGAATTTATAATATATATACACAAATATATCGTACTTACAATCATATTACCTAAATAAACTAACATAAAAATCACATAACATCACATAATGATACATAATAATTCATTATAGCATTATAACACATAAAACATAAACACAAATAAATTCAAAATTAAAATCTTCCACACAAATAAGTAGTAAGTTAATGAAAATTTCAATAGATAAGCTACTAGCAAGTAGCAAACTAATTAGTCCTTATTCTTCATCCTCCTCCTCTTCCTCCTCCTCAAATTGATCATCTTTCTCATTAAATTCTTCCTCTTCATTCACATCACATTCAAGATCAACTTCAATATTTTCTTCTTCATCTACAAGCCTTAAAGATGAGGCTTTAACCCTCTTTCCTTTATCCAATTGATCCTTTCTCTTTCCTTTATCCATTTGATCCTTTCTTTTAATACTTGTAGGTGTAGCACTTGAAGTTGATGCAATAGCGGTTTTGGACTTTTTCTTTCTAGTGTTATATGCAGGCTCTCCAATTCCCATTGCTTTCTCAACCACATCCCATGTTAAAGTATCATCTTTAAAGACCAACTCATCACCCGCATCCTCATCGACTATGCCGGTTAACCATTCATTACAATCGTCGATCTCCTTTAATGAGATGGGGTCAACGGTGTCATGGTTGTGATATCGGCGTTGCAATGCACGATTGTATTTCACATAAACCAAATCATTCATCCTTTGTTGCTCGAGCCTATTTCTTCGTTTTGAATGAACCTGCAAATTTTAAAAATATATAATATATCTTGCAACATAACTACGAAAAGATCATAAATATTATAATATATATAAAAAAACTTACATTCTCGAAGATGCTCCAATTGCACTCACAACCGGATGAGCTACATGTAAGGCTCAAAACTTTAATGGCAAACTTTTGAAGATTTGGAGTGGACGATCCATACGTGTGCCACCAAGCGATTGGAGACATTGTTGCCCTTTGTTTTATTGCCAAATTACTTCCAAATGCATTCGTTGCCCTTCGATATGAATCAAGTTCCATTGTAGTTTTCATTTGATTCTCCTCACCTCGAACCAATCTCTCTATTGTAACAACAAAACCATCACCTATTTCTCCAAGCGTTGAACCTCTTCTTTCATAAAAAAATTGTGGATTCAACATATAAGCTGCAGCATGCAAAGGTTGATGGAGTTGACAATTCCATCTTTCATCAATGATTTCAAAAATTTTCTCATGTCGTTCTTCATGATTTGGGAAAGCCTTGATGATCGATTCCTTTGCCCTATCCATGGCCTCGTATATGTAACCCATAGCTGGGTTTTTTTCACCATCCACCAATCTCAATACTTGGACTAGAGGGCCATATATCTTTATAATGTAGAGAACACTATTCCAAAATCTACTAGACAAAATTATCTTGAATACCTTTTTACCTTCCCTCTCTTTTGACCATTTACTTTCAGCCCATTCTTTTGAAGCAAGCATAGATCTCAATTTCGGCTTTAGACTATACATCCTCTGTAGAGTTAGGAAAGCAGTAGCAAACTTGTTACTCCGGCCCTACAAATTTCCATGTTTCCTGTGAATTGCCTCAACATATTCACAACTCCAGGGCGTACATAGATAAATGAGGTAACACTAGTCGCTTTCTTCAACGTAGACTTGAATTCAGACAATTTTCCAATGTCTTCCAAAATTAGATCAATGCAATGAGCAGCACAAGGAGTCCAATACAAATGCTTTCTCTTCTCCATCAAAAGTTGTCCTACAATTATTTTATAAATAGATAAATTCAAATCAAGCTCAATAAATCAAATTCAACATAATATATACATTAATATGATATATAATATATTCCTTACCAAGCTAACTTCATGTTACTTGCATTGTCCGTGATAATTTGGACCACATTTTCCTCTCCAATACGATCAATGAACTTGTCCATCAACTCAAACATCCTTTGGCCCGTCTTTGCATAATCAGATGCATCCACAGACTCAATAAAGACAGACCCATTGGGCGAATTCACCAAAAAATTAATCAAGGTTCTTTGTCTCCTGTCGGTCCATCCATCCATCCATCATAAGTGAGCAACCATATTGTACTCACTCTTCTTGACAAATCTTCACATAATCATTCTCAACATCATCAACAACCTTTTTTAAATAAGGTACTCGAATCTCATGATATGTTGGGGCCTTCAATCCTGGACCACGTCGAGAAATATCATCGATCATTTCTTGAAAACTAGGATAGTTCACGACATTAAATGGTATGGCTGCATCATACATCCATTGGCTATGCTCTTGCAAGATTGCTCCCGCATTTCTTTTTTGTATGCTTCATTTATAGTAGTTTGTCTCTCTTTTCCGTGTGATGCTTGATCCGTTCTTTGAACAAATTTATCAATTAAACCTTGGCCTTGCCTTTTTCTTTTGTTTTCTTTAGATGATGAGACAAAAGAATGCATGGATGTTGAATTCTTTGTCCCTGAAGCTCCGCCTTCCAGTTCCACGTCATTAACTTCAAATTCATCATATACTCCTCTAATACTCTCAGCCTTTTCCAACTTCTTCTTGAGGAGGAACCTTTTTGCATGGTTTTGCATTCCGATACCCCCATCAAGGTGTTGCTTTGCTTGGAACATTCCTCTAGAAACACTTGAGCAAAAGTTGCATTTCGTATCATTCTTATTATTATTCACTACTTCACAGTACTTCCAAGCTGGGTCTTTTGATAAATTAATTGTTGATCCACTGCCACTTTCATCCATCTTTAATTGTTATTTGTTACCTATATAATGGTGTAGAGTAGTATAAATTATCAAATAGATTAAAAAAAAAACAATCTGAAAATAATTGAAAAAGAAAAAAAAAAAATTAAATTTTATTGGTGAAAAAGAAGAAAAAAAAGTTAGTCAAAAAGTCAAAACATAACAGAAAAAAAAAGAATCAAACTAATTTAGAAAAAAATAACATAAAGAAAACAGAAAAAAAATCATTTAAAAAAAATTACTCAAATAATATATAAGTATAGGTGATAATAACTTAATAACTATAAGAAAACAACATATATATTTCATATACAATGATATAATTCTTAAAAAATCAGAAAAAATAAGAAAAAAATAAAAAAATAAAAAAAACCTCAACTTTCCGGCAGGCGGCAGCTGGGCGGCGGCGATCCCGGAGGCGGCGGCAGATGGTGTGGTGGAGATGAAGGCAGCCCACCTTTCTCTCTTGTTTTGAAACTCTTAACCCTAATTCTCAATTTATATCCCATTTTATAAGTGGACTGCCTTTTTCCTTATAAAAACGTGTAGCACTTTAACATAAAAGTAACAACTTCAAAAAAAAAAGTACAATGTTGCAGAGGCGCTCCTTTTAACTCTGGATTAGGTGCGCCTAGGCGCGCGCCTGCGACACAAACGCCTTGGACTGCAAAAATCAACCAATCTAGGCGCAAGACCGTGAGCCTGAGCGCCTGAGCGAGGCGCGCCTTTCACAGCTATGCTTTTAAGAGTGAGACAAGACAGAAACCAGAGGCAATAACTGAATATTAATTCCTTTCCTGATGAAGTTCTTGGTAGGTGTAGTTGGTGTATAATAAAATCTGATTTGCCAAAGAAAATGACAAAATCACTGACCTGCTGCAAGTATCTTGTTAATAAATTTAAAAGTTGATTCATTTTTTAATCTCCGCACTTGGGAAGTAGAGAAGTTTAATAAATTTACGAACTTAAAGTTGAGATCAATATTCAAATTAAAGTTGGGCTTGGTTTAAGTTGAATAGGGCATGAGATGGTCAAGGTAGAGCTTATCAAATAGTGACCCCTTTCTGTTTCCTAGTGAAAATCATGTGCATGTTTTGGATGCATTGCAAGTATTAATTGTATTAGTATTCCACCCAAGTCAAGTTCCCAGTCTTTGTTTATCTATATAGTTTAGTTTTGATTGGTGGAAGGCACTTGGATATTTATTTTCAGGTCTTAGAAATATACAGATCAAATGGGAATATACTTGATGGTTATGTTTAGGGTTATTTATGTTGTTATGGGAAAGCCAACTTCTAGAAAATATGTTGTGAGTTGTGAGATTTAGACAGGTGAAATTGTAGTCATGTTTGAATATTTTGTTCAGAAATATGATGCCATATTTCTGGTCATCATTTTCACCTGAAGATGTCGTGTGAACATGTTTTAATTTTGGTTGGTTAGAGGTAATTTCAAGTGTAGATGTCTTATCAATGCCATTTTGTTATGTGGCTAATAATAGGATCAAAACATTTTAATTCTTGTAATGATTAGAAGTGATTTTTTTAGCATGATGATTACTAATTTATTGGTAAGTAGAAACCCTATGAAGCAAACACGTTTTCTCTTTTGGAGAGAAAATGAAAATAAAGGATGGCGGTAGTGATTGGATGTTTAGTTTTGATGTGGAAGCAAAGGAGAAAGGAATATGAACTCACAGAACTGCAGAAGTGCTATTCACAAGTTTGTTGAGCGAGACCCTAGGGTTACATTTATATTTAAGGGTCTTGCATTGGAGGATAGATATGATTCATAGTAACAATTTTATTGTCTTGTCTAGATGGTGGCATTGTATAATGGATATTAGATATTATTCTATTGTAATTATGGAAGATTTCAAGTCTTCCAATGAAGACGCTAAGACTCCTCTCCTAACTCTCTCCTTTAGCTTCTCAAATTCAAATGCAATTCAAGAGAAATGATATCCTGAATGCTTGTTAGAACATATTTACTACCAAGAGCCCCCAATGGAAAACTTCTTTATCTGTTTAATATCCCATGTTGCTTTTTTCTGGTTTATTTTCATATCATCACTGATCAAATGAAATTTTAAAACGTTAATTATGTTATAGTGAAAAATCGAGGCAGAGATACAAAGAGAGAATTGTGACATGGTCTTTAATGAAACTGCAATATAAAAATTACATTCTTCTGCTCTTTTGGAGCAATGTTAGGCACACTTGAACTTATGTGTGTAGGCTTTATAATAAATTTGTTCTGTTGTAGAGCTCGTATTAGGTTCCATTATATTCTTTAGGGGTCTATAGGAATAATTAGCAGTCTCTCTCACTACACATTAAAATATTATACTCCTTCCGTTCTACCACAGTTTTCACACCTCCTTTGTAAATTACACATGAGGTGTGAATACTGTAGTGGGACGGAGGGAGTAATCCTTAATCTCCGTGCCCAAAAACAATGTGTCAATAGTTTTGGGACGGAGGGAGTAATTATCATGGTCTATGGTCCTCTCTTCTTCTCCATCAAAATTGATCATTATATTCATTAGATTCTTACTCTTCATGAGAAATATACAAAAACAAAAAAAAATTCCAAAATTTGGAAATGTAGGCCGGCCTTTTACATAAAAAAAGGCGCACAAGGCGAAGGTTTTTTGAACATCAACCTAGACCCCATAAAACCAAGAATCCTAGGCGATCAGGGCCTCGCCTCGCCTAAGGCTAGCCTTTAACAACTATGCACTTAAGGTCTATCAAAGTTGAAAGTGGACAACACAAAATTCGTGATTGACGAGGACAGATCCCTTGCCATGATTGCCGTGATTAATTCAATCTGTTTATTATTTAAATTTCCTTTTTGTAATTCTGGTACTTTCCTTATTTGGTTTTGGGGTTGAACTCAATGATTTCAGAACCGGACCGGACCGGACCTGCCGGTTCAACCGGGAACTGGTCCGAAAACACTAGAAAATCGGAAATATAGTTGAACCGGGAAAAACCGGTTCGAATCGATTCTAACCGGGAAAACCGGACAAATCGGTAATCTGCGGTTATATGGTTTTTTTTTCAATTTTTAGAACACTGCGCGCACGTACTGTTGCCATTTCCAAATATCACAACTTCCTAGTTTCTTGGGAAGTTTAAAAATCTATTTATTACACCCTTAACGCATCATTAATTTTCTCTCTCCTAATTACTTGTTACTGTTCTCTATTTATATACATTTATTATCTTTCCTCAACGATAAATTCAATATTTTCAAGTTCATTATAATTAATTTCTTACAAATTTACTTCTGATCATTTATGCACCTTTGCTTCAAATATATTTTTAAAATTCAAAATTCCTAAAAAATAAAATAAAATGAATGCCACTATGTAGTGTTATTTTAAATGTAAATTAAGTGTGTTGATGTAAAAATTATATATAAAATAATAAAATATTATTAAAAATATATGATTTTCGTTTTAAGGTTGAAGCGTCGGTTTGACCGGTCTGATAGGTTGAACCTCGATCCGTTTGGGCTACCGGTTCGATCTCCGGTCCGATTATGAAAACACTGGTTGAACTATTTGTATTGCGGGCATTTGCCTTGGAGGATTATCAAAGAAAACTTTCAAAGTGCAACCTTTTACTTGTAGCAAGGTTCTTGTGAATCTTTATTTATTGCTTGGTGATTTGAGTGTGATCTATCAATTGGTCCAACCTGCCGGCGTTTTCCACCATGACGAACACACGTTCTGGGATCGAGAAGGAGCATTTGGAATCAGTGGTGAAATCACTAAGCGAATTCCAGTCTGTAGTAATCGATCAGATCGCCTCCCAGTAGGCATCTGTAATCGAATTGTCCATACAAATCGTACAACTTACGGCAGCCATGATAGGTCGTTAGTCAGCCGGATCACCGCCATGCATTCCTCAATCCAACACTATGGCGACCGGTTCAACATTGGGTAGTTGCGCTGAGCCAGGGAACCAATTGTCCCCAGGGTTTTTTGCGGTGAAGAGTAGGGTTCTCGATGGGTTTGATCCAATGGCGTGGCTAGCCCAGGCGGAACAATATTCTCTGGTGCACAACACGACCACGAACGAGTGGGTACCCTTAGCCTTGATCGCGATGTCAGGCCGCCCTATGTACTGGGCCCAATGGGCAATGCGCCGTTCCCCAACGATCATTTGGGAGCAGTTTACTCGGGAGTTAATTGAACGTTTTGGTGACTCATCTGTGAGAAATGCGTATGAGGCAATGCATACGACACGACAAACAGGTTCGTTAGAGGACTACTTGGCCTTGTTCGAGGAGCGGGTGGCGCAACTTCCGAGTTTCAGATGCGGAAAGCAGTGACGTGCACTCCGCAATACGGGCAGCAAGGTGAATATCGCGCTCGACCTTCTTGCCGTGCCAATTTCCACTACCAACGTTCCAGCAGAGCAATTTCAGCTGAGGACCTTTTACGGTCCGCAGCGGGATATCTAGTGGAACATCTCCACTTCTAATTCCCAGAGTTCTCACACTTCTTCAACAGGGTCAATTGCCGCTCGCCAAAATTGGAATACCCGACACCTATCAGGGAAGGAGGTCTGCGAATACCGAGCCAAAGAAAAGTGCTGTCGTTGCTTCCAGCCAAATGACCTTTTGTATAAATGCAAGGCCAAATTCTTTAATGTATTCATTGAGGCCTGGATGAGGATCCTGAGGTACAATTGTGGGAAACGAGTCGTTAGACATAAATCCACCCATCAAATAACCATCACCTGATTCGGAATGCACAGTTGTCTGCCTCTCTTATCTGTCATCCAACGGGTTCGATGGAGCGACAACAATGAAATTTTTTAGTCAGGTTGGTGACACAAATCCTAACTATGATTGATAGTGGGGCAAGCCACTGTTTTCTGTCCAAAGGAATAGCTCTTAAACTTGGGTTACCCATTACGAGCGCTCCAGATATTTAGGTTATATTGGGAGATGGCTCTCGGTTCGCAATGTAAGGGGTATGTAAAGCAGTTCCACTCACCCTTGATCGCCGCACATTTTTGATTGATTGTTATGTGTTTCCTCTTCGAGAAATCGACTTGGTGTTGGGGGTCTCATGGCTATCAACACTGGGCGACATAATAGCTAATTGGCTGAAATTGACGATGACTTTTACTGTGGGAGGAGTCAAAGTTTAGCTATTTGGGGATCCTTCACTCACCCGATGTCCCTGCACGCGGAACAACCTTAACACCTTGGAGGCAAAAGATGTGATGTGGGTTTTGTGGGCTATTGATGTTTCCACTGCTCCTTCAGAATGTGCTTCGGCTGAGTCCCTGTCGGACAATCAGCGCCGCGAATTGGAGGCTCTAATGTCAGAATTTTTGGCCATCACTTAGCCATTGCCCGGCCTTCCCCCGAGTCGTGTGTATGATCGTCAGATCGTCCTCAAATAAAACTCTTGTCCTATATTTGTTAGACCTTACAGATACAATCACTTCCAACAAGACGAGATGGAGAAATTCGTCGATGAGATGCTCGCTGCAGGCATTATTCGGCCGAGTTCGAGTCCTTATTTGAGCCCGGTGTTGTTGGTCCGGAATAAGGACGGGTCTTGGCGTTTTTGTGTGGATTATAGTGCCCTCAACAAAGTGACCATTCCAGATAAGTACCCTATTCGGTGATACAGGAATTACTTGATGAATTGCATGGTGCACGATTTTTCAACAAGATAGATTTGAGCGCTAGCTATCATCAAATCAAATTCTTGCCAGATGATATTCCGAAGACAACCTTTCGCAGTCATTCGGGCCACTACTAGTTTCTTGTCATGCCCTTCGGTTTAACGAATGCCCCTGCTACATTCTAGAGCCTAATGAATGATATCTTTTGCCCTTGCCTTCGCCGTTTTGTCTTGGTGTTTTTCGACGACATCTTAATATACAGTTCCTCTTGGACAGTTTATAACATCTCCGACATGTTTTCGGTACGTTGTTAACTCACTCTGGTTATTAATCCGAAAAAGTGCACATTGGGTAGTTAGTCAGTTGAGTACTTGGGCCATGTGGTATCATTTGAAGGGGTACGGATGGACCCCGGGAAGGTGGGAGCAGTGGCAGGGTGGCAGTGACCATAGTCCTTCAAAAGCCTACGGGGGTTTCTGGGACTGATGGGTTATTATCGTCGATTCATTAAGCACTATGGGAATATAGCCAGCCTATTGACATTCTTGCTGAAGATAGTGGACTAAAATTTCAGTGGACAAAAGAAACTGAGGCAGCCTTTTAGCAGTTGAAAATGGCTTTATATTGAGCTCCTGTTCTTCGTTTGCAGAATTTCTCGAAACATTTTGTCATTGAATGTGATGTTTCGGGATAGGGATTGGGCTCTGTACTAATGCAAGACAAGCAACCTATCACTTATTTTAGCAAACAGCTAACGGGTTGGAATCTATCCCGCTCTGCCTATGAGTGGGAGTTAATGGCTCTAGTTCTAGCCGTGCAACATTGGTGGCCGTATTCGTTGGCCCGTCGCTTTATAGTTCGCACAGACCAAAGGAGTTTGAAATATCTCTTAACACAATCGCTGACCACGCCGACGCAATAGAATTGTGCTGCAAAATTACTGGGCTATGACTTTGAGGTGATATATAAAGAGGGAGTCACTAATAAGGTAGCGGATGCCTTGTCGTGCCGAGACGAGGATGGTGAATTGTCGGCTTTATTTATACCATAATGGGTTGATTGGGTTGAATTACAGGCAGCGGTATGAGTAGATGTGGAGTTATGCCTTGTCGTGCCGAAATGAGGACTGTGAATTGTTAGCTTTGTCTATACCACAGTGGGTTGATTGGGCTGAATTACAGGCAGTGGTACGAGTAGATGTGGAGTTGGCTAAAATTATCTCCAACCTCGAGATGGGACGACCTACGCTGAAACATTACTCGTGGGGTTCGTAACACTTTTCTACAAAGGGCGTTTGGTCATTCCAAAATCATCTCGCTGGGTTCAGTTGTTGCTGCATGAATTTCATACGACTCCTGGCGGGGTCATGTCGCAGCATTTCAGACATATAGGTGGCTGGCAGCATTTGTTTATTAGCAGGGAATGGTTCGAATGGTGATGAAATTTGTAACCGAATGCGACATTTGCCAGAAAAACAAGTATTAGACGAAGTCCCCAGCAGGACTTCTCAGCCCACTACCGATTCTAAGTCAGATTTGGAAAGATATTAGCATGGATTTCATCACTGGGTTACCACGTTCGGGGGGATTAGACTGTATACTGGTGGTCGTGGATCGCCTCTCCAAATATGGACACTTTATAGGCCTCCGTCACCCGTTTACAGCCATGTCAGTGGTTGATGTATTTATGAAGGAGGTCGTGAAGTTGCATGGGGTACCGAGTCCTATTGTTTCAGATCGGGATCCTCTCTTTCTCAGTTCCTTCTGGCGGGAGTTCAAATCTTTAGGGACTACGTTGCGGATGAGCTTAGCTTATCATCTTGAAACGGATGGCCAAACTGAGGTACTAAATCGGTGCGTTGAGACATACTTACGATGCTTCGCTTTCGAATGTCCCTAATAGTGGGAAAATGGTTGGCATGGGCTGAGTTTTGCTACAACACGGGGTTTCAGTCATCCGCAGGCACTACTCCATTCGAGGTAGTTTATGGCCGTACTCCGCCACCAGTTTCACCCTTCTTGCGTGAATTAGG
This sequence comes from Pogostemon cablin, assembly GCA_023678885.1. Lineage (NCBI taxonomy): Eukaryota > Viridiplantae > Streptophyta > Magnoliopsida > Lamiales > Lamiaceae > Pogostemon > Pogostemon cablin. The sequence goes on along the minus strand of CM042964.1, from coordinate 17,420,725 downwards.
GTCCATATGTTGGCTGATACTTTGAGGAAAAGGGATATCCTTTTGCGTGATTTAGGAGACACTTGAAGAGGCTGCAACGTTGTATGATTCGGGAGGCGAACAAGCACCTTCGAGACTTGTAATTTGCATTAGGTGATCGTGTTTATCTGAAGTTCCACCCATATCGATAACGAAGTTTGTTCATCGGAAACTCAACAAAATTAGCACCTCGTTACTTTGGGCACTTCTGTTGGCGTTTGATTGTTTGGTTAACGTGACCTGTTAGGGTGCCATACGTTTCTAAATCAGCGGAAGCAAGAAAACATAGAAACGTATTACCTTTCATCAGGGTATGATGAGGAAGATGGATTCTCGCCGGCAGCCTTCGCAACCTCACCATTTTGGGAATAACTCTCATCATATCTCCGAATTGAATGATCTACGCGCCAAAATGATCCTCTATTCAGTGGCTTTCCAACGGTGTATCACACGTCCAATTTGGAGTTCCACACGATTTTAGAAAAATCGTGGAAGTTGACTAACAGCAGCAGCAAACAACCTTCCGATCTTCTGTTGTATTCCCAAGTCCAATCTCGACGTCGTGTGGGCGACGATCTTCGAGATCTTCTCAATCTACTGTTCCCTAACCCTCCTCACAGTGTTAGGCGTGAATTACTTTTCAGTTAGGGTTTCTGGATAGCTAAGATAACTTATATATGAGCTACAACGGGGACCAGGAGGAGAAATTAGAGTTGGGCCTCCATTAGGCTTAAGTATCCAAGTTTAGCCCAAAACTTATACTTAAGTCCAATAAAAATAATATATACCCCTAAAATATTATTACTGCACTACCGTTCTAATCTCATAATTACGTTATGGGCTTCTTATTATGAGCCCGTTAGTCTCCCCATGTTTAAGATATACAATGCTCATTAATTAATTAAGTTACTGACAACTCCATTAATTAATATTTCATCCGAGAGTAGTACCACCCAACCTCATTATCATGCCGGAATAAATTCACCTGCAGGGTTTGCATGATAATCCTTATGAGCTCCTCAAGGAGACATCATCAACCTATAACGGATACGGATTCCTTCTACAATTAACAACACACCATAGAGACAGTACTATTTCCCAACTCACCGAGTTTGTTGATTTAATTACATGTAAATCTCACCCATTGATGAATCAAAGAAATACATATTGCCTTACGTGTCGAGGTTATTGTATAGGGATTAAGAGCACGAACATCCATAATAACAGAGATCAAGTTCTTCTATGTAGACAGTACAAGTCGAACGTTCTCAAGCGGTCCTGCTCAATACACACGAAGTGCACTAATGTGATTCTATAGTCAAGACAAACTAATATCAAATCACACTACAACCATCCCGATAGAGAGTCCCCGTCTATCTCGGTTGTGAGCATCTATTTATACTTTATAAGAAACCGATAATATGATCTTCCGCTTGTTGTCGCACAACATATTATCTACAGTATAAAGTAAGTGGACTATTGTATCGTACATATAAATAAATTATAAGACGCAATCATTTGATCATTGATTCTCATTTCAAATAAATTGTTAAAACATTGTTCATACTAAAGCTAGACTTTTAGTATACAATCCAACACCTTCATGGTATTGGCTCATGTGAAAAGGTCGCATTCGCTTGGCGCTGCGTGAGGGATCCCGCATTCACCCGGTCTTTCATGTCTCTTTGCTTAAACCAACAATTGGGTCGATGACTACATCTCCTTCATTGCCGGAGGACTTACTAGCTGCCGATCCTCCTCTGCCAAATTATGTGGTCGATAAGCAGCAGATTCTGTGGAATGGACTGACCATGAACCAGGTTTTTATCCGCTGGAAAAACATGTGAGGCGAAGATGATACTTGGTTGGACACTATTGATCTTGCAGCGCAATTTCCAAACTTTAACCTTGAGGTCAAGGTTGTTTCGGGAGGGGGAGCAATTGATAGTGCACCACTGCTTAAGCATAGTTGTTAAAGGTGAAAGGCGCAAAAAGGCGCACAAGCCCTGTTGGAGCGTAAGGCACGAGGCGCATTCCTGAGGTACAAGCTACTCTAGAACATATATACATTAATATATCCAACTGATCAACACATAATTGTCCAATTACTTAAAGTTTAAATAAAAAAGTATCAAATAATAATACATAATAACTTCTAAATAACATAATCACAAATTAAAAACCCGTGTATAATGTCATCATGAACTTCACAATTTAAGTACTCAACACAAATAGACAATTACAAAAAGCAAGCAAGCAGAATCCTTCAACTTTAAGAAAAAGTTTAAGAAAATATCAAATGTCAAAGACTCAAATGATTACTAATAAGATAAAAATTATACTCCCTCCGTCCCAAAAAAATTGACACACTTTCCTTTCTTGGTTGTCCCATAGAAATTGACACATTTCCTTTTTAAGTGTATGGGACCCATACAAAAACAATTAATATATTCATGTGGCCCACACACACACACCACATACACCACTAATACAACTACCCACTACACATTAAAATACCCATAGAAATTGACACATTTCCTTTTTAAGTATATGGGACCCATACAAAAACAATTAATATATTCATGTGGCCCACACACATATACCACATACACCACTAATACAACTACCTACTACACATTAAAATATTATATCTTCAACCCACTACACATTAAAATATTATAATCCTTAATCTCCGTGCCCAAAAATAATGTATCAATAGTTTTGGGACGGAGGGTGTAATTATCATGGTCTATGGTCCTTTCTTCTTCGCCATAAAAAATGATCATTATATTCATTATATTCTTACTCTTCGTGAGAAATATACAAAAACAGAAAAAAAAATCCAAAATTTGGAAATGTAGGCCCGCCTTTTACATAAAAAAGGCACACAAGGCGAGGGTTTTTTGAACATCAACCTAAACCCCAAATAACCAAGAATCCCAGGTAATCAGGGCCTCGCCTCGTTTAGGCGCGCCTTTAACAACTATGCACTTAAGGTGTATCAAAGTCGAAAGTGGACAACACAAAATTCGTGATTGACGAGGACAGATCTCGTGCCATGATTGTCGTGATTAATTCAATCTGTTTATTATTTAAATTTCCTTTTTGTAATTTTGGTACTTTCCTTATTTGGTTTTGGGGTTGAACTATTTGTATTGCGGGCATTTGCCCTGGAGGATTATCAAAGAAAACTTTCAAAGTGCAGCCTTTGCCTTTGGCTTGTGGTAAGGTTCTGTGAATCCTTATTTATTGCTTGGTGATTTGAGTGTGATCTATCATTATGTTCTTTATGAAAATGGGATTTTCAGTTATGAAACGTGTGTTATCTAAGAGATTCAATGCGATCCATAATTAGGGGCATAGAGAGTAGGGCATCCGATACATATGATTAAGATTTTTTTTTCATGATTATTTTCTTTCATAATTTAATTTCAAATGTGGGAAATGATAAATTTTCCTATTTTAATTTTCAATAAAATTTCCTATTTTAATTTTCAATAAGGCTCAATTGTTTTGTTGAGATGATCATACTATATGTGGAAATATGTCTGCAGAATGCAGTGTGAAGGTAAGTAACAAAGACTCGAGTAAATATTTCCAACCTCTGATAATATCTAAGCTGTTCCATCTAGGAAATATAATCTTCAGTTATTGACATATGGCCCTTTAGTGATTCCCATGTTTCAAAACTTTATGGGATTCCGTTTCAACTACACAGACCAAAATAGAGCATGAACAGTGATTCTTCTAGAATAATCTATGTTTTTTAACCAGCAAACCTCTCTACATCCAGATAAACGAGAGTTCTACAAATGTAATCCATTATAAAAGCGTATTCTGTTCCCTTTAATTATGGCATAATTGATTTGAGGAAATCTATTAAGAATGTTGCTTTTTTGTTTTATCTGTTTCTTTGCTTAATATTTAGCTTCTGCCTTAGACTATGTAGAACTTAGAAGCCATATAATTTGCATAACTTTCATATTGTGCTGAACATTGAGGTTCTGAGTATGACATATCCTGCTTCAAGAATAGCTTGTGCCGTGAATCTTCCGGCGTAAGATTAGATGATTTCATTGGTTGTGAATTTGTTATAACCTCTTTAATCAGATATTTTGTTGGAAAGCTTCTGATGTGTATTTTTGTGCGCACGCGCATATACATTAAGCTGTCCGGTATCTAATATTGTTGTTTAAGATAAGAAGATGCCATCCTTTTAATATGCAAATGAGTTTATCTCCATTAAGTTATTTTCATTATTTGTTGCAATGTTGCTTGTAATAGACATACCAGTTCTTAATACATTATTCTTGGATGAATTTACTGCTAAATTTTCTGTGCTTGGTCTTTTCTATTACTCAATATGCTTTTCTCTCCAACACTATTTAGATCATTGAAATCACATTGAGATTTAAATCTGACAAGCTGCTTATTATATTGCAGACGCATCCTACGCAATCTTGTTTCATGTCATCAATTGACGTGCACACGCACTACTCTTATCAGGTTGCGACATATCCATATATGTCCTCGTTTCTCTCCTTTGTGCTTTCACTATTTTTTTGTTCAAAAAAGTGTTCCATCTTTTGGAAGGTTTTCCATCCCTTGTCCCTGAACACCCCCGACCCATATTGCTAGACTTGAGTCTGTAGTGAAATTTTGATTGATATGTTGCTGGGTTTATGCTGATTTCTCTACAGATTATGCTACCAGAAGCGATTGCCATTGTCATGGCACCAAAAGACAGTTCAAGGTTATTTCTCAAATTCTTATAATTAACTTCGCTATGTAATCTTCCAGCTTCATCTAGTGGAGTTGAAAACTTAAATGATATGATTGACAACCTGTATTTGTTTCTTCGTGCAGAAACCATGGCATTTTCCGGTTGACTTCTGGTGGAATGATGGTCATCAAGCAATGCCCAAGGCGGGGATTTCACTCCCACGAACCCCCATCTGATGGTAGTCCTATATACAGACATTGTACAGATATTTATATGAATTCTAGTTTGAAATTTGATGTCATTGATCTTCGTTGATCCCCATTGCATGGAGTGAGTTTTACTTGGATTATAACTCATTCAAATTATATATGACTAAGTATTTTCTGGGTTGATGTAGTGAGTGAGCTTCGATTAAAAAATCGATTTATTTACTAATGAAATTTTTTTCGGTGCTGAGTTTTGCTACTCACTCTGGTGTATTAAGATTCACGAGCTTGTTTTTTGGACTCTTTAATGCATTATTTGATCAAAGTTTTGTTTTCATTCTAGCTGAAAAAATTTACCTAAGGGTGACGCCATGGCCGTCTAATCTTCTGTTAGGACACCCATATCTCTAATTAAATTGAATTAGAAAATTAACCTAATTTAAATTCATCTAAAATTCGATTATCTTTCAAATCTAAAATATCTTTTGCCCTAATCCTGGAGCAAAAGTGACCTTTTCCCCTCAAAAAATTGTTTTTCATTTTTAAATTTAATTACTATGTTTATGTGCGTGTTTCTCCTAAATCCTCAACGTTTGCAATAATTTTCGATTTCACTTTTACATAGGCAGACAAGATGATGAGTTAAGCGTATTTTTTTATTAAATAATTTTTTCTTTCCTGAAGAGACTAATAATTATTCATTGTCTGAATTTACAAGAAACTTAATACAAGAATTTAGATTTGTTTTCGGGGCTTATATTTAGTAGAGCTGTGAGATGGATTTGTGGTGTGTTTAATTAGCGCACAACCCGCAATAACATGCTCCTTAGCAGGCTTAAATAGGGCGGATCACTGACAGGTCTGGCCGTGTGTTGGTCCCGTTTTCTTTTCTTTTTTAATTACTCCCTCCGCTTTCAAGGGTTTTATTTTACCATATACGACGTTCGTACCCAAGGGTCTCGTTTTCATTTATGTACAATGAGGGACCCACTAATAATACTCCTACTAACCCTAAATGTATTTGCAAATTACTCATTTGCCCCTCCTCAAATTAAAAAGGTGGAGGGATAAAAAGGTAAAACTTACACATTACATACCCACTATACATTAAATAACAATATTATTTAATCTCCGTGCCCAAAAGAAAATGATACCCTTGAAAGTGGACGGAGAGAGTATATTAAACTTTTACTTTTATAATGTCCTTAAATATTCTAAAACTCTAATAATAAACATTAAATTAGGGTATAATAGAAAATAATTATTAGATCACATAATTAATTATTTAAACCACCCAAACAAATACACCCACCGTCCCATCCATATGTCACCGTTTGTTTTTTGTCCATAAATTAAGGAGTATTATTATTTTATGTGTAGTGCGTAGTTGTATTAATAGTGAGTGATGTGTCATATGTGAGACACTTTTACTAAAAGTGAAAAATTGAGATATTTGAATAAGACACTCAATATAGTAAAATGAAGATTTTTGGATGGGACGGAGTTATCGTATTAATTTTAATAACTTTATATAGTTATATGCTCAATTATATTTTTTTATTAAAAAAATAAATTATTTTACTTTTTATTATAATTAATGAAAAATCACAAAAAAAAATTATAAGATGTTATACTAAATTAGGAAATAAAAAAACATAAATAATATAATTCCATAAATGGCATCACCATTAGCATTTTTTAATGGCTAAAACTTGTGTGTCTCCGGGGACACCGTGCATTCTAAGTACCCTTTAGTATTAAATAATATATCTTTTAGTATAAGGATATGTACCCTTTATTTCCTGAAAAAATTCATTTTTTTAAAAGTAAATTTTATTATTATTTTTTTCATATTTAAGAATAATAAAACATATAAAATTTTTTTACATTAAACCCGATCGGTTCTAACCTTGTAAGTTCATTTTTTTAAAAATAAATTTTATTAATTTTTCTTTCATATTTAAGAATAATAAATACATACAAAATTTTTCCACATTAAACCCGATAAGTTCTACCCTTGTAAAGTTCATTGATTTTTTTAAAGTAATTTTTATTAATTTTTATTTCATAATTAAGATTAATAATAACATATAAAATTTTTTCACATTAAACTCGATTGGTTATAACATTGTAAAGTTCATTGTTTTTTAAAGTAATTTTATTAAATTTTTTATATTTAAAAATAATAAATACATATTAAATTTTTCCACATTAAACCCGATCGGTTCTAACCTTGTAAAGTTCATTGCTTTTTTTTAAAGAAGTTTGTATTAAATTTTTTTTCATATTTAAGAATAATAAATACATATAAAATTTTTTCAAATTAAACCCGATCGGTTCTAACCTTGTAAAGTTCATTATTTTTTTAAAATAATTTTTATTAATTTTTTTCATAAATAATAAATACATATAAAATTTTTTCACTTTAAATACGATCGGTTCTAACCTTGTAAAGTTGATAGTTTTTTTTGTTAAAAGTAATTTTTATTAATTTCTTTTTTCCTAATTAGGAATAATAATCACATATAAAATTTTTTCACATTAAACCCGATCGGTTATAACCTTTGTTAAGTTCATTATTTTTTTAAGTAATTTTTATTAATTTTTTTATAATTAAGAATAATAAATACATGTAAAATTTTTCAAATTAAACCCGATCGGTTCTAACCTTGTAAAGTTTTTTTTAAAGTAATTTTTTTCGTATTTAATAATAATAAATATGCAAATGTACATTAAAATAAGAAAATGAGCAACGAAATAAAGGAAAAGTACATTGAAATTAGAAAATGAGAATCGAAATGAAGGAAATGATCATCGAAATGAAGGAAATGTGCAACGAAATAAAGGAAACATGCATTAAAATGATAAAATGAGCATTGAAATGAGGAAAATGTGTATCAAAATTTTAAAATGAGCATCAAATGAAGTAAACGTCATCAAAATGAGAAATGAGCATTGAAAATGAAAGAGATGTGCGGAAATATTGGTCAAAACAAGAAAAAGAGCATCGAAATGAAGAAAATATGCTTCTTAATAAATGAAGATATTAAAATAATAATAAAAATATTTTTTAAAATAAAACAGATAGGTTCTAACCTTTGTAAACCATTAAAAAAAATTTCTACATTAAACCCTATCGATTCAAACCTAGTAAAATCCATTTTTTTAAAAGTAATTTTTATTAATTTCTTTTCATATTTAGGAATAACAAATATATATAAATATTTTCCACGTTAAACCCGATCGGTTCTAACCTTGTAAAGTTCATTGTTTTTTTAAAATAATTTTTATTAATTTTTTTATATTAAAGAATAATAAATACATATAAAATTTTTCCTCATTAAATCCGATCGTTTCTAACCTTGTAAAGTTCATTATTTTTTTAAAATAATTTTTATTAAATTTTTTTTCATATTTAGGAATGATAAATACATATAAAATTTTTTCACATTAAAGCCAATCAGTTCTAACCTTGTAAAGTTCATTGATTTTTTTAAAGTAATTTTTATTATTTTTTGTTTCATAATTAAGAAAATAATCACATATAAAATTTTTCCACATTAAACCCGATCGATTCTAACCTTGTAAAGTTTATTTTGTTTAAAATTAATTTTTATTAATTTTTTTCATATTTAAGAATAATAAATACATATTAAAATTTTCTACATTAAACTCGATCGGTTCTAACCTTTTAAAGTTCATTTTTTTTAAGTAGTTTTTATTAATTTTTTTCATATTTAAGAATAATAAATACATGTAAAAATTTTTCATATTAAACCCGATCGGATCTAACCTTGTACAGTTCATTGTTTTTTTAAAAGTAATTTCTATTAATTTTTTTTCATATTTAAAAATAATAAATAAAGAAATGTGTATAGAAATGAGAAAATGAGCAACAAATTGAAGGAAAAGTGCAGCAAAATTAGAAAATGAGCATCGAAACTAATGAATTGTGTATTGAAATGAAGGAAATGAGAATAAAAAATGAAGGAAATGTGTATCGAAATGAGAAAATGAGCATCAAAATGTAGGAAATGAATATCAAAATGAAGGAAATGTGCAACGAAATGAAGGAAATGTGCACTGAAATGATAAAATGAAAATTGAAATGAAGGAAATATGCGTCAAAATTATAAAATAAGCATCAAATGACGTTAACCTCATGAAAAGGAGAAATGAGCATCGAAAATGAAGGAGACGTGCATCGAAATTAGTGTCAAAATGAAGGAAATGTGCATTCGAAATGAGAAAATGAGCATCGATCGAAACGAAGAAAATTTTGATTGAAACAAGAAAATGAGCATCGAAATAAAGGAAATATGTTTTTTAATTAATGAAGATTTAAAAAAAAATAACAAAACATTTTTCAAATTTAAACTGATAGGTTCTAACCTATGTCATACAAGCGGTATTTGTATTGATTGCATTTTAGTGGCACCTTAGCCATTTTTATTTTATGGCCCTTGTTAGCATTAGATTGAATTAGACGAGTAGGGCTAATAATTTTATTTTATGAGGCCACCTGTTTAGGTTCTCTTTTTAAAGCCATTTATTTGGCTCTTTCAATGATCACTTTTGGATCATTTTTCAATTTCTCTTATCTCTGTATTCTTTTATTTTTCTCTTTTTTATGATATTATCTATTTGCCTATGTAAAGTATACAAAAAAATTTCTACATTAAACACGATCGGTTCTAACCTTGTAAAATTCATTGTTTTTTAAAAGTAAATTTTATTAATTTTTTTCATATTTAAGAATAATAAATACATATAAAATTTTTCCACATTAAACCCGATCGGTTCTAACCTTGCAAGTTCATTTTTTTAGAATAATTTATATTAATTTTTTTCTTTCATATTTAAGAATAATTAATACATACAAAATTTTTTCACATTAAACCCGATCAGTTATAACCTTGTAAAGTTCATTTATTTTTTTAAAAGTATTTTTTATTAATTTTTTATTTCATAATTAAGAATAATAATCATATATTCCCTCCATTCTATTGAAACGTACGCACTTCCTTTGTAATTTACAAAGGAAGAGCGTACGTTTCAATGGGACAGAGGGAGTATAAAAAATTTTCACATTAAACACGATCGGTTCTAACCTTGTAAAATTCATTGCTTTTTTTTAAAGTAATTTTTATTAATTTTTTTTATCATATTTTAGAATAATAAATACATATTAAATTTTTCACACCAAACCCGATCGGTTCTAACCTTATAATGTTCATTGCTTTTTTTTTTGTTAAAGTAGTTTTTATTAATTTTTTTTCATATTTAGGAATTATAAATACATATAAAAATTTTTCACATTAAACCGATCGGTTCAAAACTTGTAAAGTTCATTGTTTTTTTTAAATAATTTTTATTAATTTTTTTCATATTTATAAATAATAAATACTTATTAAATTTTTTCACATTAAACACGATCGGTTCTAACCTTGTAACGTTCATATTTTTTTTAAGTAATTTTTATTAATTTTTTTTTTCATAATTAGGAATAATAATCACATAAAATTTTTCACATTAAACCCGATCGGTTCTAACATTGTTAAGTTCATTATTTTTTTAAAAGTAATTTTTATTAATTATTTTCATATTTAAGAATAATAAATTCATGTAAAATTTTTCACATTAAACCCGATCGGTTCTAACCTTGTAAAGTTCATTGTTTTTTAAAGTAATTTTTATTAATTTTTTTTCGTATTTAAGAATAATAAATATGGAAATGTGCATCAAAATGAGAAGATGAACAATGAAATAAAGGAAAAGTGCATCGAAATTAGAAAATGAGAATCAAAATGAAGGAGTTGTGCATCGAAATAAAGAAAATGCGTATCGAAATGAAGGAAATGAGCATCGAAATGAAGGAAATGTATAACGAAATAAAGGAAGCATGCATTGAAATGATAAAATGAGCATTGAAATGAAGGGAATCTGTATCGAAATTTTAAAATGAGCATCAAATGAAGAAAACGTCATCAAAATGAGAAATGAGCATCGAAAATGAAAGAGACGTGCATCGAAATGAGCATCAAAATGAAGGAAATGTGTATTCGAAATGAGAAAATGAGCATCGAAATGAAGAAAATGTTGATCGAAACAAGAAAATGAGCATTGAAATGAAGGAAATATGCTTCTTAATGAATTAAGATATTAAAAAAAACAAAAATATTTTTCAAAATAAAATCGGTAGGTTCTAACCCATTAAAAAAATATCTACATTATACCCGATCGGTTCTAACCTTGTAAAATTCGTTGTTTTTTAAAGTAATTTTTATTAATTCTTTTTCATATTTAGGAATAACAAATGTATATAAAAATTTTCTATATTAAACTCGATCGGTTCTAACCTCTTGAAGTTCATATTTTTTTAAATAATTTTTTTAATTTTTTATTCATATTAAAGAATAAAAAATACATTTAAAATTTTTTCTCATTAAAACCGGTCGTTTCTAACCTTGTAAAGTTCATTGTTTTTTTCATATTTAAGAATAATAAATACATATAAAATTTTTACTCATTAAACCCAATCGATATTAACATTGTAAAGTTCATTGATTTTTAAAAGTAATTTTTACTAATTTTATTTCGTAATTAAGAATAATAATCACATAAAATTTTTTCACATTAAACCGATCGGTTCTAACCTTGTAAAGTTCATTTTTTTTAAAAGTAATTTCTATTAATTTTTTTTTCATATTTAAGAATAATAAATACATATTACATTTTTCCACATTAAACTCTATCGGTTCTAATCTTGTAAAGTTCATTATTTTTTTAAAAGTAGTTTTTATTAATTTTTTTTCATATTTAAGAATAATAAATACATATAAATTTTTTTATATTAAACCCGATCGGTTCTAACCTTGTAAAGTTCATTATTTTTTAAAAAACTAATTTTTATTAATTTTTTTCATATTTAAAAATAATAAATAAAGAAATGCGTATCGAAATGAGAAAATGAGCAACGAATTGAAAGAAAAGTGCACCGAAATTAGAAAATGAACTTCGAAATGAAGGAAATGACCATCGAAAAAGAAGAAAATGTGCATCGAAATGAGAAAATGAGCATCGAAATATAGGATATGAATATCGAAATGAGTATCGAAATGAAGGAAATGTGCGACGAAATGAAGGAAACGTGAATTGAAATGATAAAATGAGCAATGAAATAAATGAAATGTGCATCAAAATTAGAAAATGAGCATCAAATGAAGTAAATCTCTTCAAAATGAGAAATGAGCATCGAAAATGAAAGAGACGTGCATCAAAATTAACATCAAAATGAAGTAAATGTGCATTCGAAATGAGAAAATGAGCATCGAAAGTAAAGAAATTTTGATCGAAACAAGAAAATGAGCATCGTAATAAAAGGAAATAAGTTTCTTAATTAATGAAAATTTAAAAAAAATAACAAAATCATTTTTTAAATTTAAACCGATAGGTTCTATCATTTGTAAACTACGCAAAAAATTTTTTACATTAAACTTGATCGGTTCTACCCTTGAAAAATTCATTCTCTTTTTAAAAGTAAATTTTATTAATTTTTTTCATATATAAGAATAATAAATACATATAAATTTTTTTCACATTAAACACGATCAATTCTAACCTTATATAGTTCATAGTTTTTTTAAAGTAATTTTTATTAATTTTTTTCATAATTAGGAATAATAATCACATATAAAATTTTTCCACATTAAACGCGATCGGTTATAAACTTGTTAAGTTCATTGTTTTTTTTAAAGTAATTTTTATTAATTTTTTTTCATATTTAGTAAAAATAAATACATGTAAAAATTTTCACATTAAACCCGATCGGTTCTAACTTTGTAAAATTATTTTTTTTAAGTATTTTTTATTAATTATTTTTTCATAATTAAGAATAATAAATACATGTAAAATTTTTCTATATTAAACCCGATCGGTTCTAACATTGTAAATTTCATTGTTTTATTAAAGTAATTTTTATTAATTTTTTTTCATATTTAAAAATAATAAATAAAGAAATGTATATCGAAATGAGAAAACGAGCATCGAAATGAAGGAAAAGTGCACCGAAATAAAAAAATTAGCATCGAAAATGAAGAAAATGTGCATCGAAGAAAATGAAATATTGATCAAAATGAGAAAATGAGCATCGTAATGTAGGAAATGAATATCGAAATGAGCATCGAAATGAAGGAAATGTGCAACGAAATAAAGAAAACGTGCATTCAAATGATAAAATGAGCATTGAAATGAAGGAAATGTGCATCAAAATTAGAAAATGAGCATCTAATGAAGTAAACCTCATCAATATGAGAAATGAACATCGAAAATGAAGGAGACGTACATCGGAATTAGCATCAAAATGAAGAAAATATGCATTCGAAATGAGAAAATGAGCATCGAAACGAAGGAAATATTTATCGTAACAAGAAAATGAGCATCAAAATAAAGGAAATATGCTTCTTAATTAATGAAGATATTAAAAAAATAAATAACAAAAATATTTTTCAAATTTAAACTGATAGGTTCTAACCTTTGTAAACCATACAAAATTTTTTTACGTTAAACCAATCGTTTCTGACCTTGTAAAATTTATTTTTTTAAAGTAAATTTTATTAATTATTTTTTCATATTTAAGAATAATAAATACATATAAAATTTTTTCATATTAAACCCGATCGGTTCTAACCTTATAAAGTTCATTGTTTTATTTAAAATAAATTTTTATTAATTTTTTTCATATTTAAAAATAAATAATGCATATAAAATTTTTCCACATTAAACACGATCGGTTCTAAATGTTGATCGAAATGAGAAAATGAACATCGTAATGTAGGAAATGAATATCGAAATGAGCATCAAAATGTAAAGGAAACGTGCATTCAAATGATAAAATGATCATCGAAATGAAGAAAATGTGCATCAAAATTAGAAAATAAGCATCTAATGAAGTAAACCTCATCAAAATGAGAAATGAGCATAAAAAATGAAGGAGATGTACATCGAAATTAGCATCAAAATAAAGGAAATGTGCATTCGGAATGAGAAAATGAGCATCGAAATGAAAGAAATGTTGATCGCAACAAGAAAATAAACATCAAAATGAAGGAAATATGCTTCTTAATTAATGAAGATATTAAAAAAGAAATAACAAAAACATTTTTCAAATTTAAACCGATAGGTTCTAACCTTTGTAAACCATACAAAATTTTTTTACGTTAAACCCATCGTTTATAACCTTGTAAAATTCATTGTCTTTTTAAAGTAAATTTTATTAATTATTTTTTCATATTTAAGAATAATAAATACATATAAAATTTTTCCATATTAAACCCAATCCGTTCTAACCTTGTAAAATTCATTGTTTTATTTAAAATAATTTTTATTAATTTTTTTTTCATATTTAAATATAATAAATGCTTATAAAATTTTTCCACATAAAACACGATTGGTTCTAACCTTGTAAAGTTCATAAATTATTAAAAGTAATTTTTATTAATTTTTTTTCATAATTACGAATAATAATCTCATATAAAATTTTTCCACATTAAACCTGAAAGGTTCTAACCTTGTTATGTACATTGTTTTTTTAAAGTAATTATTATTATTATTTTTTCATATTTAAGAATAATAAATACAAGTAAAAATTTTCACATTAAACTAGATCAGTTCTAATCTTGTAAAGTTCATTCTTTTTTTTAGAGTAGTTTTTATTATATTTTTTTCATATTTAAGAATAACAAATACATATAAAATTTTTTCACATTAAACCCGATCGGTTCTAACCTCGCAAAGTTCATTTTTTTAAAATTAATTTTTATTAATTTTTTTCATATTTAAGAATAATAGATATGGAAATGCGCATCAAATTGAGAAAATGAGCAACGAAATTAAGGAAATGTGCATCGAAATTAGAAAATGAGAATAGAAATGAAGGAATTGTGCGTCCAAATAACGAGAATGAGGATCGAAATGAAGGAAATGAGCATCGAAATGAAGGAAACGTGCAACAAAATGAAGGGAACGTGCATTGAAAAGATAAAATGAGCATTGAAATTAAGGAAATGAGTTTCGAAATTTGAAAATAAGCATCAAATGAAGTATACGTCATCAAAATGAGAAATGAACATCGAAAATGAAAGAGACGTGCATCGAAATGAGCATCAAAATGAATGAAACGTGCATTCGAAATGAGAAAATAAGCATCGAAACGAAGAAAATATTGATCGAAATCAGAAAATGAGCATCGAAATGAAGAAAATATCCTTCTTAAAGAACGAAGATATTAAAAAAAATAACAAAAACATTTTTCAAAATAATCCGATAGGTTCTAACCTTTGTAAACCTTTAAAAAAACTTTCTACATTAAACCCGATCGGTTTTTACCTTGTAAAATTTATTATTTTTTTAAGCAATTTTTATTGATTTCTTTTCATATTTAAGAATAACAAATATATATAAAAAATTATCACATTAAACCCGATTGGTTCTAATCTTGTAAAGTTATTTTTTTAAAAAAAATAATTTTTATTAATTTTTTTTCATATTAAAGAGTAATAAATACATATAAAATTTTTCCTCATTAAACCCGATCGGTTCTAACCTTGTAAAGTTCATTGATTTTTTTTATTAATTTTTATTAAATTTTTTTCATATTTAAGAATAATAAATATATATAAAATTTATCCACGTTAAACCCGATCAGTTTTAACCTTGTAAAATACATTGATTTTTTAAAAGTAATTTTTATTATTTTTTATTTCATAATTAAGAATAATAATCACATGTAAATTTTTTCCACATTAAACTCGATCGGTTTTAACCTTGTAAAGTTCATTATTTTTTAAAATAATTTTTTTTATTTTTTCATATTTACGAATAATAAATACATATAAAAATTTTTCACTTTAAACATGATCGGTTCTAACCTTGAAAAGTTCATAGTTTTATTTAAAAAGTACTTTTTATTAAATTTTTTGTCATAATTAGGAATAATAATCACATATAAAACTTTTCCATATTAAACCGATCGGTTCTAACCTTGTTAAGTTCATTGTTTATATTTAAGTAATTTTTATTATTTTTTTTCATTTAAGAATAATAAATATATTTAAATATTTTAACAATAAACTCGACCGGTTCTAACATTGTAAAGTTAATTATTTTTTAAAAGTAGTTTATATTAATTTTTTTTCATATTTAAGAATAATAAATACATATAAAATTTTTACGTATTAAACCCGATCGGTTATAACCTTGTAAATTTTATTTTTTTTAAAGTAATTTTCTTAATTTTTTTTCATATTTAAAAATAATAAATATAAAAATGTGTATCGAAATGTGAAAAAGAGCAATGAAATGAAGGAAAAGTGCACCGAAATTAGAAAATGAGCATCAAATGAAGTAAATCTCTTCAAAATGAGAAATGAACATCAAAAATGAAAGAGACGTGCATCAAAATTAATATCAAAATGTAGGAAATGTGCATTCGAAATGAGAAAATGAGCATCGAAAATAAGGAAATTTAGATCGAAACAAGAAAATGAGCATCGTAATGAAGGAAATATGTTTCTTAATTAATGAAAATTAAAAAAATAAATAAATCATTTTTTAAAATTAAACCGATAGGTTCTAACCTTTGTAAACTATGCAAAAAAAATTTTTTACATTAAACCCGATCGGTTTAACCTTTGTAAAATTAATTCTTTTTTTAAAAGTATTTTTTTTCATATTTAAGAATAATAAATACAAATAATTTTTTTCCGCATTAAACAAGATCAATTCTAACCTTGTAAAGTTCATAGTTTTTTAAGTAATTTTTATTAATTTTTTTCAAAATTAGGAATAATAATCACATATAAAATTTTTCCACATTAAATGCAATCGGTTATAACCTTGTTAAGTTCACTATTTTTTTAAAGTAATTTTTATTAATTTTTTTTCATATTTAAGAATAATAAAAACATGTAAAAATTTTCTCATTAAACCCGATCGGTTCTATCCTTGTAAAATTTATTTTTTATTAAAGTAGTTTTTATTAATTATTTTTTCATAATTAAGAATAATAAATACATATAAAATTTTTCTATATTAAACCCGATCGGTTCTAACCTTGTAAATTTCATTATTTTTTTAAAAATAATTTTTATTAATTTTTTTATTTTTAAAAATAATAAATAAAGAAATGCGTATCGAAATGAGAAAATGAGCAACGAAATGAAGGAAAAGTGCACCGAAATAAAAAATGAGCATCGAAAATGAAGGAGACATGTATCGAAATTAGCATCGAAAATTAAGAAAATGTGCATCGAAATGAGAACATGAGCATCGAAGCAAATGAAATGTTGATCGAAATGAGTAAATGAGCATCCTAATGTAGGAAATGAATATCGAAATGTGCATCGAAATGAAGGAAATGTGCAACAAAATAAAGGAAACGTGCATTCAAATGATAAAATGATCATCGGAATGAAGGAAATCTGCATCAAAATTAGAAAATGAGCATCTAATGAAGTAAACCTCATCAAAATGAGAAATGCGCATCGAAAATGAAGGAGATGTACATCGAAATTAGCATCAAAATAAAGGAAATGTGCATTCGGAATGAGAAAATGAGCATCGAAATGAAAGAAATGTTGATCGCAACAAAAAAATGAACATCAAAATGAAGGAAATATACTTATTAATTAATGAAGATATTAAAAAAGAAATAACAAAAATATTTTTCAAATTTAAACCTATAGGTTCTAACCTTTGTAAACCTTACAAATTTTTTTTTTACGTTAAACTGATCGTTTCTAATCTTGTAAAATTCATTATTTTTTAAAGTATATTTAATTAATTTTTTTTCATATTTAAGAATAATAATAAATATATATAAAATTTTACCATATTAAACTCGATCGGTTCTAACCTTGTAAAGTTCATGGTTTTATTTAAAATAATTTTATTAATTTTTTTTCATATTTAAAAATAATAAATGCATATAAAATTTTTCCAGATAAAACACGATCGGTTCTAACCTTGTAAGGTTCATAGATTTTTTAAAGTAATTTTAATTAATTTTTTATTTCATAATTACGAATAATAATCTCATATAAAATTTTTCCACATTAAACCAAATAGGTTCTAACCTTGTTATGTACATTGTTTTTTTTAAATAATTTTTTTTTCATATTTAAGAAAAATAAATTTATTTAAAAATTTTCACATTAAACCAGATCGGTTCTAATCTTGTAAAGTTCATTGTTTTTTTAGAGTAGTTGTTATTAATTTTTTTTTCATATTTAAGAATAATAAATACATACAAAATTTTTCCATATTAAACTCGATCGGTTCTAACCTTCTTAAGTTCATTATTTTTTTTAAAGTAATTTTTATTAATTTTTTTTTCATATTTAAGAATAATAAATATGGAAATGTGCATCAAAATGAGAATATGATCAACAAAATAAAGGAAAAATGCATCGAAATTAGAAAATGAGAATCGAAATGAAGGAGTTGTGCATCGAAATAAAGGAAATGACTATCGAAATGAAGGAAATGAGCATCGAAATGAAGGAAATGTGTAACGAAATAAAGGAAACATGCATTGAAATGATAAAATGAGCATTGAAATGAAGGGAATGTGTATTGAAATTTTAAAATGAGCATCAAATGAAGTAAATGTCATCAAAATGAGAAATGAGCATCGAAAATGAAAGAGACGTGCATCAAAATAAGCATCAAAATGAAGGAAATGTGTATTCGATATGAGAAAATGAGCATCGAAACGAAGAAAATGTTGATCGAAACAAGAAAATGAGCATTGAAATGAAGGAAATATGCTTCTTAATGAATTAATATATAAAAATAAAAACAAAAACATTTTTCAAAATAAAACCGGTAGGTTCTAACCTTTGTAATCCATTAAAAAAATATCTACATTATACCCGATCGGTTCTAACCTTGTAAAATTCGTTGTTTTTTAAAGTAATTTTTATTAATTCTTTTTCATATTTAGGAATAACAAATATATATAAAAATCTTCTACATTAAACCCGATTGGTTCTAACCTCGTAAAGTTCATATTTTTTTAAATAATTTTTTTAATTTTTTATTCATATTAAAGAATAAAAAATACATTTAAAATTTTTCCTCATTAAAACTGATCGGTTCTAATCTTGTAAAGTTCATTATTTTTTTTTAAAAATAGTTTTATTAATTTTTTTTTCATATTTAAGAATAATAAATACATATAAAATTTTTACTCATTAAACCCGATCGATTTTAACATTGTAAAGTTCATTGATTTTTAAAAGTAATTTTTACAAATTTTATTTCATAATTAAGAATAATAATCACATATAAAATTTTTCACATTAAACCCGCTAGGTTCTAACCTTGTAAAGTTCATTATTTTTTTAAAAGAAATTTCAAAATTTTTTTTTTCATATTTAAGAATAATAAATACATATTAAAAATTTTCACATTAAACCCCATCGTTCTAACCTTGTAAAGTTCATTATTTTTTTTAAAGTAGTTTTTATTAATTTTTTTTCATATTTAAGAATAATAAATGCAAACCGATTGATTGTAATCTTGTAAAGTTAATTGTTTTTACAAAATAATTTTTATTAAATTTTTTTCATATTAAAGAGTAATAAATACATATAAAATTTTTCCTCATTAAACACGATCGGTTCTAACCTTGTAAAGTTCATTGATTTTTTATTAATTTTTATTAATTTTTTTTCATATTTATGAATAATAAATACAAATAAAATTTTTCTACATTAAACCCGATCTGTTCTAACCTTGTAAAGTACATTGATTTTTTTAAAGTAATTTTATTATTTTTTATTTCATAATTAAAAATAATAAATATATAAAAATTTTTTCCACATTAAACTCGATCGGTTCTAACCTTGTAAAGTTCATTATTTTTTAAAATAATTTTTTTTTATTTTTTCATATTTACGAATAATAAATACATATAAAATTTTTTCACTTTAAACATGATCGGTTCTAACCTTGAAAAGTTCATAGTTTAATTTAAAAAGTACTTTTTATTAATTTTTTTGTCATAATTAGAAATAATAATCACATATAAATTTTTTTCTTATTAAACTCGATCGGTTCTAACTTTGTTAAGTTCATTGTTTATTTTTAAGTAATTTTTATTATTATTTTTCATTTAAGAATAATAAATATATGTAAATATTTTCACAATAAATTCGATCGGTTCTAACCTTGTAAAGTTAATTTTTTTAAAGTAGTTTATATTAATTTTTTTTCATATTTAAGAATAATAAATACATATAAAATTTTTCCGTATTAAACCCGATCGGTTCTAACCTTGTAAATTTCATTATTTTTTAAAGTAATTTTCTTAATTTTTTTAATATTTAAAAATAATAAATAAATAAATGTGTATCGAAATGTGAAAATGAGCAATGAAATGAAGGAAAAGTACATCGAAATTAGAAAATGAGCATCAAATTAAGTAAATATCTTCAAAATTAGAAATGAGCATCAAAAATGAAAGAGACGTGCATCAAAATTAACATCAAAATGAAGGAAATGTGCATTTGAAATAAGAAAATGAGCATCGAAAATAAGAAAATTTAGATCGAAACACGAAAATGAGCATTGTAATGAAGGAAATATGTTTCTTAATTAATGTAAATTAAAAAAAATAAAAAAATAATTTTTTAAATTTAAACCGATAGGTTCTAACCTTTGTAAACTATGCAAAAACTTTTTTTACATCAAACCCGATCAGTTCAACCTTTGTAAAATTAATTCTTTTTTTAAAAGTAAATTTTATTAATTTTTTTTCATATTTAAGAATAATAAATATATATAAATTTTTCCGCATTAAACACGATCAATTCTAACCTTGTAAAGTTCGTAGTTTTTTTTAAGTAATTTTTATTAATTTTTTTCATAATTAGGAATAATAATCACATATAAATTTTTTCCACATTAAACGCGAATAGTTATAACCTTGTTAAGTTCATTGTTTTTTTTTAAGTAATTTTTATTAATTTTTTTCATATTTAAGAATAATAAATACATGTAAAAAATTTTCACATTAAACTCGATCGGTTCTATCTTTGTAAAGTTCATTTTTTATTAAAGTAGTTTTTATTAAATATTTTTTTCATAATTAAGAATAATAAATATATATATAATTTTTCTATATTAAACCCGATCGGTTCTAACCTTGTATGCTTCTTTATGAATTAAGATATTAAAAAAAGACACAAACATTTTTCAAAATAAAATCGGTAGGTTCTAACCTTTGTAAACCATTAAAAAAATATCTACATTATACCCGATCGGTTCTAACCTTGTAAAATTTGTTTTTTTTTAAAAGTAATTTTTATTAATTCTTTTTCATATTTATAAATAACAAATATATATAAAAATTTTCTATATTAAACTCGATCAGTTCTAACCTCGTAAAGTTCATATTTTTTTAAATAATTTTTTTAATTTTTTATTCATATTAAAGAATAAAAATACATTTTAAATTTTTTCTCATTAAAACCGGTTGGTTCTAACCTTGTAAAGTTCATTGTTTTTTTTAAAATAGTTTTATTAATTTTTTTTTCATATTTAAGAATAATAAATACATATAAAATTTTTACTCATTAAACTCGATCGATTTTAACATTGTAAAGTTTCATTGATTTTTAAAAGTAATTTTTACTAATTTTATTTCATAATTAAGAATAATAATCACATATAAAATTTTTTCACATTAAATCGTGTAAAGTTCATTGTTTAATTTTGTAAAGTTCATTGTTTTTTTTAAAAGTAATTTCTATTAATTTTTTTTCATATTTAAGAATAATGAATACATATTAAATTTTTCCACATTAAACCCTATCGGTTCTAACCTTGTAAAGTTCATTATTTTTTTAAGTAGTTTTTATTAATTTTTTTTTATATTTAAGAATAATAAATACATATAAAATTTTTTTATATTAATCCCGATCGGTTCTAACCTTGTAAAGTTCATTGTTTTTTTTTAAACTAATTTTTTTTCATATTTAAAAATAATAAATAAAGAAATGCGTATCGAAATGAGAAAATGAGCAACGAATTGAAGGAAAAGTGCACTGAAATTAGAAAATGAGCTTCGAAATGAAGGAAATGACCATCGAAAAAGAAGGAAATGTGCATCGAAATGAGAAAATGAGCATTGAAATGTAGGAAATGAATATCGAAATGAGTATCGAAATGAAGGAAATGTGCAACCAAATGAAGGAAACATGCATTGAAATGATAAAATGAGCAATGAAATGAATGAAATGTTCATCAAAATTAGAAAATGAGCATCAAATGAAGTAAACCTCTTTAAAATGAGAAAGGAGCATCGAAAATGAAAGAGACGTGCATCAAAATTAACATCAAAATGAAGTAAATGTGCATTCGAAATGAGAAAATGAGCATCGAAAATAAGGAAATTTTGATTGAAACAAGAAAATGAGCATCGTAATAAAAGGAAATATGTTTCTTAATTAATGAAAATTTTAAAAAAAATAACAAAATTTATTTTAAATTTAAACCTATAGGTTCTAACATTTATAAACTAAAAAAAAATTTACATTAAACCCGATCGGTTCTACCCTTGAAAAATTCATTCTTTTTTTAAAAGAAAATTTTATTAATTTTTTTCATATATAAGAATAATAAATACATATAAATTTTTTCCAAATTAAACACGATCAAGTCTAACCTTATATAGTTCATAGTTTTTTTAAAGTAATTTTTATTAATTTTTTTTTTCATAATTAGGAATAATAATCACATATAAAATTTTTTCACATTAAACGCGATTGGTTATAACCTTGTTAAGTTCATTGTTTTTTTAAAGTAATTTTTATTTATTTTTTTTCATATTTAAGAATAATAAATACATGTAAAAATTTTCACATTAAACCCGATCGGTTCTAACCTTGTAAAATTCTTTTTTTTAAAGTAGTTTTTATTAATTATTTTTTCATAATTAAGAATAATAAATACATGTAAAATTTTTCTATATTAAACTCGATCGGTTATAACCTTGTAAATTTCATTATTTTTTTTAAAGTAATTTTTATTAATTTTTTTCATATTTAAAAATATTAAATAAAGAAATGTATATCAAAATGAGAAAATGAGCATCGAAATGAAGGAAAAGTGTACCAAAATAAAAAATTAGCATCGAAAATGAAGAAAAAATGCATCGAATTGAGAACATGAGCATCGAAGCAAATGAAATGTTGATCAAAATGAGAAAATGAGAATCGTAATGTAGGAAATGAATATCGAAATGAGCATCGAAATGAAGGAATTGTGCAACGAAATAAAGGAAACGCGCATTCAAATGATAAAATGAGCATCGAAATGAAGAAAATGTGCATCAAAATTAGAAAATGAGCATCTAATGAAGTAAACCTCATCGATATGATAAATGAGCATCGAAAATGAAGGAGACGTACATCAGAATTAGCATCAAAATGAAGAAAATATGCATTCAAAATGAGAAAATGAGCATCGAAACGAAGGAAATGTTGATCGTAACAAGAAAATGAGCATCAAAATAAAGGAAATATGCTTCTTAATTAATTAAGATATTAAAAAATAAATAACAAAAACATTTTTCAAATTTAAACCGATAGGTTAACCTTTGTAAACATACAATTTTTTTTACGTTAAACCGACCGTTTTTGACCTTGTAAAATTCATTTTTCTTAAAGTAAATTTTATTAATTATTTTTTCATATTTAAGAATAATAAATACATATAAAAATTTTCCATATTAAACCCGATCGGTTCTAACCTTATAAAGTTCATTGTTTTATTTAAAATAATTTTTTATTAATTAATTTTTTCATATTTAAAACTAAATAATGCATATAAAATTTTTCCACATTAAACACGATCGGTTCTAACATTGTAAAGTCATAATTTTTTAAAAATAATTTTTATTAATTTTTTAGTTCATAATTACGAATAATAATCTCATATAAAATTTTTTCACATTAAACCTAATAGGTTCTAACCTTGTTATGTACATTGTTTTTTTTAAAGTAATTTTTATTTTTTTTTCATATTTAAGAATAATAAATACATGTAAAAATTTTCACATTAAACCAGATCAGTTCTAACCTTGTAAAGTTCATTATTTTTTTAGGGTTGTTTTTATTAATTTTTTTAATATTTAAGAATAATAAATACATATAAAATTTTTTCATATTAAACTCGATCGGTTCTAACCTTGTAAGGTTCATTGTTTTTTTAAAGTAATTCTCATTAATTTTTTTCATATTTAAAAATAATAAATAAAGAAATGTGTATCCAAATGAGAAATTGAGCAACGAAATGAAGTGCACCGAAATTAGAAAATGAGCATCAAAATGAAGAAATTGTGCATCGAAATGAAGGAAAATGAACATCAAAAATGAAGAAAATGTGCATCGAAATGAGAACATGAGCATCGAAGCAAATGAAATGTTGATCGAAATGAAAAAATGAGCATCAAAATATAGGAATTGAATATCGAAATGAGCATCGAAATGAGGGAAATGTGCAACGAAATGAAGGAAACGTGCATTGAAATGATAAAATGAGCATCGAAATGAAGGAAATGTGCATCAAAATTAGAAAATGATCATCAAATTAAGTAAACCTCATCAAAATGCGAAATGAGCATCGAAATTGAAGGAGACGTGCATCGAAATTAAAATCAAAATGAAGGAAATGTGCATTCGAAATGAGAAAATGGGCATCAAAACGAAGAAAATGTTGATCGAAACAAGAAAATGAGCATTAAAATGAAAGAAACATGTTTCTAAATTAATGAAGATATTAAAAAAAATAACAATAATATTTTTCAAATTTAAACTGATAGATTCTAACCTTTGTAAACCAAACAATTTTTTTTTACATTAAACCGGATTGGTTTTAACCTTGTAAAATTCATTTTTTTAAAAGTAAATTTTATTATTTTTTTCATATTTAAGAATAATAAATACATATAAAGTTTTTCCACATTAAACCCGATCGGTTCTAACCTGGTAAACTTCATTGATTTTTTAAAAATAATTTTTATTAATATTTTTTTTCATATTTAAGAACCACATTAAACACGATCGGTTCTAACCTTGTAAAGTTCATAGTTTTTTTGAAGTAATATTTATTATTTTTTTAAATAGATAGAAATAATAATCACATATAAAATTTTTTCACATTAAATCTGATTGGTTCTAACCTTCTTAAGTTCATTATTTTTTTAAAGTAATTTTCATTAATTCTTTTTTCATATTTATGAATAATAAATATATGTAAAACTTTTCACATTAAACCCGATCGGTTCTAACCTTGCAAAGTTCATTGTTTTTTCTAAGTAATTTTTATTAATTTTTTTCATATTTAAGAATAATAAATATGGAAATGCGCATCAAATTGAGAAAATGAGCAACGAAACGAAGGAAATGTGCATCGAAATTAGAAAATGAGAATAGAAATGAAGGAATTGTGCGTCGAAATAAAGGGAATGAGGATCGAAATGAAGAAAATGAGCATCAAAATGAAGAAAATGTGCGACAAAATGAAGGAAACGTGCATTGAAAAGATAAAATGAGCATTGAAATTAAGGAAATGAGTTTCGAAATTTGAAAATAAGCATCAAATGAAGTAAACGTCATCAAAATGAGAAATGAGCATCGAAAATGAAAGAGACGTGCATCGAAATGAGCATCAAAATGAATGAAATGTACATTCGAAATGAGAAAATGAGCATCGAAACGAAGAAAATGTTGATCGAAATCAGAAAATGAGCATCGAAATGAAAGAAATATTCCTCTTAAAGAATGAAGATATTAAAAAAAATTATAAAAATATTTTTCAAAATAAACCGATAGGTTCTAACCTTTGTAAACCATTAAAAAAATTTTCTACATTAAACCCGATCGGCTTTTACCTTGTAAAATTCATTTTTTTAAAGCAATTTTTATTGATTTCTTTTCATATTTAGGAATAACAAATATATATAAAAATTTTCGACATTATACCCGATTGGTTCTAATCTTGTAAAGTTAATTGTTTTTATAAAATAATTTTTATTAATTTTTTTTCATATTAAAGAGTAATAAATACATGTATAAAATTTTTCCTCATTAAACCAGATCGGCTCTAACCTTGTAAAGTTCATTATTTTTTTTAACAATTTTTATTAATTTTTTTTATATTTAAGAATAATAAATACATATAAAAATTTTCCACATTAAACCCGATCGGTTCTAACCTTGTAAAGTACATTGATTTTTTTTAAAGTAATTTTTATTATTTTTTTCATATTTAAAAATAATAAATAAAGAAATGTATATCGAAATGAGAAAATGAGCATCGAAATGAAGAAAAAGTGCACCGAAATAAAAAATTAGCATCGAAAATGAATAAAATGTGCATCGAATTGAGAACATGAGCATTGAAGCAAATGAAATGATCAAAATGAGAAAATGAGCATCGTAATGTAGGAAATGAATATCGAAATGAGCATCGAAATGAAGAAAATGTGCAACGAAATAAAGAAAACATGCATTCAAATGATAAAATGAGCATCGAAATGAAGGAAATGTGCATCAAAATTAGAAAATGAGCTTCTAATGAAGTAAACCTCATCAATATGAGAAATGAGCATCGAAAATGAAGGAGACGTACATCGGAATTAGCATCAAAATGAAGAAAATATGCATTCAAAATGAGAAAATGAGCATCGAAACGAAGGAAATGTTGATCGTAACAAGAAAATGAGCATCAAAATGAAGGAAATATGCTTCTTAATTAATGAAGATATTAAAAAAAAATAACAAAAATATTTTTCAAATTTAAACTGATAGGTTCTAACCTTTGTAAACCATACAAAATTTTTTTACGTTAAACCGATCGTTTCTGACCTTGTAAAATTCATTTTTTTAAAGTAAATTTTATTAATTATTTTTTCATATTTAAAAATAATAAATACATATAAAATTTTTTCATATTAAACCCGATCGGTTCTAACCTTATAAAGTTCATTGTTTTATTTAAAATAATTTTTTATTAATTTTTTTCACATTTAAAAATAAATAATGCATATAAAAATTTTCCACATTAAACATGATTGGTTCTAAATGTTGATCGAAATGAGAAAATGAGCATCGTAATGTAGGAAATGAATATCGAAATGAGCATCAAAATGAAGGGAATGTGCAACGAAATAAAGGAAACGTGCATTCAAATGATAAAATGATCATCGAAATGAAGGAAATGTGCATCAAAATTAGAAAATGAGCATCTAATGAAGTAAACCTCATCAAAATGAGAAATGAGCATCGAAAATGAAGGAGATGTACATCGAAATTAGCATGAAAATAAAGGAAATGTGTATTCGAAATGAGAAAATGAGCATCAAAACGAAGGAAATGTTGATCGTAACAAGAAAATGAACATCAAAATGAAGGAAATATATTTCTTAATTTATGAAGATATTAAAAAAGAAATAACAAAAATATTTTTCAAATTTAAACCGATAGGTTCTAAGTTTTGTAAACCATACAAATTTTTTTTTGCGTTAAACCCATCGTTTCTAACCTTGTTAAATTCATTATTTTTTTAAAGTCAATTTTATTAATTATTTTTTCATATTCAAGAATAATAAATACATATAAAATTTTTCCATATTAAACCCAATCCGTTCTAACCTTGTAAAGTTCATTGTTTTATATAAAATAATTTTTATTAATTTTTTTTCATATTTAAATATAATAAATGCTTATAAAATTTTTCCACATAAAACACGATCGGTTCTAACCTTGTAAAGTTCATAATTTTTTAAAAGTAATTTTTATTAATTTTTTTCATAATTACGAATAATAATCTCATATAAAATTTTTTCACATTAAACTCGATAGGTTCTAACCTTGTTATGAACATTGTTTTTTTTAAAGTAATTATTATTATTTTTTTCATATTTAAGAATAATAAATACAAGTAAAAATTTTCACATTAAACCAGATCAATTCAAACCTTGTAAAGTTCATTCTTTTTTTTAGAGTAGTTTTTATTAATTTTTTTTTTCATATTTAAGAATAACAAATACATATAAAATTTTTTCACATTAAACCCGATCGATTCTAATCTTGCAAAGTTCATTTTTTTCTAATTAATTTTTATTAATTTTTTTATATTTAAGAATAATAAATATGGAAATGCGCATCAAATTGAAAAAATGAGCAACGAAATTAAGGAAATGTGCATCGAAATTAGAAAATGAGAATATAAATGAAGGAATTGTGCGTCCAAATAACGGGAATGAGGATCGAAATGGAGTAAATTAGAATCTAAATGAAGGAAATGTGCAACAAAATGAAGGGAACGTGCATTGAAAAGATAAAATGAGCATTGAAATTAAGGAAATGAGTTCCGAAATTTGAAAATAAGCATCAAATGAAGTAAACGTCATCAAAATGAGAAATGAGCATCGAAAATGAAAGAGACGTGCATCGAAATGAGCATCAAAATGAATGAAATGTGCATTCGAAATGAGAAAATAAACATCGAAACGAAGAAAATGTTGATCGAAATCAGAAAATGAGCATCGAAATGAAGGAAATATCCTTCTTAAAGAACAAGATATTAAAAAAAATAACAAAAACAATTTTCAAAATAATCTGATAGGTTCTAACCTTTGTAAACCATTAAAAAAACTTTCTACATTAAACCCGATCGGTTTTTAGCTTGTAAAATTTATTATTTTTTAAGCAATTTTTATTGATTTCTTTTCATATTTAGGAATAACAAATATATATAAAAAATTTCCACATTAAACCCGATTGGTTCTAATCTTGTAAAGTTAATTTTTTTTTAAAAATAATTTTTATTAATTTTTTTTCATATTAAAGAGTAATAAATACATATAAAAATTTTCCTCATTAAACCCGATCGGTTCTAACCTTGTAAAGTTCATTGATTTTTTTTATTAATTTTTATTAAATTTTTTTATATTTAAGAATAATAAATACATATAAAATTTATCCACATTATATTTGATTTATATTTATACTTTGATCATTTCATATCATGTCCATCATGCATAGAATTATCCTGAATACGCCGATCCATCCCTTAATGGTATCAGAGCCATGTTGGCTGTGATACGAAAAGACAATTTCAAAATTTTGATTTCTGAATACTTGTGATAATTTCATAAGTATTAATTGCTGAACTTAGGTTCTGAATATTTACTTAATTCTATAAGTAATATTTGTTGAACTTGGAAAGTTCGTAGGTAAGCGTGAATCCGTTGGTCAGCCTGGTGATTGGTGGTCCCGGTAGTGTTCCCGAACGTTATGGCAAAACAAATATATACTTACTTTTGTTAAGTAATATTCTCATACTTATAGCAAAACAATTATACTTATTGTTGTTAAACAAATTATTTATGGCATCAAGATTTAGAAATTTATTTTCGAAACACAGTTCTAGTAGCTCTAATATTGTTCAATCTCATGAATTGCATATTCAGGATAATAATTACTCAATTTGGACTATACCTAAACAACAAATTGAAACCATGTATCAAATCGGTACTCTTGATTTCAAAACAGCTTTTTCTGTTAAACTCATGAAGAAACTATTTCAATTCAAAAGGAATTTCAAAGTTTACCCCTTTAATCCAAAGTATCTATTAAAAAGTATTTGGAAAAAGGTTACAAATATATTCATTTTGGTTTAATTCAAGTTGCTATTAAACCTCTTGTTCATATTAGTATTGATACTCCTGTTTATCTCGCTCTTAGGGATAAATGATTAAAAAAATACAAATCTTCTTTATTTGCTATGATTCAAATGAATATTTGCAATGGTCCTATTTATTTCAATTGTGCTCCTGATTTCTCTGTTGATATTACAGATCCTTTATTAATTGATTCATTAATTCTTGATATTCATTTATAGTGTAACGAGTTCAAAAATCTTTGCAAAAATTTTGCAGTTATTTATCGTGTTTACTTTCGTGTTATGTCTTCACAGCTCAATCCAAAATTCATTTTGCATCCTACTTCAAAAGAGGAAACTGTTATGCTTCAAATAGAAGCAGACAGTTCAAATTTCTTTGTTCCAAAAAGACTCAAGTGGAATGAAATAACCATTCCCACAGAATTCATAATCAATAATCCTCAAATACCAAGAGGAATAGAAAGACACGAAGTCTCCGAAATAGAGGAAGATTCTGAAGGAAGAATATTTCTCAGATTCAACTCTTTGAGACAGAATGATGTTGTTCCCAACATCAGGATTCAAGAAATCAACTCTTGTTCCTCCTTTTCTGATAACTCTGGTTATCAAAACCTCAAAGTCAATTTCAAAACTCCTATTCCTTCATACCAGGAATCTATTAACACAGGTTCCCCTACAGCTTCTCAAATGAAAAATTGTATTTCAATGATTTCTTTTGATAACTTTGTCCAAATTTTAAATACCTTGATTATTGTTTAAATGATCCTGATGAAAAGGATAGAAAAGATTGGTATTTTAAACTTGATGGAGAGTTTCGAAGAAAATTGGGTATTTTATGGAGAAATGATCTTTATCATAAAAATAAATCAAATATAATGATAATAAATTGGTTTGATGCTTATTGCAAAATAAACAATATTTCTGATAATGTTTATTCTTTAAACCAAATAAATGTTCAAAAAAGTATTCACAAAAAATGGGAACTTGACTGTGGTGTCATTGTTTCTTCTGTTCATCATCCTTTACAAAATATAAAAATTTCTTTGGAAAAAGGAAAAATCTCAGCTACCCCTTTTAGAACAGGGGAGGGAGATGTAGCTAAGGATATTAAAAAGGTTATTGAACAAAATAATTTTTCAAACCAGATTCTTCATACTATAGCAGAACAGGTGGATAACCTATCGGTGAAAATAGATTCAAAATCCTCTGATTCCAAATTTCCAAGTAGCACTTCCACTCCTCATTTCAATCCTAGAAGTCTTCCCACTAATATCGAGAAGAATTTGCAGCTCCCTGCTAGTTCCATTCTCATTGACAAAATCTCAAAAAGACTTATAGAGACTTCCTCTTCTCATAAAACCTCATCCTCTCATAATAATGAAACCTCTACTTCTCAGGTTACAAACATCATTAAAGCATATACTCCTCACATAGCCTCTACCTCTCTTACTTCAAACATTAATTGTTTGAACAAAGCCAAAAACATTTCATCAAAAATCTCATCCGAATCAGAACCTGATAATAATGAGATTAATAAAATTCATTTCCAATCCGAAACAAAAGCCTTTTATAATAATAGATATTCTCCTCCAGATATTCTATTCGAAGAAAGGGCACATTTCAAAAACAATGCCAAATATGAGGGTCATTCAATACACGAATGGAACATTCATGGCAAATCAGAATATGAAATACTTAATACTCTTCAAGAAATGGGCATGGCTCGTATTGCTTATAAAGCCCAAGGACAAAAGGAACTCTCATTGTCACTGGCTTCACTGGTCAGTTAAAAAACTGGTGGGATAACTCACTTACTCTCAACGACAAACATAATATTCTTCAACATACCATTGAGGTTGAAGAACCTGATGGTACTATTATTTCAAAAAATGATGCTTGTGACATGTTGATACGCACTATTGGAATGTATTTCATTGGTAATCCTAAAGAAAAACTTGATTCAACACAAGTTGTATTATCTAATATCAGATGTCCTACTTTATCTGATTATAGATGGTACAAAGATGTTTTCCTTACTCATATTTTAAAAAGAAATGATTGCAACGCTTCTTTTTGGAAAGAAAGATTCATAGCTGGACTTCCTAAAATTTTCGGTGAAAGAATTCATCAAAAGCTTAAGGAAGCAACTGGTTAAAGTGACATTCCTTTCGAAACTATTACATATGGTCAATTATTTGCTTTCATTAAAAAAGAAGGACTAGCTTTGTGTTCAGAATTGAAAATACAATCTAAATACGGATCTGAAAAGAATAGATACCGTAATGAGATTGGTACATTCTGCGAAGCTTTTGGATTACAAAAGATTCAAGCTCCTTCCTCTAGATTCAAAAACAAAGCTAAGCATTTTCCTAAAAAACGCTATAAAAATGATTTCAAAGAAAAAATTTATAAAAAACCTAAATTTTCAAAAAGAAAGACTTTTAAAAAGAATTTTGACAATTTTCAAATTACTTGTTTCAAATGTTACAGAAAAGGCCATAAAGCTGATGTCTGTCCTTTAAAAAAGAATATTAATGAAGTTTTTCATGATGATGAAGTTTTAAGAGATAAGAATTCTGCTCTTTTAATTTCTGATGATAATTCTCAAAAATTTTACTCAAATGAATCTGATTCAAGTTCTGATTTAGAAGAAGTTTACACAAGCTCAGAATCTGAAATAGACAAGTCCTCTTGTCAAGGATTCTGTCCATTAAACATAAATGTTATTTCAAAAGAGAAGACTGAACAAGAACTCTTGTTCGATCTCATCGACAAAGTTCCTGATCTAGAAGAAAAACACAAATATCTTCTTAGATTAAGGAATATTCATCTTTAAACAAAACATATATTAATATTAATGATCTTCAGCGAGAGATTAATACTCTAAAAGCTGAGATAAGCAATCTGCATAAGGAGATTGACGATCTTCATCTCAAAGATTTTGAATTAGAAACCAGATTATCTATTTTCAAAAATGTTTTTGAAAAAGATATCCCTGAAAGCTCTTCAAAAAATCAAGTGATCGATGCTATTCCAGATACTTCAAATAATGAAGCTATCCAAAGTATTGAGCATATAGCTTTTCAAAAATGGAATTCTATCATAACTTTGGTCATAAGCGATTTCAAGATCAATGTTTCCTGTCTTATAGATAGTGAAGCTGATCAAAATTGCATAAAAGAAGACCTTATTCCTTCAATTTATTATGAAAAAACTAATGAAAGACTTGTAGCTGCTAATGCTACTCCTCTTCATATTAAGTATAAACTTTCAAAAGCTTTTATTTGTAATGATGGTTATTGTTTCAAAACCCCTTTCATTCTTGTCAAAAACTTAAGTCAAGATATTATTTTAGGAAATCCTTTTTTAACTACTATTTATCCTTTCAAAGTTGATGGTACTGGTATTACTACCAATATCATGAGAAAAGATATTCATTTCAAATTTCTTCATCCTATCAATGATAGAGAAGTCTCCCTTCTTCAAAATTATTATATTTCTCAAATAAATGTTATTAGGTCCAAAAAGTCTCATTTAAATTTCCTCAAAGAAGAAGTTTCTTATTTTCGAATTGAAGAAAATTTACTCAAAAAGGATATTCAAAACAAAATTTTAGATTTTGAAAATATCTTGAAAAAAGAAGTATGCTCTGAACTTCCCAATGCTTTCTGGGAAAGAAAGAAGCATATTGTTTCTTTACCTTATATTACTGGTTTCAATGAAGAGTCTATTATTACCAAAGCAAGACCTATTCAAATGAATCATGATCTTCTTAACATCTGTAAAGAAGAAATTAAATCACTTCTTTCCAAAAAACTCATAAGGCCCTCTAAGTCTCCTTGGAGTTGCCCTGCCTTCTATGTTAATAATCAAGCAGAGAAGGAAAGAGGAGTCCCTAGACTCGTCATTAATTACAAACCACTCAATGAGGTTCTCGAATGGATTAGATATCTTATTCCTAATAAAAGAGATTTAATCAAAAGATTGCATAAAGCATGCATTTTTTCAAAATTCGATCTTAAGTCTGGCTTTTGGCAGACACAGATCAGAGAAGAAGACAAATACAAACTACTTTCACAGTTCCTTTTGGGCATTACGAATGGAACGTAATGTCTTTTGGTCTAAAAAATGCTCCTTCTGAATTTCAAAATATTATGAATGATGTTTTCAATGATTATTCAAATTTCTCTATTGTTTACATAGATGATATTTTGATATTTTCTCAAAATACAGAACAACATTTCAAACATCCCAAAACTTTTCTTTATATTTGCAAAAAAGAATGGATTAGTTATTTCTGCTCCAAAGATAAAGCTTTTCCAAATAAAAGTTAGATTTTTGGGTTATGACATTTCAAAAGGTACCATAAAACCTATTTCTAGAGCTATAGAATTTGCTGATAAATTTCCTAATGAGATTAAAGAAAAAAAATCAATTACAAAGATTTTTATGTTGTTTAAATTATGTCTCTGATTTCTTTCCTAAACTCAGAATTATTTGTCAACCTCTTTTTCAAAGATTAAATAAGACTCCTGACCCTTGGTCAGATATTCATACTAACATTGTTAAACAGATTAAAGTTCAGGTTAAGTCATTTCCTTGTTTAGGAATACCTAAACCTGAGGCATTCATGATAATTGAAACTGATGCTTCTGATAAAGGTTATGGAGGTATCCTTAAACAAAGAATTCAAAATGATCATACATCTCATGCATTCATTGAACAACTTGTTCGTTTTAATTCTGGCATTTGGAATGATTCTCAAAAGAATTATTCTACTATTAAAAAAGAAATACTTTCAATTGTTTTATGCATTACCAAATTTCAAGATGATATTTTCAACAAAAAAATTCTTCTTAGAATAGATTGCAAGTCAGCAAAAGAAATTTTACAAAAATATCGTTTCAAAATAAATTTTTGCCAGATGACAAGCTATACTTTCATGTTTTGATTTTGACATTGAATATATCAAAGGGGATAACAATTCATTACCTGATTTCCTAACCAGAGAATTTCTTCAAAATCCTGCAGAAAACCATGAGTAAACTCAGACCTCAGACTTCTCAGAATTATTCCAAATCCCTTGTTAACCATAATCAATTTCAAGCTCTTTCTGACTTCCCAAGTTCATCAATCTCTTTATTTTCTCAGTTAGATAAATCATCTAGTCCAAATATTCCCAAGTGCTCACATTCAAAACCTTGTTACACTAAACCCTTTGATAAAAATACAACCATTACTAAACCACCTACCATTCATATATAAGAATGTATCCCTATTAATCCACTTCAAAACCCAACCCCTATAAGATTTCATGACAATACTATTAGTCTTATTTAAAATTGGAGCAACAAAGTATTTTGGCCTAACTATTATGACAGTAAAAAAAACCCCATACAGAATATTATTCAGGATAATTCTATGCATGATGGACATGATATGAAATGATCAGAGTATAAATGAATGAAATAACAAATTGAAAATAATAAGATTTGAATTAAAACTTACTTTGAATATTGGAGATATGAATTACAGAGGTAGGAATACAAGGATATGAAATTGTATGAAAGGTTACAATAGGAATGAGAAGGATCTAAGCTTAAGGATTTTCTTCTCTAAAACTTTCGATGCCTCTGAATGATTTCATCAGCATTTTAATTTCCGCTGAGTGCGGTTGATGAAACGTCTTCATCAGTAGTTGGAATAGAGACTACTACAATGCTTTTCGGCTGTTACAGTGATGTGAACAGTGACTTGTTGGCTGCTACAGTGATATGAATAGTGACCTTTGCTACAGTGAAAGGCTGCTGCTTTTTTGAATAGTAGATGGCTGCTTTTGACAAATGTGTCTAATTTTTGACAGTTGCTTTTGAAATTTGAATGCTAACTTTTGACAATTGGGTACCTGCTTTTGAATAGATGACCAGGATGGTTGGCTTGTTTTGAACTTATCAAAATTATTGAGTACTTGTTTCACCGAGAAACTTCTGACTCAACATTTTAATAAATCTTTCTGCTGAAAGAAATTTTGAATTTTTCTTCTTTTCTTTTGCTTTTTTTTTTTTCTCTTTTTCTTCTTTTCTTTTTCATTTTTTCTCTTTTTTCTTTCTTTCTTTTTCTTTTCTTTTGAATACTTCTTTTTATTTTCTTTTGAATCATCCAAAGATAGTCATAGATCAAATGGATCCCGATCACAAGGACCACCGAAAGGATCAAAGTCTGACTTTGAGTCGCCTGATGAAATTTCTTCAGCTTCTGAATTCATCTTTTTGAATTTACAAAATTAGAGGTATTCTTTAATAATACCTGGATCTTTCTTCATCATTTGAAATATTTCTTGAATTGATGCTTAGAGATGAAGCATCATTTTGGTGACCACCACGTAAAGTGATATGGTTTGCAGATTTCTCTTGGACTTTGATTAGATCTTCTTTTCCATTGTCGATGCTTAGGAATTCTTCCATTGATTCAGTAAAACTTTGACGTTCTACTATGTTTCTTGAAACTTCCCTGAAACATGTAATTTGACCTTGACGTAGTTCTTCTAATTGTTCTTTAAATGTATAATTACCACGAGCTAGTGTTTTCGCCCATGCTCTTTGGTAACTATTTTGAAATCTACTGTTGACTTCAGCTTTCTTCTCTGCAATTTGTCTATACAGAATATTGTAATATTGCTGTATAGGGCTATTTTCACTGTCATAATAGTTAGGCCAAAATATTTTGTTTTATTTAAAAAGTACTTTTTATTAAATTTTTTTGTCATAATTAGGAATAATAATCACATATAAAATTTTTCCATATTAAACCCGATCGGTTCTAACCTTGTTAAGTTCATTGTTTATATTTAAGTCATTTTTATTATTTTTTTTCATTTAAGAATAATAAATACATGTAAATATTTTCACAATAAACTCGATCGGTTCTAACCTTGTAAAGTTAATTATTTTTTAAAGTAGTTTATATTAATTTTGTTCATATTTAAGAATCATAAATACATATAAAATTTTTCCGTATTAAACCCGATCGGTTATAACCTTGTAAATTTTATTATTTTTTTAAAGTAATTTTCTTAATTTTTTTCATATTTAAAAATAATAAATAAAGAAATGTGTATCGAAAAGTGAAAATGAGCAATGAAATGAAAGAAAAGTGCACCGAAATTAGAAAATGAGCATCAAATGAAGTAAATCTCTTCAAAATGAGAAATGAGCATCAAAAATGAAAGAGACGTGCATCAAAATTAATATCAAAATGTAGGAAATGTGCATTCGAAATGAGAAAATGAGCATCGAAAATAAGGAAATTTAGATCGAAACAAGAAAATGAGCATTGTAATGAAGGAAATATGTTTCTTAATTAATGAAAATTAAAAAAATAAAAAAATAATTTTTTAAAATTAAACCGATAGGTTCTAACCTTTGTAAACTATGCAAAAAAAATTTTTTACATTAAACCCGATCGGTTCAACCCTTGTAAAATTAATTCTTTTTTTAAAAGTAAATTTTATTATTTTTTTCATATTTAAGAATAATAAATAAATATAAATTTTTTCCGCATTAAACACGATCAATTCTAACCTTGTAAAGTTCATATTTTTTTTAAGTAATTTTTATTAATTTTTTTTCATAATTAGGAATAATAATCACATATAAAATTTATCCACATTAAATGCGATCGGTTATAACCTTGTTAAGTTCATTGTTTTTTTTAAAGTAATTTTTATTAATTTTTTTTCGTATTTAAGAATAATAAATACATGTAAAAATTTTCTCATTAAACCCGATCGGTTCTATCCTTGTAAAGTTTATTTTTTATTAAAGTAGTTTTTATTAATAATTTTTTCATAATTAAGAATAATAAATACATATAAAATTTTTCTATATTAAACCCGATCGATTTTAACCTTGTAAATTTCATTATTTTTTTAAAAGTAATTTTTATTAATTTTTTTATTTTTAAAAATAATAAATAAAGAAATGTGTATCGAAATGAGAAAATGAGCAACGAAATGAAGAAAAAGTGCACCGAAATAAAAAAATGAGCATAAAAAATGAACGAGACATGCATCGAAATTAGCATTGAAAATGAAGAAAATGTGCATCGAAATGAGAACATGAGTATCGAAGCAAATGAAATGTTGATCGAAATGGGTAAATGAGCATCGTAATGTAGGAAATGAATATCGAAATGAGCATCGAAATGAAGGAAATGTACAACGAAATAAAGAAAACATGCATTCAAATGATAAAATGATCATCGAAATGAAGGAAATGTGCATCAAAATTAGAAAATGAGCATCTAATGAAGTAAACCTCATCAAAATGAGAAATGAGCATCAAAAATGAAGGAGATGTACATCGAAATTAGCATCAAAATAAAGGAATGTGCATTCGAAATGAGAAAATGAGCATCGAAACGAAAGAAATGTTGATCGCAACAAGAAAATGAATATCAAAATAAAGGAAATATGCTTCTTAATTAATGAAGATATTAAAAAAGAAATAACAAAAACATTTTTCAAATTTAAACCGATAGGTTCTAACCTTTGTAAACCATACAATTTTTTTTTACGTTAAACCGATTGTTTCTAACCTTGTAAAATTTATTGTTTTTTTAAAGTAAATTTTATTAATTTTTTTCATATTTAAGAATAATAATAAATACATATAAAATTTTACCATATTAAACCCGATCGGTTCTAACCTTGTAAAGTTCATGATTTTATTTAAAATAATTTTATTAATTTTTTTTATATTTAAAAATAATAAATGCATATAAAATTTTTCACATAAAACACGATCGGTTCTAACCTTGTAAAGTTCATAGTTTTTTTAAAGTAATTTTTATTAATTTTTTATTTCATAATTACGAATAATAATCTCATATAAAATTTTTCCACATTAAACCAAATAGGTTCTAACCTTGTTATGTACATTGTTTTTTTTAAATAATTTTTTTTCATATTTAAGAATAATAAATACATGTAAAAATTTTCACATTAAACCAGATCGGTACTAATCTTGTAAAGTTCATTGATTTTTTTAGAGTAGTTTTTATTAATTTTTTTCATATTTAAGAATAATAAATACATATAAAATTTTTCCATATTAAACTCGATTAGTTCTAACCTTCTTAAGTTCATTATTTTTTTTAAAGTAATTTTTATTAATTTTTTTTCATATTTAAGAATAATAAATATGGAAATGTGCCTCAAAATGAGAATATGAACAACGAAATAAAGGAAAAGTGCATCGAAATTAGAAAATGAGAATCGAAATGAAGGAGTTGTGCATCGAAATAAAGGAAATGAGTATCGAAATGAAGGAAATGAGCATCGAAATAAAGGAAACGTATAACGAAATAAAGGAAACATGCATTAAAATTATAAAATGAGCATTGAAATGAAGGGAATCTGTATCGAAATTTTAAAATGAGCATCAAATGAAGTAAACGTCATCAAAATGAGAAATGAGCATCGAAAATAAAAGAGGCATGCATCAAAATAAGCATCAAAATGAAGGAAATGTGTATTCGATATGAGAAAATGAGCATCGAAACGAAGAAAATATTGATCGAAACAAGAAAATGAGCATTGAAATGAAGGAAATATGCTTCTTAATGAATTAAGATATTAAAATAAAAACAAAAACATTTTTCAAAATAAAAACGGTAGGTTCTAACCTTTGTAAACCATTAAAAAAATATCTACATTAAACTCGATCGGTTTTAACCTTGTAAAATTCGTTGTTTTTTTAAAGTATATTTTATTAATTTTTTTTTCATATTTAGGAATAACAAATATATATAAAAATTTTCTACATTAAACCCGATCGGTTCTAACCTCGTAAAGTTCATATTTTTTTAAATAATTTTTTTAATTTTTATTCATATTAAAGAATAAAAAATACATTTAGAAAATTTTCTCTTTAAAACTGGTTGATTCTAACCTTGTAAATTTCATTATTTTTTTTAAAATAGTTTTTATTAATTTTTTTTTAATATTTAAGAATAATAATTACATATAAAATTTTTACTCATTAAACCCCGATCAATTTTAACATTGTAAAGTTCATTGATTTTTAAAAGTAATTTTTACAAATTTTATTTCATAATTAAGAATAATAATCACATATAAAATTTATTCACATTAAACCCGATCGGTTCTAACCTTGTAAAGTTCATTGTTTTTTTAAAAGAAATTTCTATTAATTTTTTTTTCATATTTAAGAATAATAAATACATATTAAATTTTACCAATAAATACATGTAAATATTTTCACAATAAACTCGATCAGTTCTAACCTTGTAAAGTTAATTTTTTGTTAAAGTAGTTTATATTAATTTTTTTTTTCATATTTAAGAATAATAAATACATATAAAATTTTTCCGTATTAAACCCGATCAATTCTAACCTTGTAAATTTCATTATTTTTTAAAGTAATTTTCTTAATTTTTTTTCATATTTAAAAATAATAAAAAAATAAATGTGTATCGAAATGTGAAAATGAGCAATGAATGAAGGAAAAGTGCATCGAAATTAGAAAATGAGCATCAAATGAAGTAAATCTCTTCAAAATGAGAAATGAGCATCAAAAATGAATGAGACGTGCATCAAAATTAACATCAAAATGAAGGAAATGTGCATTCGAAATGAGAAAATGAGCAGCGAAAATAAGAAAATTTAGATCGAAACAATAAAATGAGCATCGTAATGAAGGAAATATGTTTCTTAATTAATATAAATTAAAAAAAAATAAAAAAATCATTTTTTAAATTTAAACTGATAGGTTCTAACCTTTGTAAACTATGCAAAAAAAAAATTTTACATTAAACCCGATCGGTTCAACCCTTGTAAAATTAATTCTTTTTTTAAAAGTAAATTTTATTAATTTTTTTCATATTTAAGAATAATAAATACATATAAATTTTTTCCGCATTAAACACGATCAATTCTAACCTTGTAAAGTTCATAGTTTTTTTTAAGTAATTTTTATTAATTTTTTTCATAGTTAGGAATAATAATCACATATAAATTTTTTCCACATTAAACGCGAACGGTTATAACCTTGTTAAGTTCATTGTTTTTTTAAAAGTAATTTTTATTAATTTTTTTTCATATTTAAGAATAATAAATATATGTAAAATATTTTCACATTAAACCCGATCGGTTCTATCCTTGTAAAATTCATTTTTTTATTAAAGTAGTTTTTATTAATTATTTTTTCATAATTAAGAATAATAAATATATATAAAATTTTTCTATATTAAACCCGATCGATTCTTACCTTGTAAATTTCATTATTTTTTTTAAAAGTAGTTTTTATTATTTTTTTATTTTTAAAAATAATAAATAAAGAAATGTGTATCGAAATGAGAAAATGAGCAATGAAATTAAGGAAAAGTGCACCGAAATAAAAAAATGACCATCGAAAATGAAGGAGACATGCATCGAAATTAGCATTGAAAATGAAGAAAATGTGCATCGAAATGAGAACATGAGCATCAAAGCAAATGAAATATTGATCGAAATGAGAAAATGAGCATCGTAATGATGATAAAATGATCATCGAAATGAAGGAAATGTGCATCTAATGAAGTAAACCTCATCAAAATGAGAAATGAGCATCGAAAATGAAGGAGATGTACATCGAAATTAACATCAAAATAAAGGAAATGTGCATTCGAAATGAGAAAATGAGCATCGAAACGAAGGAAATGTTGATCGTAACAAGAAAATGAACATCAAAATGAAAGAAATATGCTTCTTATTAATGAAGATATTAAAAAAGAAATAACAAAAACATTTTTCAAATTTAAACTGATAGGTTATAACCTTTG
Organism: Pogostemon cablin; assembly: GCA_023678885.1. Lineage (NCBI taxonomy): Eukaryota > Viridiplantae > Streptophyta > Magnoliopsida > Lamiales > Lamiaceae > Pogostemon > Pogostemon cablin. Next base: position 17,379,184 of record CM042964.1, on the reverse strand, counting down.
TAAACCATACAAATTTTTTTTACGTTAAACCAATCTTTTCTAACCTTGTAAAATTCATTGTTTTTAAAGTAAATTTTATTAATTTTTTTCATATTTAAGAATAAAAATAAATACATGTAAAAATTTTCACATTAAACCAGATCAGTTATAACCTTGTAAAGTTCATTCTTTTTTTTAGAGTAGTTTTATTAAAAAATTTTTCATATTTAAGAATAATAAATACATATAAAATTTTTCCATATTAAACTCGATCGGTTCTAACCTTCTTAAGTTCATTATTTTTTTTAAAAGTAATTTTTATTAATTTTTTTTCATATTTAAGAATAATAAATATGGAAATGTGCATCAAAATAAGAATATGAACAACGAAATAAAGGAAAAGTGCATCGAAATTAGAAAATGAGAATCGAAATGAAGGAGTTGTGCATCGAAATAAAGGAAATGAGTATCGAAATGAAGGAAATGAGCATCGAAATGAAGGAAAAGTGTAACGAAATAAAGGAAACATGCATTGAAATGATAAAATGAGCATTGAAATGAAGGGAATCTGTATAGAAATTTTAAAATGAGCATCAAATGAAGTAAACGTCATCAAAATGAGAAATAAGCATCGAAAATGAAAGAGACGTGCATCGAAATGAGCATCAAAATGAAGGAAATGTGTATTCGAAATGAGAAAATGAGCATCGAAACGAAGGAAATGTTGATCGAAACAAGAAAATGAGCATTGAAATGAAGGAAATGTGTAACGAAATAAAGGAAACATGCATTGAAATGATAAAATGAGCATTGAAATGAAGGGAATCTGTATCGAAATTTTAAAATGAGCATCAAATGAAGTAAACGTCATCAAAATGAGAAATGAGCATCGAAAATGAAAGAGACGTGCATCGAAACGAGCATTAAAATGAAGGAAATGCGTATTCGAAATGAGAAAATGAGCACGAAACAAAGAAAATGTTGATCGAAACAAGAAAATGAGCATTGAAATGAAGGAAATATGCTTCTTAATGAATTAAGATATAAAAAAAATAAAAACATTTTTCAAAATAAAACCGGTAGGTTCTAACCTTTGTAAACCATTAAAAAAATATCTACATTAAACCCGATCGGTTCTAACCTTGTAAAATTCGTTGTTTTTTTAAAGTAATTTTTATTAATTCTTTTTCATATTTAGGAATAACAAATATATAAAAAAAATTTCTACATTAAACTCGATCGGTTCTAACCTCGTAAAGTTCATATTTTTTTAAATAATTTTTTTAATTTTTTATTCATATTAAAGAATAAAAAATACATTTAAAATTTTTCCTCATTAAAACCGGTCGGTTCTAACATTGTAAAGTTCATTGTTTTTTTTAAAATAGTTTTTGTTAATTTTTTTTTCATATTTAAGAATAATAAATATATATATAATTTTTACTCATTAAAAATGATCGATTTTAACATTGTAAAGTTCATTGATTTTTAAAAGTAATTTTTACTAATTTTATTTCATAATTAAGAATAATAATCACATATAAAATTTTTTTATATTAAATCCGATCGGCTCTAACCTTGTAAAGTTCATTGTTTTTTTAAAAGTAATTTCTATTAATTTTTTTTCATATTTAAGAATAATAAATACATATTAAAATTTTCCACATTAAACCCTATAGGTTCTAACCTTGTAAAGTTCATTATTTTTTTAAGTAGTTTTTATTAATTTTTTTTTTTATATTTAAGAATAATAAATACATATAAATTTTTTCCATATTAAACCTGATCGGTTCTAACCTTGTAAAGTTCATGGTTTTATTTAAAATAATTTTATTAATTTTTTTTTCATATTTAAAAATAATAAATGGATATAAAATTTTTTCACATAAAACACGATCGATTCTAACCTTGTAAAGTTCATAATTTTTTTTAAAGTAATTTTTATTAATTTTTTATTTCATAATTACGAATAATAATCTCAAATTAATTTTTTCCACATTAAACCCGATAGGTTCTAACCTTATTATGTACATTGTTTTTTTTAAGTAATTTTTTTTCATATTTAAGAATAATAAATACATGTAAAAATTTTCACATTAAACCAGATCAGTTCTAACTTTGTAAAGTTCATTCTTTTTTTTAAAGTTGTTTTTATTAATTTTTTTCATATTTAAGAATAATAAATACATATAAAATTTTTTCATATTAAACTAGATCGGTTCTAACCTTCTTAAGTTCATTATTTTTTTAAAGTAATTTTTATTAATTTTTTTTTCATATTTAAGAATAATAAATACATGTAAAATTTTTCACATTAAACCCGATCGGTTCTAACCTTGGAAAGTTCATTATTTTTCTAATTAATTTTTATTAAATTTTTTTCACATTTAAGAATAATAAATATGGAAATGCGCATCAAATTGAGAAAATAATCAACGAAATGAAGGAAATGTGCATCGAAATTAGAAAATGAGATTAGAAATGAAGGAATTGTGCGTCCAAATAACGGGAATGAGGATCGAAATGATGGAAATGAGCATCAAAATGGAGGAAATGTGCAACAAAATGAAGGAAACATGCATTGAAAAGATAAAATGAGCATTGAAATTAAGGAAATGAGTTTCGAAATTTGAAAATAAGCATCAAATGAAGTAAACGTCATCAAAATGAAAAATGAACATCGAAAATGAAAGAGACGTGCATCGAAATGAGCATCAAAATGAATGAAATGTGCATTCGAAATGAAAAAATGAGCATCGAAACGAAGAAAATATTGATCGAAATCAGAAAATGAGCATAGAAATGAAGGAAATATCCTTCTTAAGGAACGAAGATATTAAAAAAATAACAAAAATATTTTTCAAAATAAACCGATATGTTCTAACCTTTGTAAACCATTAAAAAAATTTTCTAATTAAACCCGATCGGTTTTTACCTTGTAAAATTCATTGTTTTTTTTAAAGCAGTTTTTATTGATTTCTTTTCATATTTAGGATTAACAAATATATATAAAAATTTTTCACATTAAACCCGATTGATTCTGATCTTGTAAAGTTAATTGTTTTTTAAAAATAATTTTTAATAACTTTTTTCATATTAAAGAGTAATAAATACATATAAAATTTTTTCTTATTAAACCCGATCGGTCCTAAACTTGTAAAGTTCATTGTTTTTTAATAATTTTTATTAATATTTTTCATATTTAAAAATAATAAATACGTATAAAATTTTTCACATTAAACCCGATCGGTTCTAACCTTGTAAAGTACGTTGATTTTTTTTAAAGAAATTTTTATTATTTTTTATTTCATAATTAAGAATAATAATCACATGTAAATTTTTTCCACATTAAACTCGATCGGTTTTAACCTTGTAAAGTTCATTATTTTTTAAAATTATTTTTTTCATTTTTTCATATTTACGAATAATAAATACATATAAAATTTTTTCACTATAAAAACGATCGGTTCTAACCTTGAAAAGTTCATAGTTTTACGATCAATATTTCCTTCGTTTCGATGCATATTCCTTCTTTTTGATGCTCATTCACTTGTTATGATCAACATTTTCTTCGTTTGGATGCATATTCCTTCATTTTGATCGCTTGTTATAATCCACATTTCCTTCGTTCGATGCATATTTACTTCATTTTGATGCTCATTCTATAATCAACATTTCCTTTATTTTGATTCTCATTCGCTTGTTATGATCAACATTTTCCCTGTTTCGATGCATATTTCATTCATTTTGATTCTCTTTGGCTTGTTATGATCAACATTTCCTTCGTTTCGATGCATATTTCATTCATTTTGATGCTCTTTCGCTTGTTATGATCAACATTTCCTTTGTTTCGATGCATATTCCTTCATTTTGATGTTCATTCGCTTGTTATGATCAACATTTCCTTCGTTTTGATGCATATTCCTTCATTCTGATGCTCACTCACTTGTTATGATCAACATTTCCTTCGTTTCGATGTATATTTCCTTAATTTTGATGCTCATTCTTTCATTACGATCATCATTTCCTTCATTTTGATGCTCATTCGCTTGTTATGATCAACATTACCTTCGTTTCGATGCATATTCCTTCATTTTGATGCTTATTCACTTGTTATGATCAACATTTCCTTCATTTCGATGCATATTCCTTCATTTTGATGTTCATTCGCTTGTTACGATCAATATTTCCTTCGTTTTGAATCATATATCCTTCATTTTGATTCGCATTCGCTTGTTATAATCAACATTTCCTTCGTTTTGATGCATATTTCCTTCATTTTGATGCTCATTCGCTTGTTATAATTAAAATTACCTTCGTTTCGATGCATATTTCCTTCATTATGAAGCTCATTCTCTCATTACGATCAACATTTTCTTCGTTTTGATGCTCATTCGCTTTTTATGATCATCATTTCCTTCGTTTGGATGCATATTTCCTTCATTTTGATGCTCATTCCCTTGTTACGATCAACATTTCCTTCGTTTCGATGCATATTCCATCATTTTGATGCTCATTTTCTCATTACGATCAACAGTTCCTTTGTTTCGAAATGAAGGAAAATGAGCATCTAATGAAGTAAACCTCATCAATATGAGAAATAAGCATCGAAAATGAAGGAGACATACATCGGAATTAGCATCAAAATGATGAAAATATGCATTCGAAATGAGAAAATGAGCATCGAAACGAAGGATATGTTGATCGTAACAAGAAAATGAGCATCAAAATGAAGGAAATATGCTTCTTAATTAATGAAGATATTAAAAAATAAGTAACAAAAATATTTTTCAAATTTAAACTGATAGGTTCTAACCTTTGTAAACCATACAAAATTTTTTTATGTTAAACCGATCGTTTCTGACCTTGTAAAATTCATTTTTTAAAGTAAATTTTATTAATTATTTTTCATATTTAAGAATAATAAATACATATAAAATTTTTTCATATTAAACCCGATCGGTTCTATCCTTATAAAGTTCATTGTTTTATTTAAAATAATTTTTTATTAATTTTTTTAATATTTAAAAATAAATAATACATATAAAATTTTTCCACATTAAACACGATCGGTTCTAAATGTTGATCGAAATGAGAAAATGAGCATCGTAATGTAGGAAATGAATATCGAAATGAGCATCAAAATGAAGGAAATGTGCAACGAAATAAAGGAAACGTGCATTCAAATGATAAAATGATCATCGAAATGAAGGAAATGTGCATCAAAATTAGAAAATGAGCATCTAATGAAGTAAACCTCATCAAAATGAGAAATGAGCATTGAAAATGAAGGAGATGCACATCGAAATTAGCATCAAAATAAAGGAAATCAAAATGAGAAAATGAGCATCGAAACGAAGGAAATGTTGATCGTAACAAGAAAATTAACATCAAAATGAAGGAAATATGTTTCTTAATTTATGAAGATATTAAAAAAGAAATAACAAAAATATTTTTCAAATTTAAACCGATTGGTTCTAACTTTTGTAAACCATAAAAAAAATTTTACGTTAAACCCATCGTTTCTAACCTTGTAAATTCATTGTTTTTTTAAAGTAAATTTTATTAATTATTTTTCCATATTTAAGAATAATAAATACATATAAAATTTTTCCATATTAAACCCAATCTGTTCTAACCTTGTAAAGTTCATTGTTTTATTTAAAATAATTTTTATTCATATTTAAATATAATAAATGCTTATAAAATTTTTCCACATAAAACACGATCGGTTCTAACCTTGTAAAGTTCATAATTTTTTAAAAGTAATTTTTATTAATTTTTTTCATAATTACAAATAATAATCTCATATAAAATTTTTCCACATTAAACCCGATAGGTTCTGACCTTGTTATGTACATTGTTTTTGTTTAAAGGAATTATTATTATTATTTTTCATATTTAAGAATAATAAATACAAGTAAAAATTTTCACATTAAACCAGATCAGTTCTAACCTTAAAAAGTTCATTCTTTTTTTAGGGTAGTTTTTATTAATTTTTTTTCATATTTAAGAATAACAAATACATATAAAATTTTTTCACATTAAACCCGATCGGTTCTAACCTTGCAAAGTTCATTTTTTTCTAATTAATTTTTATTAATTTTTTTTTCATATTTAAGAATAATAAATATGGAAATGTGCATCAAATTGAGAAAATGAACAACGAAATTAAGGAAATGTGCATAGAAATTAGAAAATGAGAATAGAAATGAAGGAATTGTGCGTCCAAATAACGGGAATGAGGATCGAAATGAAGGAAATGAGCATCAAAATGAAAGAAATGTGCAACAAAATGAAGGGAACGTGCATTGAAAAGATAAAATGAGCATTGAAATTAAGGAAATGAGTTTCGAAATTTGAAAATAAGCATCAAATGAAGTAAACGTCATCAAAATGAGAAATGAGCATCGAAAATGAAAGAGACGTGCATCGAAATGAGCATCAAAATGAATGAAATGTGCATTCGAAATGAGAAAATAAGCATCGAAACGAAGAAAATGTTAATCGAAATCAGAAAATGAGCATCGAAATGAAGGAAATATCCTTCTTAAAGAACGAAGATATTAAAAAAAATAACAATAATATTTTTCAAAATAATCCGATAGGTTCTAACCTTTGTAAACCATTAAAAAAACTTTCTACATTAAACCAGATCGGTTTTTACCTTGTATATTCATTGTTTTTTTTAAGCAATTTTTATTGATTTCTTTTCATATTTAGGAATAACAAATATATATAAAAAATTTTCACATTAAACCGGATTGGTTCTAATCTTGTAAAGTTAATTTTTTTTAAAAATAATTTTTATTAATTTTTTTCATATTAAAGAGTAATAAATACATATAAAATTTTTCCTCATTAAACCCGATCGGTTCTAACCTTGTAAAGTTCATTGATTTTTTTATTAATTTTTATTAATTTTTTTATATTTAAGAATAATAAATACATATAAAATTTATCCACATTAAACCCGATCGATTCTAACCTTGTAAAGTACATTGATTTTTTAAAGTAATTTTTATTATTTTTTATTTCATAATTAAGAATAATAATCACATGTAAATTTTTTCCATATTAAACTCGATCGATTTTAACCTGGTAAAGTTCATTATTTTTTAAAATAATTTTTTTTATTTTTTCATATTTACGAATAATAAATACATATAAAATTTTTCCACTTTAAACATGATCGGTTCTAACCTTGTAAAGTACATTGTTTTTTTAATGTAATTTTTATTATTTTTTATTTCATAATTAAGAATAATAATCACATGTAAATTTTTTTCACTTTATACTCGATCAGTTTTAACCTTGTAAAGTTCATTATTTTTTAAAATAATTTTTCTTTTTTCATATTTACGAATAATAAATACATATAAAATTTTTCCACTTTAAACATGATCGGTTCTAACCTTGAAAAATTCATAGTTTTATTTAAAAAGTACTTTTTATTAAATTATTTTTTATAATTAGGAATAATAATCACATATAAAATTTTTTAAACCCGATCGGTTCTAACCTTGTTAAGTTCATTGTTTATATTTAAGTAATTTTATTATTTTTTTTCATTTAAGAATAATAAATACATGTAAATATTTTCACAATAAACTCGATTGGTTCTAACCTTGTAATGTTAATTATTTTTTTAAAGTAGTTTATATTAATTTTTTTTCATATTTAAGAATAATAAATACATATAAAATTTTTCCGAATTAAACCCGACCGGTTATAACCTTGTAAATTTTATTGTTTTTTTAAAAGTAATTTTCTTAATTTTTTTCATATTTAATATAATAAATAAAAAAAATTTGTATCGAAATGTGAAAATGAGCAACGAAATTAAGGAAAAGTGCACCGAAATTAGAAAATGAGCATCAAAAGAAGTAAATCTCTTCAAAATGAGAAATGAGCATCAAAAATGAAAGAGACGTGCATCAAAATTAATATCAAAATGATGGAAATGTGCATTCGAAATGAGAAAATGAGCATCGAAAATAAGGAAATTTAGATCGAAACAAGAAAATGAGCATCGTAACGAAGAAAATATGTTTCTTAATTAATGAAAATTAAAAAAATAAAAAAATCATTTTTTAAAATTAAACTGATAGGTTCTAACCTTTGTAAACTATGCAAAAAAAATTTTTACATTAAACCCGATCGATATGAGCATCAAAATGAAGGAAATGTGCGACAAAATGAAGGAAACGTGCATTGAAAAGATAAAATGAGCATTGAAATTAAGGAAATGAGTTTCGAAATTTGAAAATAAGCATCAAATGAAGTAAACGTCATCAAAATGAGAAATGAGCATCGGAAATGAAAGAGACGTGCATCGAAATGAGCATCAAAATGAATGAAATGTACATTCGAAATGAAAAAATGAGCATCGAAACGAAGAAAATGTTGATCGAAATCAGAAAATGAGCATCGAAATGAAAGAAATATTCTTCTTAAAGAAAGAAGATATTAAAAAAATTATAAAAACATTTTTCAAAATAAACCGATAGGTTCTAACCTTTGTAAACCATTAAAAAAAAATTTTGCATTAAACCCGATCGGCTTTTACTTTTAAAATTCATTTTTTTAAAGCAATTTTTATTGATTTCTTTTCATATTTAGGAATAACAAATATATATATAAAATTTTCACATTAAACCCGATTGGTTCTAATCTTGAAAAATTAATTGTTTTTATAAAATAATTTTTATTAATTTTTTCATATTAAAGAGTAATAAATACATGTATAAACTTTTTCCTCATTAAACCCGATCGGCTCTAACATTGTAAAGTTCATTGTTATTTTAATAATTTTTATTAATTTTTTTTCATATTTAAGAATAATAAATACATATAAAAATTTTCCACATTAAACCCGATCGGTTCTAACCTTGTAAAGTACATTGATTTTTTTTAAAGTAATTTTTATTATTTTTTATTTCATAATTAAGAATAATAATCACATGTAAATTTTTTCAACATTAAACTCGATCGGTTCTAACCTTGTAAAGTTCATTTTTTTTAATTTTTCTATTTTTTCATATTTACGAATAATAAATACATATAAAATTTTTCCACTTTAAACACGATCGGTTCTAACCTTGAAAAGTTCATAGTTTTATTTAAAAAGTACTTTTTATTAATTTTTTTGTCATAATTAGGAATAATAATCGCATATAAAATTTTTTCATATTAAACCCGATCGGTTCTAACTTTGTTAAGTTCATTGTTTATTTTTAAGTAATTTTTATTTTTTTTCATTTAAGAATAATAAATACATGTAAATATTTTCACATTAAACTCGATCGGTTCTAACCTTGTAAAGTTAATTGTTTTTTTAAAGTAGTTTATATTAATTTTTTTTTAGATTTAAGAATAATGAGAAATGAAGTAAACGTCATCAAAATTAAAGAGACGTGCATCGAAATGAGCGTTAGAATGAATGAAATGTGCATTCGAAATGAGAAAAGGAGCATCGAAACGAAGAAAATGTTGATCGAAATCAGAAAATGAGCATCGAAATGAAGGAAATATCCTTCTTAAGGAACGAAGATATTAAAAAAAATAACAAAAATATTTTTCAAAATAAACCGATAGGCTCTAACCTTTGTAAACCATTAAAAAAATTTTCTACATTAAACTTGATCGGTTTTTACCTTGTAAAATTCATTTTTTTAAAGTAATTTTTATTTATTTCTTTTCATATTTAGGAATAACAAATATATATAAAAATTTTCCAAATTAAATACGATTGGTTATAATTTTGTAAAGTTAATTGTTTTTTTAAAATATTTTTTATTAATTTTTTCATATTAAAGAGTAATAAATACATATAAAAATTTTCCTCATTAAACCCGATCGGTTCTAACCTTATAAAGTTCATTGATTTTTTATTAATTTTTATTAATTTTTTATTTAAGAATAATAAATATATATAAAATTTTTCCACAGTAAACCCGATCGGTTCTAACCTTGTAGTACATTAATTTTTTTTTAAAGTAATTTTTATTATTTTTTTCATATTTAAAAATAATAAAAAAAGAAATGTATATCGAAATGAGAAAATGAGCATCGAAATAAAGGAAAAGTACGCCGAAATAAAAAATTAGCATCGAAAATGAAGAAAATGTGCATCGAATTGAGAACATGAGCATCGAAGCAAATGAAATGTTGATCAAAATGAGAAAATGAACATCGTAATGTAGGAAATGAATATCGAAATGAGCATCGAAATGAAGGAAATGTGCAACGAAATAATGAAAACGCGCATTCAAATGATAAAATGAACATCGAAATGAAGAAAATGTGCATCAAAATTAGAAAATGAGCATCTAATAAAGTAAACCTCATCAATATGTGAAATGAGCATTGACGTACATCGCAATTAGCATCAAAATGAAGAAAAATATGCATTCTAAATGAGAAAATGAGCATCGAAACGAAGAAAATGTTGATCGTAACAAGAAAATGAGCATCAAAATGAAGAAAATATGCTTCTAAATTAATGAAGATATTGAAAAATAAATAACAAAAATATTTTTCAAATTTAAACTGATAGGTTCTAACCTTTGTAAACCATATAATTTTTTTTTTACGTTAAACTGATCGTTTCTGACCTTGTAAAATTCATTTTTTTAAAGTAAATTTTATTAATTATTTTTTCATATTTAAGAATAATAAATACATATAAAATTTTTCATATTAAACCCGATCGGTTCTAACCTTATAAAGTTCATTGTTTTATTTAAAATATTTTTTATAAATTTTTTCATATTTAAAAATAAATAATGCATATAAAATTTTTCCACATTAAACACGATCGGTTCTAAATGTTGATCGAAATTAGAAAATGAGCATCGTAATGTAGGAAATGAATATCGAAATGAGCATCAAAATGAAGGAAATGTGCAACGAAATAAAGGAAACGTGCATTCAAATGATAAAATGATCATCGAAATGAAGGAAATGTGCATCAAAATTAGAAAATGAGCATCAAATGAAGTAAACCTCATCAAAATAAGAAATGTGCATCGAAAATGAAGGAGATGTACATTGAAATTTGCATCAAAATAAAGGAAATGTGTATTCGAAATGAGAAAATGAGCATCGAAACGAAGAAAATGTTGATCGTAACAAGAAAATGAACATCAAAATGAAGGAAATATGTTTCTTTATGAAGATATTAAAAAAGAAATAACAAAAATATTTTTCAAATTTAAACCGATAGGTTCTAACTTTTGTAAACCATACAAAATTTTTTTACGTCGAACCCATCGTTTCTAACCTTGTAAAATTCATTGTTTTTTAAAGTAAATTTTATTAATTATTTTTTCATATTAAAGAATAATAAATACATATAAAAATTTTCTATATCAAACCCAATCTGTTCTGACCTTGTAAAGTTCATTGTTTTATTTAAAATAATTTTTATTAATTTTTTTTCATATTTAAATATAATAAATGCTTATAAAATTTTTCCACATAAAACACGATCGGTTCTAACCTTGTAAAGTTCATAATTTTTTAAAAGTAATTCTTATTAATTTTTTTCATGATTACGAATAATAATCTCATTTAAAATTTTTTCACATTAAACCCGGTAGGTTCTAACCTTGTTATGTACATTGTTTTTTTTAAAGTAATTATTATTATTTTTTTTCATATTTAAGAATAATAAATACAAGTAAAAATTTTCACATTAAACCAGATCAGTTCTAACCTTGTAAAGTTCATTTTTTTTTTAGAGTAGTTTTTATTAATTGTTTTTTCATATTAAAGAATAACAAATACATATAAAATTTTTTCTCATTAAACCCGATCGGTTCTAACCTTGCAAAGTTCATTTTTTTCTAATTAATTCTTATTATTTTTTTTTCATATTTAAGAATAATAAATATGGAAATGCGCATCAAATTGAGAAAATGAGCAACGAAATTAAGGAAATGTGCATCGAAATTAGAAAATGAGAATAGAAATGAAGGAATTGTGCGTCCAAATAACAGGAATGAGGATCGAAATGAAGGAAATGAGCACCAAAATGAAGAAAATGTGCAACAAAATGAAGAGAACGTGCATTGAAAAGATAAAATGAGCATTGAAAATAAGGAAATGAGTTTCGAAAATTGAAAATAAGCATCAAATGAAGTAAACGTCATCAAAATGAGAAATGAGCATCGAAAATGAAAGAGACGTGCATCGAAATGAGCATTAAAATGATTGAAATGTACATTCAAAATGAGAAAATAAGCATCGAAACGAAGAAAATGTTGATCGAAATCAGAAAATGAGCATCGAAATGAAGGAAATATCCTTCTTAAAGAAAGAAGATATTAAAAAAAATAACAAAAACATTTTTCAAAATAATCCGATAGGTTCTAACCTTTGTAAACCATTAAAAAAAACTTTCTAAATTAAACCCGATCGGTTTTTACCTTGTAAAATTCATTCTTTTTTTTTAAGCAATTTTTATTGATTTCTTTTCATATTTAGGAATAACAAATATATATAAAAAATTTTCATATTAAACCCGATTGGTTCTAATCTTGTAAAGTTAATTTTTTTAAAAAATAATTTTTATTAATTTTTTTTCATATTAAAGAGTAATAAATACATATATAATTTTTCCTCATTAAACCCGATCGGTTCTAACCTTGTAAAGTTCATTGACCTTTTTTATTAATTTTTATTAATTTTTTTTTATATTTAAGAATAATAAATACATATAAAATTTATCCACATTAAACCCGATTGGTTCTAACCTTGTAAAGTACATTGATTTTTTTAAAGTAATTTTTATTATTTTTTATTTCATAATTAAGAATAATAATCACATGTAAATTTTTTCCACATTAAACTCGATCGGTTTTAACCTTGTAAAGTTCATTATTTTTTAAAATAATTTTTTTATTTTTTCATATTTACGAATAATAAATACATATAAAATTTTTCCACTTTAAACATGATCGGTTCTAACCTTGTAAAGTACATTGATTTTTTTAAAGTAATTTTTATTATTTTTATTTCATAATTAAGAATAATAATCACATGTAAATTTTTTCCACATTAAACTCGATCGATTTTAACCTTGTAAAGTTCATTATTTTTTAAAATAATTTTTTTATTTTTTCATATTTACGAATAATAAATACATATAAAATTTGTCCACTTTAAACATGATCGGTTCTAACCTTGTAAAGTACATTGATTTTTTTAAAGTAATTTTTATTATTTTTATTTCATAATTAAGAATAATAATCACATGTAAATTTTTTCCACATTAAACTCGATCGATTTTAACCTTGTAAAGTTCATTATTTTTTAAAATAATTTTTTTATTTTTTCATATTTACGAATAATAAATACATATAAAATTTTTCCACTTTAAACATGATCGGTTCTAACCTTGTAAAGTACATTGATTTTTTTAAAGTAATTTTTATTATTTTTATTTCATAATTAAGAATAATAATCACATGTAAATTTTTTCCACATTAAACTCGATCATTTTAACCTTGTAAAGTTCATTATTTTTTAAAATAATTTTTTTATTTTTTCATATTTACGAATAATAAATACATATAAAATTTGTCCACTTTAAACATGATCGGTTCTAACCTTGTAAAGTACATTGATTTTTTTAAAGTAATTTTTATTATTTTTATTTCATAATTAAGAATAATAATCACATGTAAATTTTTTCCACATTAAACTCGATCGATTTTAACCTTGTAAAGTTCATTATTTTTTAAAATAATTTTTTTATTTTTTCATATTTACGAATAATAAATACATATAAAATTTTTCCACTTTAAACATGATCGGTTCTAACCTTGAAAAGTTCATAGCTTTATTTAAAAAGAACTTTTTATTAAAATTTTTGTCATAATTAGGAATAATAATCACATATAAAATTTTTCAATATTAAACCCCGATCGGTTCTAACCTTGTTAAGTTCAATGTTTATATTTAAGTAATTTTTATTATTTTTTCATTTAAGAATAATAAATACATGTAAATATTTTCACAATAAACTCGATCGGTTCTAACCTTGTAAAGATAATTATTTTTTTAAAGTAGTTTATATCAATTTTTTTCATATTTAAGAATAATAAATACATATAAAATTTTTCCGTATTTAACCCGATCGGTTATACCCTTGTAAATTTTATTGTTTTTTTTTAAAATAATTTTCTTAATTTTTTTCATATTTAAAAATAATAAATAAAGAAATGTGTATCGAAATGTGAAAATGAGCAATGAAATGAAGGAAAAGTGCACCGAAATTAGAAAATGAGCATCAAATGAAGTAAATCTCCTCAAAATGAGAAATGAGCATCAAAAATGAAAGAGACGTGCATCAAAATTAATATCAAAATGTAGGAAATGTGCATTCGAAATGAGAAAATGAGCATCGAAAATAAGAAAATTTAGATCGAAACAAGAAAATGAGCATCGTAATGAAGGAAATATGTTTCTTAATTAATGAAAATTAAAAAAAAATTAAAAAAAAATCATTTTTTAAAATTAAACCGATAGGTTCTAACCTTTGTAAACTATGCAAAATTTTTTTTTTACATTTAACCCGATCGGTTCAACCCTTGTAAAATTAATTCTTTTTTTAAAAGTAAATTTTATTATTTTTTTCATATTTAAGAATAATAAATACATATAAATTTTTTCCGCATTAAACACGATCAATTCTAACCTTGTAAAGTTCATAGTTTTTCTTAAGTAATTTTTATTAATTTTTTTTTTCATAATTAGGAATAATAATCACATATAAAATTTTTCCACATTAAACGCGATCGGTTATAACCTTGTTAAGTTCATTGTTTTTTTAAAGTAATTTTTATTAATTTTTTTCATATTTAAGAATAATGAATACATGTAAAAATTTTCTCATTAAACCCGATCGGTTCTATCCTTGTAAAGTTTATTTTTTTATTAAAGTAGCTTTTATTAATTATTTTTTCATAATTAAGAATAATAAATACATATATAATTTTCTATATTAAACCCGATCGGTTCTAAACTTGTAAATTTCATTATTTTTTTAAAAAGTATTTTTTATTATTTTTTTTATTTTTAAAAATAATAAATAAAGAAATGTGTATCGAAATGAGAAAATGAGCAACGAAATGAAGGAAAAGTGCACCGAAATAAAAAAATGAGCATCGAAAATGAAGGAGACATGCATCGAAATTAGCATCGAAAATGAAGAAAATGTGAATCGAAATGAGAACATGAGCATCGAAGCAAATTAAATGTTGATCGAAATGAGTAAATGAGCATCGTAATGTAGGAAATGAATTTCGAAATGAGCATCGAAATGAAGGAAATATGCAACGAAATAAAGGAAACGTGCATTCAAATGATAAAATGAGCATCGAAATGAAGGAAATGTGCATCAAAATTAGAAAATGAGCATCTAATGAAGTAAACCTCATCAATATGAGAAATAAGCATCGAAAATGAAGGAGACGTACATCGGAATTAGCATCAAAATGAAGAAAATATGCATTCGAAATGCGAAAATGAGCATCGAAACGAAGGAAATGTTGATCGTAACAAGAAAATGAGCATCAAAATGAAGGAAATATGCTTCTTAATTAATTAAGATATTAAAAAATAAATGACAAAAATATTTTTCAAATTTAAACCAATAGGTTCTAACCTCTCAAACCATACAAATTTCTTTTACGTTAAACCGATCGTTTCTAACCTTGTAAAATTCATTGTTTTTTAAAGTAAATTTTATTAATTTTTTTTAATATTTAAGAATAATAATAAATACATATAAAAATTTACCATATTTAACCCAATCGGTTCTAACCTTGTAAAGTTCATGGTTTTATTTAAAATAATTTTATTAATTTTTTTTCATATTTAAAAATAATAAATGCATATAAAATTTTTCCACATAAAACACGATCGATTCTAACCTTGTAAAGTTCATAGTTTTTTTAAAGTAATTTTTATTAATTTTTTATTTCATAATTACGAATAATAATCTCATATAAAATTTTTCTACATTAAACCAAATAGGTTCTAACCTTGTTATGTACATTGTTTTTTTTAAATAAATTTTTTTTCATATTTAAAAATAATAAATACATGTAAAAATTTTCACATTAAACCAGATCGGTTCTAATCTTGTAAAGTTCATTGTTTTTTTAGAGTAGTTTTTATTAATTTTTTTCATATTTAAGAATAATAAATACATATAAAATTTTTCCATATTAAACTTGATTGGTTCTAACCTTCTTAAGTTCATTATTTTTTTAAAGTAATTTTTATTAATTTTTTTTTTTCATATTTAAGAATAATAAATATGGAAATGTGCATCAAAATGAGAATATGAACAACGAAATAAAGGAAAAGTGCATCGAAATTAGAAAATGAGAATCGAAATGAAGGAGTTGCGCATTGAAACAAAGGAAATGAGTATCGAAATTAAGGAAATGAACATCGAAATGAAGGAAATGTGTAACGAAATAAAGGAAACATGCATTGAAATGAAAAAATTTTCATTGAAATGAAGGGAATCTGTATCGAAATTTTAAAATGAGCATCAAATGAAGTAAACGTCATCAAAATGAGAAATGAGCATCGAAAATGAAAGAGACGTGCATCGAAATAAGCATCAAAATGAAGGAAATGTGTATTCGAAATGAGAAAATGAGCACCAAAATGAAGGAAATGTTGATCGAAACAAGAAAATGAGCATTGAAATGAAGGAAATATGCTTCTTAATGAATTAAGATATTAAAAAAAAAAATATATTTTTCAAAATAAAACCGGTATGTTCTAAACTTTGTAAACCATTAAAAAATATCTACATTAAACCCGATCGGTTCTAACCTTGTAAAATTCGTTGTTTTTTAAAGTAATTTTTATTAATTCTTTTTCATATTTAGGAATAACAAATATATATAAAAAATTTCTACATTAAACCCGATCGGTTCTAACCTCGTAAAGTTCATATTTTTTTAAATAATTTTTTAAATTTTTTATCCATATTAAAGAATAAAAAATACATTTAAAATTTTTCTTCATTAAAACCGGTCGGTTATAACCTTGTAAAGTTCATTGTTTTTTTTTAAATAGTTTTTATTATTTTTTTTTCATATTTAAGAATAATAAATACATATAAAATTTTTACTCATTAAACCCGATCGATTTTAACATTGTAAAGTTCATTGATTTTTAAAAGTAATTTTTACTAATTTTATTTCATAATTAAGAATAATAATCACATATAAATTTTTTTCACATTAAATCCGATCGGTTCTAACCTTGTAAAGTTCATTTTCTTTAAAAGTAATTTCTATTAATTTTTTTTTCATATTTAAGAATAATAAATACATATTAAAATTTTCCACATTAAACCCTATCGGTTCTAACCTTGTAAAGTTCATTATTTTTTTAAGTAGTTTTTATTAATTTTTTTTCATATTTAAGAATAATGTATACATATAATTTTTTTTTATATTAAACCCAATCGGTTCTAACCTTGTAAAGTTCATTGTTTTTTTTAAAACTAATTTTTATTAATTTTTTTTCATATTTAAAAATAATAAATAAAGAAATGCGTATCGAAATGAGAAAATGAGCAACGAATTGAAGGAAAAGTGCACTGAAATTAGAAAATGAGCTTCGAAATGAAGGAAATGACCATCGAAAAAGAAGGAAATGTGCATCGAAATGAGAAAATGAACATTGAAATGTAGGAAATGAATATCGAAATGAGTATCGAAATGAAGGAAATGTGCAACGAAATGAAGGAAACATGCATTGAAATGATAAAATGAGCAATGAAATGAATGCAATGTGCATCAAAATTAGAAAATGAGCATCAAATGATGTAAATCTCTTCAAAATGAGAAATGAGCATCGAAAATGAAAGAGACGTGCATCAAAATTAATATCAAAATGAAGTAATTGTGCATTCGAAATGAGAAAATGAGCATCGAAAATAAGGAAATTTTGATCGAAACAAGAAAATGAGCATCGTAATAAAAGGAAATATGTTTCTTAATTAATGAAAATTTAAAAAAAATAACAAAATTATTTTTTAAATTTAAACCGATAGGTTCTAACATTTGTAAACTAAAAAAAAATTTTACATTAAACCCGATCGGTTCTACCCTTGAAAAATTCATTCTTTTTTAAAAGAAAATTTTATTAATTTTTTTCATATATAAGAATAATAAATACATATAAATTTTTTCCAAATTAAACACGATCAAGTCTAACCTTATATAGTTCATAGTTATTTTTTAAAGTAATTTTTATAAATTTTTTTTCATAATTAGGAATAATAATCACATATAAAATTTTTCCACATTAAACGCGATTGGTTATAATCTTGTTAAGTTCATTGTTTTTTTAAAGTAATTTTTATTAAAATTTTTTTCATATTTAAGAATAATAAATACATGTAAAAATTTTCACATTAAACCCGATCGGTTCTAACCTTAAAAAATCCTTTTTTTAAAAGTAGTTTTTATTAATTATTTTTTCATAATTAAGAATAATAAATACATGTAAAATTTTTCTATATTAAACTCGATCGGTTCTAACCTTGTAAATTTCATTATTTTTTTAAAGTAATTTTTATTAATTTTTTTTCATATTTAAAAATAATAAATAAAGAAATGTGTATCGAAATGAGAAAATGAGCATCGAAATGAAGGAAAAGTGTACTGAAATAAAAAATTAGCATCGAAAATGAAGAAAATGTGCATCGAATTGAGAACATGAGCATCAAAGCAAATGAAATATTGATCAAAATGAGAAAATGAGAATCGTAATGTAGGAAATGAATATCGAAATGAGCATCGAAATGAAGGAAATGTGCAACGAAATAAAAAAACGTGCATTCAAATGATAAAATGAGCATCAAAATGAAGGAAATGTGCATCAAAATTAGAAAATGAGCATCTAATGAAGTAAACCTCATCGATATGAGAAATGAGCATCGAAAATGAAGGAGACGTACATCGGAATTAGCATCAAAATGAAGAAAATATGCATTCGAAATGAGAAAATGAGCATCGAAACGAAGGAAATGTTGATCGTAACAAGAAAATGAGCATCAAAATGAAGGAAATATGCTTCTTAATTAATTAAGATATTAAAAAATAAATAACAAAAATATTTTTCAAATTTAAACCGATAGGTTCTAACCTTTGTAAACCATACAAATTTTTTTTACGTTAAACCGATCATTTTTGACCTTGTAAAATTCATTTTTTTAAAGTAAATTTTGTTAATTATTTTTTCATATTTAAGAATAATAAATACATATAAATTTTTTTCATATTAAACCCGATCGGTTCTAACCTTATAAAGTTCATTGTTTTATTTAAAATAATTTTTTATTAATTAATTTTTTCATATTTAAAAATAAATAATGCATATAAATTTTTTTCACATTAAACACGATCGTTCTAACCTTGTAAAGTCATAGTTTTTTTAAAAGTAATTTTTATTAATTTTTTATTTCATAATTACGAATAATAATCTCATATAAAATTTTTTCACATTAAACCTGATAGGTTCTAACCTTGTTATGTACATTGTTTTTTTAAAGTAATTTTATTATTTTTTTTCATATTTAAGAATAATAAATACATGTAAAAATTTTCACATTAAACCAGATCAGTTCTAACCTTGTAAAGTTCATTCTTTTTTTTAGGGTTGTTTTTATTAATTTTTTCCAATATTTAAGAATAATAAATACATATAAAATTTTTTCATATTAAACTCGATCGGTTCTAACCTTTTAAGATTCATTGTTTTTTTAAAGTAATTTTTATTAATTTTTTTTTCATATTTAAAAATAATAAATAAAGAAATGTGTATCCAAATGAGAAATTGAGCAACGAAATGAAGGAAAAGTGAATCGAAATTAGAAAATGAGCATCAAAATGAAGAAATTGTGCATCGAAATGAAGGAAAATGAGCATAAAAAATGAAGGAAATGTGCATCGAAATGAGAACATGAGCATCGAAATTTAGGAATTGAATATCGAAACGAGCATCGAAATGAGGGAAATGTGCAACGAAATGAAGGAAACGTGCATTGAAATGATAAAATGAGCATCGAAATGAAGGAAATGTGCATCAAAATTAGAAAATGATCATCAAATTAAGTAAACCTCATCAAAATGAGAAATGAGCATCAAAATTGAAGGAGACGTGCATCGAAATTAAAATCAAAATGATGGAAATGTGCATTCGAAATGAGAAAATGGGCATCAAAACGAAGTAAATGTTGATCAAAATAAGAAAATGAGCATTAAAATGAAAGAAACATGCTTCTCAATTAATGAAGATATTAAAAAAATAACAATAATATTTTTCAAATTTAAACCGATAGATTCTAACCTTTGTAAACCAAACAATTTTTTTTTTACATTAAACCCGATTGGTTTTAACCTTGTAAAATTCATTTTTTAAAAGTAAATTTTTTTATTTTTTTCATATTTAAGAATAATAAATACATATAAAGTTTTTCCATATTAAACCCGATCGGTTCTAACCTGGTAAAGTTCATTGATTTTTTTAAAATAATTTTTATTAATATTTTTTTCATATTTAAGAACCACATTAAACACAATCGGTTCTAACCTTGTAAAGTTTATAGTTTTTTTGAAGTAATATTTATTAATTTTTTTTAAATAAATAGGAATAATAATCACATATAAAATTTTTTCACATTAAATCTGATCGGTTTTAACCTTCTTAAGTTCATTGTTTTTTTTAAAGTAATTTTTATTAATTCTTTTTTCATATTTAAGAACAATAAATATATGTAAAATTTTTCATATTAAACCCGATCGGTTCTAACCTTGCAAAGTTCATTGTTTTTTTTAAGTAATTTTTATTAATTTTTTTTCATATTTAACAATAATAAATATGGAAATGCACATCAAATTGAGAAAATGAGCAACGAAATGAAGGAAATGTGCATCGAAATTAGAAAATGAGAATAGAAATGAAGGAATTGTGCGTCGAAATAAAGGGAATGAGGATCAAAATGAAGAAAATGAGCATCAAAATGAAGGAAATGTGCGACAAAATGAAGGAAACGTGCATTGAAAAGATAAAATGAGCATTGAAATTAAGGAAATGAGTTTCAAAAATTGAAAATAAGCATCAAATGAAGTAAACGTCATCAAAATGAGAAATGAGCATCGAAAATGAAAGAGACGTGCATCGAAATGAGCATCAAAATGAATGAAATGTACATTCGAAATGAGAAAATGAGCATCGGAACGAAGAAAATGTTGATCGAAATTAGAAAATGAACATTGAAATGAAAGAAATATCCTTCTTAAAGAATGAAGATATTAAAAAAAATTATAAAAACATTTTTCAAAATAAACTTATAGGTTCTAACCTTTGTAAACCATTAAAAAATTTTTCTACATTAAACCCGATCGGCTTTTACCTTGTAAAATTTATTTTTTAAAGCAATTTTTATTGATTTCTTTTCATATTTAGGAATAACAAATATATATAAAATTTTTTCACATTAAACCCGATTGGTTCTAATCTTGTAAAGTTAATTGTTTTTATAAAATAATTTTTATTAATATTTTTTTCATATTAAAGAGTAATAAATACATGTATAAAATTTTTCCTTATTAAACACGATCGGCTCTAACCTTGTAAAGTTCATTGTTTTTTTAATAATTTTTATTAATTTTTTTCATATTTAAGAATAATAAATACATATAAAAATTTTCCACATTAAACCCGATCGGATCTAACCTTGTAAAGTACATTGATTTTTTTTAAAGTAATTTTTATTATTTTTTATTTCATAATTAAGAATAATAATCACATGTAAATTTTTTTCACATTAAACTCGATCGGTTCTAACCTTGTAAAGTTCATTATTTTAAATTTTTCTATTTTTTCATATTTCGAATAATAAATACATATAAAATTTTTCCACTTTAGACACGATCGGTTCTAACCTTGAAAAGTTCATAGTTTTATTTAAAAAGTACTTTTTATTAATTTTTTTTGTCATAATTAGGAATAATAATCGCATATAAAATTTTTTCATATTAAACCTGATTGGTTCTAACTTTGTTAAGTTCATTGTTTATTTTTAAGTAATTTTTATTTTTTTCATTTAAGAATAATAAATACATGTAAATATTTTCACATTAAACTCGATCGGTTCTAACCTTGTAAAGTTAATTGTTTTTTTAAAGTAGTTTATATTAATTTTTTTTCATATTTAAGAATAATGAGAAATGAAGTAAACGTCATCAAAATGAAAGAGATGTGCATCGAAATGAGCATCAAAGTGAATGAAATGTGCATTCAAAATGAGAAAAGGAGCATCGAAACGAAAAAAATGTTGATCGAAATCAGAAAATGAGCATCGAAATGAAGGAAATATCCTTCTTAAGGAACGAAGATATTAAAAAAAATAACAAAAATATTTTTCAAAATAAACTGATAGGCTCTAACCTTTGTAAACCATTAAAAAAATTTTCTACATTAAACCCGATCGGTTTTTACCTTGTAAAATTCATTATTTTTTTTAAAGCAATTTTTATTTATTTCTTTTCATATTTAGGAATAACAAATATATATAAAAATTTTCCATATTAAATACGATTGGTTCTAATCTTGTAAAGTTAATTGTTTTTTTAAAATAATTTTTATTAATTTTTTTCATATTAAAGTGTAATAAATACATATAAAATTTTTCCTCATTAAACCCGATCGGTTCTAACCTTATAAAGTTCATTGATTTTTTTAAAGTAATTTTTATTATTTTTTATTTCATAATTAAGAATAATAATCACATGTAAATTTTTTCCATATTAAACTTGATCGGTTCTAACTTTGTAAAGTTCATTATTTTTTAAAATAATTTTTTTTATTTTTTCATATTTACGAATAATAAATATATATATAATTTTTCCACTTTAAACATGATCGGTTCTAACCTTGAAAAATTCATAGTTTTATCTATAAAGTACTTTTTATTAATTTTTTTTGTCATAATTAGGAATAATAATCACATATAAAATTTTTCCATATTAAACCTGATCAGTTCTAACCTTTTAAGTTCATTGTTTATTTTTATGTAATTTCTATTATTTTTTTCATTTAAGAATAATAAATACATGTAAATATTTTCACAATAAACTCGATCGGTTTTAATCTTGTAAAGTTAATTGTTTTTTTTAAAGTAGTTTATATTAATTTTTTTTCATATTTAAGAATAATAAATACATATAAAATTTTTCCGTATTAAACCCGATCGGTTCTAACCTTTTAAATTTCATTGTTTTTTTAAAGTAATTTTCTTAATTTTTTTTATATTTAAAAATAATAAATTAAGAAATGTGTATCGAAATGTGAAAATGAGCAATGAAATGAAGGAAAAGTGCACCAAAATTAGGAAATGAGCATCAAATGAAGTAAATCTCTTCAAAATGAGAAATGAGCATCGAAAATGAAAGAGACGTGCATCAAAATTAACATCAAAATGAAGGAAATGTGCATTCGAAATGAGAAAATGAGCATCGAAAATAAGGAAATTTAGATCGAAACAAGAAAATGAACATCGTAATGAAGAAAATATGTTTCTTAATTAATGAAAATTAAAAAAATAACAAAATCATTTTTTAAATTTAAACCGATAGGTTCTAACCTTTGTAAACTATGAAAAATTTTTTTTTACATTAAACCGATTGGTTCAACCCTTGTAAAATTCATTCTTTTTTTAAAAGTAAATTTTATTAATTTTTTTCATATTTAAGAATAATAAATAGATATAAATTTTTTCCGCATTAAACACGATCAATTCTAACCTTGTAAAGTTCATAGTTTTTTTTAAAGTAATTTTTTTTAATTTTTTTTCATAATTAGGAATAATAATAACATATAAAATTTTTCCGCATTAAACGAGATCGGTTATAACCTAGTTAAGTTCATTTTTCTTAAAGTAATTTTTATTAATTTTTTTCATATTTAAGAATAATAAATACATGTAAAAATTTTCACATTAAACCCGATCAGTTCTATCCTTGTAAAGATCATTTTTTATTAAAGTAGTTTTTATTACTTATTTTTTCATAATTAAGAATAATAAATACATATAAAATTTTCTATATTAAACCCGATCGGTTCTAACCTTGTAAATTTTATTATTTTTAGAAGTAATTTTTATTAATTTTTTTTATTTTTTAAAAATAATAAATAAAGAAATGTGTATCGAAATGAGAAAATGAGCAACGAAATGAAGAAAAAGTGCATCGAAATAAAAAAAATGAGCATCGAAAATGAAGGAGACATGCATTGAAATTAGCATCGAAAATGAAGAAAATGTGCATCGAAATGAGAACATGAGCATCGAAGCAAATGAAATGTTGATCGAAATGAGAAAATGATCATCGTAATGTAGGAAATGAATATCAAAATGAGCATCGAAATGAAGGAAATGTGCAACGAAATAAAGGAAACGTGCATTCAAATGATAAAATGATCATCGAAATGAAGCAAATGTGCATCAAAATTAGAAAATGAGCATCTAATGAAGTAAACCTCATCAAAATGAGAAATCAGCATCAAAAATGAAGGAGATGTACATCGAAATTAGCATCAAAATAAAGGAAATGTACATTCGAATGAGAAAATGAGCATCGAAACGAAGGAAATGTTGATCGTAACCAGAAAATGAACATCAAAATGAAGGAAATATGCTTCTTAAATAATGAAGATATTAAAAAAGAAATAGCAAAAACATTTTTCAAATTTAAACCGATAGGTTCTAACCTTTGTAAACCATACAAATTTTTTTACGTAAAACCGATCGTTTCTAACCTTGTAAAATTCATTAATTTTTAAAGTAAATTTTATTAATTTTTTTTTCATATTTAAGAATAATAATAAATACATATAAAATTTTTCCATATTAAACCTGATCGGTTCTAACCTTGTAAAGTTCATGGTTTTATTTAAAATAATTTTATTAATTTTTTTTCATATTTAAAAATAATAAATGAATATAAAATTTTCCACATAAAACACGATCGGTTCTAACCTTGTAAAGTTCATAATTTTTTAAAGTAATTTTTATTAATTTTTTATTTCATAATTAAGAAAAATAATCTCATATAAAAATTTTCCACATTAAACCCGATAGGTTCTAACTTTGTTATGTACATTGTTTTTTTAAGTAATTTTTTTCATATTTAAGAATAATAAATACATGTAAAAATTTTCACATTAAACCAGATCAGTTCTAACCTTGTAAAATTCATTCTTTTTTTTTAAAGTTATTTTTATTAATTTTTTTCATATTTAAGAATAATAAATACATATAAAATTTTTTCATATTAAACTCGATCGGTTCTAACCTTCTTAAGTTAATTATTTTTTTAAAGTATTTTTTATTAATTTTTTTTCATATTTAAGAATAATAAATACATGTAAAATTTTTCACATTAAACCTGATCGGTTCTAACCTTGCAAAGTTCATTGTTTTTTCTAATTAATTTTTATTAAATTTTTTTCATATTTAAGAATAATAAATATGGAAATGCGCATCAAATTGAGAAAATGAGCAACGAAATGAAGGAAATATGCATCGAAATTAGAAAATGAGAATAGAAATGAAGGAATTATGCATCCAAATAACGGGAATGAGGATCGAAATGAAGGAAATGAGCATCAAAATGAAGGAAATGTGCAACAAAATAAAGGAAACATGCATTGAAAAGATAAAATGAGCATTGAAAATAAGGAAATGAGTTTCGAAATTTGAAAATAAGCATCAAATGAAGTAAACGTCATCAAAATGAGAAATGAGCATCGAAAATGAAAGAGACGTGCATCAAAATGAGCATCAAAATGAATGAAATGTGCATTCGAAATGAAAAAATGAGCATCGAAACGAAGAAAATATTGATCGAAATCAGAGAAAGAGCATCGAAACGAAGAAAATATCCTTCTTAAGGAACGAAGATATTAAAAAAAATAACAAAATTAATTTTCAAAATAAACCGATATGTTCTAACCTTTGTAAACCATTAAAAAATTTTCTAATTAAACCCGAGCTGTTTTTACCCTGTAAAATTCATTGTTTTTTTAAAGCAATTTTTATTGATTTTTTTTCATATTTAGGAATAACAAATATATATATATATAAATTTTCCACATTAAACCCGATTGATTCTGATCTTGTAAAGTTAATTGTTTTTTAAAAATAATTTTTAATAATTTTTTTCATATTAAAGAGTAATAAATAAATATAAAATTTTTTCTCATTAAACCCGATCGGTTCTAACCTTGTAAAGTTCATTGTTTTTTTTAATTCTTTTTATTAATTTTTTCACATTTAAAAATAATAAATACATATAAAATTTTTCCACATTAAACCCAATCGGTTCTAACCTTGTAAAGTACATTGATTTTATTTAAAGTAATTTTTATTATTTTTTATTTCATAATTAAGAATAATAATCACATGTAAATTTTTTCCACATTAAACTCGATCGGTTCATTATTTTTTAAAATAATTTTTTTCATTTTTTCATATTTACGAATAATGAATACATATAAAATTTTTTCACTTTAAACACGATCGGTTCTAACCTTGAAAAGTTCATAGTTTTACGATCAACATTTCCTTCGTTTCGATGCATATTCCTTCATTTTGATGATCATTCGTTTGTTATGATCAACATTTCCTTCGTTTCGATACATATTTACTTCATTTTGATGCTCATTCTATAATCAACATTCCCTTTATTTTGATTCTTATTCGCTTGTTATGATCAACATTTTCCCCGTTTCGATGCATATTTTCTTTATTTTGAAGCTCTTTGGCTTGTTATGATCAACATTTCCTTCGTTTCGATGCATATTTCATTCATTTTGATGCTCATTCGCTTGTTATGATCAACATTTCCTTTGTTTCGATGCATATTCCTTCATTTTGATGTTCATTCGCTTGTTATGATCAACATTTTCTTTGTTTTGATGCATATTCCTTCATTCTGATGCTCACTCACTTGTTATGATCAACATTTCCTTCGTTTCGATGTATATTTCCTTCATTTTGATGCTCATTCGCTTGTTATGATCAACATTTCCTTTGTTTCGATGCATATTTCCTTCATTTCAATGCATATTTCCTTCATTTTGATGCTCATTAGTTTGTTATGATCAACATTTCCTTCGTTTCGATGCATATTTCCTTCATTTTGATGCTCATTCGCTTTTTACGAATAACATTTCCTTCGTTTCGATGCATATTCCTTCATTTTGATACTCATTCGCTTATTATGATCAACATTTCCTATGTTTTGATGCATAATTACTTTATCTTGATGCTCATTCTCTAAGTGCGATCAAAATTTCCTTCATTTTGATGCTCATTCGCTTGTTATAATCAACATTTCCTTCGTTTTGATGCATATTTCCTTCATTTTGATGCTCCTTCGTTCGTTATGAACAACAATTCTTTCGTTTTGATGCATATTTTCTTCATTTTGGTGCTCATTCTATCATTATGATCAACATTTCCTTCATTTTGATGATCATTCGGTTGTTACGATCAATATTTTCTTTGTTTCATTGCATATTTCCTTCATTTTAATGCTCATTCGCTTGTTATGACAACATTTCCTTCGTTTCGATGCATATTCCTTCATTTTGATGTTCATTCGCTTGCTATGATCAATATTTCCTTCGTTTCGATGCATATTTCTTCATTTTGATGGTCATTCGCTTGTTATGATCAACATTTTCTTCGTTTCGATGCTTATTTTCCTCATTTTGATGCTCATTCTCTCATCACGATCAACATTTCTTTCATTTTGATGCTCATTCGCTTGTTATGATCAACATTTCCTTCGTTTCGATGCATATTTCCTTCACTTTGATGCTCATTTTCCTGTTATGATCAACATTATCTTCGTTTCGATGCATATTTCCTTTATTTTGATGCTCATTCGCTTGTTATGATCAACATTACCTTCGTTTTGATGCATATTCCTTCATTTTGATGCTCATTCAATTGTTATGATCAACATTTCCTTCGTTTCGATGCATATTACTTCATTTTGATGCTCATTCGCTTGTTACGATCAACATTTCCTCCGTTTTGAATCATATTTCCTTCATTTTGATGCGCATTCGCTTGTTATAATAATTTTTCCTTCGTTTCGATGATATTCCTTCATTTTGATGCTCATTCTCTCATTACGATCAACATTTCCTTCGTTTCGATGCATATTCCTTTATTTTGATGCTCATTCGCTTGTTATAATCCACATTTCCTTCGTTTCGATACATATTTACTTCATTTTGATGCTCATTCTATAATTACCATCAATATTCTTAATTTTGATTCTCATTCGCTTGTTATGATCAATATTTCCCCCGTTTCGGTGCATATTTCCTTCATTTTGATGCTCATTCGCTTGTTATGATCAATATTTCCTTTGTTTCGATGTATATTCCTTCATTTTGATGTTCATTCGCTTGTTATGATCAACATTTCCTTCATTTTGATGCATATTCTTTCATTTTAATGCTCATTCGTTTGTTATGATCAACATTTCCTTCGTTTCGATATATATTTTCTTCATTTTGATGCTCATTCTCTCATTACAATCATCATTTCCTTCATTTTGATGCTCATTCGCTTGTTTTTATCTACATTACCTTCGTTTCTTTGCATATTCCTTTATTTTGATGCTCACCACTTGTTATGATCAGTATTTCCTTCGTTTCGATGCATATTCCTTCATTTTGATGCTCATTCGCTTGTTACAATCAACGTTTCCTTCGTTTCGATGCATATTTCCTTTATTTTGATGCTCATTCGCTTGTTATGATCAACATTTCTTTCGTTTCGATGCATATTCCTTCATTTTGGTGCTCATTCGCTTGTTACGATCAATATTTCCTTCGTTTCGATGCATATTTCCTTCATTTTGATGCTCATTCGCTTGTTATGATCAACATTACCTTCGTTTTGGTCAACCATCTGCTGTTGGTTGCTTCAGTGGCGACCCATTCCACGGCCAGTGGTCCCCTACTTCCGACGGCATTGCTTCAAAATCCATGCACTCCAGCCGCGATGCGTCCACCCAGATCCACCATCCTCCAGCCCCAACTTCCATCCACTGGGAGCGTTCCACTTTTCGCAACTCCGGGAGTTCGAGATCTATGAACCGCGCCCCTACAGCGGGCCCTGCTTCTTTTCCACCATCCTTGCAGCGACTGACGTCCAGGAAGCTGTCCAGCAACCGGCCATTCATGCCCAGCAGTCGGCCATGAACTACCACTCTCTACCCCTGAACAACTAAGCAGCGGCGGGCTTCTAACCTACAATCAGAGATCAGCTTCCCAGCGCTGGTTTCCCCACCGGCAGTGTACTACCGACGACTGACTCCGTTGAGTACCTCCGACGACTACATCAACCAACATCAACAAAACAGCTCCATTGGACCCCGACTCCAATGTGCAACACCTGATACCCACAAAACAAGCCATGCTTGGCTAAAACTCGTCCCCAATTTGATCTTTTCGGGCAGCCCTATGTGAAGGACATCCTAATCCGGTGGCGAGGCTGCCGGAACGACAATGTGATACCGTTTCTATCTCAATTGATGCACATCTCCTTACAAATCATATCTCCTTATGTTCGAATTTTATGATTGGCAGGATTATGTATGAACGAGGCTAAAAACCTCTTGCTTTGTCGGATACATTGCTCGTTTGAAAATGGATTGGAAAATTTCCGGCTTGTTTGTTGTTCCGCTTGGCCGTGGTTACTACAACATTATGGTTCATGACAGTGTGATTCGTCAATGTGTTCTTAAGGATAAGGTGCACGATTTGAATCCTGGAAAATTACGCCTCCAAAAATGGACACCATTTTTCAACCCATATCACATCAAGTCCTCTATCACTCAAGTGTGGATCCGTATTTATGAGCTCCCATATGAATTTTGGAGTGACCCCATTATTAGGGCTATAGCAGCGGGGATAGGGAAGCCAATTCATGTCGATCAACGGGCACTAGATGGGTCTATGTGGCACTTTGCCAGGGTGCTTGTGGAGGTGGATGTGCAAGAGGAGCTCCCGAGACACATCACGATTAATACTGTAGAATATACTTTTGATACCCATATTAGCTTCGAGAACCTTCCGCAATATTGTACTAAATGCTACACTCTAGGGCATGGAATTGATGATTGCTTTAAAGGCAAGAGCAAGATGGAAAAACCAAGAAATATACAGAGCCCAACACTTCTTCTCGTTGGACTCATGTCAAGCAAAATGCAACTACAGAAGTGGGGAACGAGCAGGAAGGGTCTTTCGCGGACCATGTTTCTGAGCATGATGAGCATGAGCACATACATACTCAGCTAGCTGCGGATTTTGATGAGCATAGGCTTACCCATTTCACTGAGAACTTGGAGACTATACCAATCCATAATAGCTTTGCAGCTTTGGATGGGAATGATGATGAAGGTATTCACCAATCGGAGGATGAATTGGATGTTACAGATACTACGAAGACTATGGCTGAAGCTTTTAGACAGCGAGGGTTTTCTGATCCTGGTTTGATAGCTGATCAAACTAAAGTTTTTTCTCCCTATGGCGAGCCTCTAACGGCTTCACAGGGTTCTAATAATGTTTCAGTGAGAGGATGTGGCTGGGGCAGAGGTAGAGGAGGTGGCGGGCCCACCACACGCTCCAAGGCACTTCAGGAGATGGTCACTTATGTTGCCCCTTCAGCTAACACTGACACTCGTGCTATAGAGAAAAGTACATGTGAGAAATGGAGTTCTCTTGATCAAACAATGCCGTCGAAGCACAACAATAAGAAGCGTTCCAAATGAATTTCCTCTTTTGGAATATCCATGGGATTGGCAACCCCTCATCTCTTGCCACTCTAAAAGCCTTATGTCAGCTCCATCAGCCTCACTGGCTTGCCATTGTGGAACCTAAGGTCAGTACCTCTTATGTTTTCACGCACTTCTGGTTGTCTTTGGGTCTTACTTTTGTTGCACATAATCATCGGGTTGGTATGAACCCTAATATTTGGTTATTTTGTTGTGATTCTGCTGTGAGTAATGCCAATGTGTTGTTCACTTCAGATCAGATTATTATGGTTGATTTTATGTCTTGCATTTTATCGTTTGGGTGTGGTGCATGCGAATAATACATGTTTGGGACGTCGTGCTCTGTGGGCGATATTTTGTCTCACCTGCATAATAATACGATTATTTTGGGAGACTTCAACTCTACTCTGGGTGATCATGAAAGGAGTGCACCTTCTCGTTATTCTGAGAAATTCAGGGAGTTTTTAGATGTTAGTGGTTTGCATGATGTTGCGTTGTCTGGCTCGAAATACACTTGGTTTTCCAGGTCTTCTAGATGGCCTTTTAGAGCTTCTAGAATTGACAGAGCTTTGGTTTCAGAGAATTTCTTGGATTTATGGGAGGCTATTTCTCTTAAGGCTCTCCCCAGACATTATTCTGATCATAACCCAATCCTTCTCTCGGCTAGCTCTGGTGGTGGTTCTGTTCGCAGGCCCTTCCGCTTTCAGTGCATGTGGCTTCTCGATACAGGATTCTACATTTTAGTCTCATCTTCATGGGCTAAACTATGTGGGCACCTAACCCCATATCTTATTTCTGCTGGAAGCTTCGTAGATTGAAATTGGATATTAAGGAATGGAATAAGTCTAATTTTGGCAATGTGTAGGCTAGGGTTGAGGAAGCTCTTATTGAGCTCCAAAACATTCAGAGTCGTATTGACAATGAAGGAGACACTGAAGATTTGTTTCTTGAGGAGATTGATGCTCATATGCGTTTGGAGACTGAACTTCAGAAGAAAACTCAATTTCTCTCTTAGAAAAATAGAACTTCTTGGCTTACTGATGGTGATCGTAATACTAATTTTTTCCATAAGGCTCATAAGCTTCGAAAAGTTAAAGCTGACATTTTTATGCTTTATATTGGTGATGATATGAGTTATGATGTCCAGGCTATATCCCAGCATATTGTGGAGTACTATACGCAGCTTTTTAGTTCACCTGCTGATCAGCCTGATTTCTCAGCTTTGGATTTCATTCAAAAGTTTATGACTGCTGCTGAGAATTTGACACTTATCAGAGTCCCCACTGACGAAGAGGTTAGGGTTGCTATTTTTGATCTTTCGCCTGGCAGTTCTCTAGGACCTGATGGGTTTAGTGGGGCACTCTTTCAGAGACTTTGGCACGTTATTGACATGGATGTATGCCGAGCTGTAATGTATTTTTTAGGAGGGATCTATTCCCGATGGTGTTAATGCTAATTTTGTTACATTAATCCCGAAGGTAGATGATGCTAATAGAGTGGAGGATTTTCACCTGATAAATATGTAAAACTTTTTCTTTAAAATTCTCACTAAAATTATAGCTTCTAGATTGGGACCTATTCTTCATTTGCACTTGGGCAGGTTCCAGTTTGGTTTCATTCCTAGCAGACGTATACATCATTGTATTGCTCTTGCTTCAGAGGGATGTAATGCGCTTTATATTTCTTCTTATGGCTGTGTGGCTCTCAAAATTGATATAAAAAAGGCATTTGACACTATCAGGTGAGAATTTTTGGTAGAGGCTATTACTCGTATGGGCTTCTGTGATAGGTTTAATCTTCTTCTCAGAAGTATTTTCTCATCTGCTAGGATTTATATCCTAGTTAATGGTATGCCTGCTGGGTATTTTAGTTGTGGTCGTGGGGTTAGGAAGGGTGACCCCCTTTCTCCTCTTCTTTTCTGTTTGGCGGAAGAGGTTTTAGGCCTTTGAATTTTGAGATTTGTGGACACTAATCGGATTCATATGGCCATTGGTGGAAAATATGAAGGTCGGGAATTCTACATCCCTCCTTACTTATTTTATGCCGATGATATTTTTATTTTCTTAAAGGCAACATTGGGTCTATTTCTGCTCTTAAAAGAGTCTTAGATGGTTATGGAAAGCTTTCTGGACAGGTTTTCAACCCTACCAAGTCTTCTACTTTCTATAGAATGCACACTAAGAATTTTGTTAAGAGACATGTTAGACAGGTGCTTGATTTTTGGGATGGTACTTATCCTTTTGGTTACTTGGGGGTACCAATTTTTTTGGGGGCTCCGAAGTCTGTTTACTTCCAGGGGTGCTGCTGATGTTATTCTTAAAAGTTCAATAGGTGGAAGGGTTCCAGTCACTCTATGTCTGGTCGTGTTTGTCTCGTTAATTTGGTGATTGCTTCTTCTACTGTTCATTCAATGATGATCTGTAGATGGCCTCGTGATCAGCTTAAGAGGATTTAGATTGCTATGAGAAATTTCATTTGGTCAGGGGATGCTACTAGGAGACATTATTTCAGTGTAAGCTGGAGTAAAGTTTGTACTCCTTCTGAGGAGGGGGGTCTTGGTGTGCGCTCTTTACGTATAGCTAATGAATCCTTCCTTATGAAGCTTGCTTGGGATGTGTTGGATGTGGATACCCCTTTGGATTTCTTACGTTATAGATGGCTTCGGTAAGGGCAACCACATAATCATCAGTTGCTTTCTTCCCTCAGAAGGGGCTGTCTTTCCCATATTCGTCGGCTTGTGGACGACGAAATCTAGACTGTGGGTGACAGATATTCGGTGCGTTTCTGGTTGGATAATTGGATTGGACAGCCCATTGCTGATATTATTGGTATACCTGTTGAGTACATACATCATTTTACTCAGAAGATTTCGGCTTATTTCTTTGATGGGACTTGGCATATTACTGAGAAGTTTGATCACACATTTCAGGACATTGTTGATTCTATCTTGGTTGTTATCATATCATCTACCATCAGTGATCGAAGGTGTTAGACTAAGACTATTCGTGGAGGGATTTTCTCTAGTTTGGCTTATACTCACCTTCGTCAAAAGTTCCCTGTTCCCAGTTGGGAAAAGTGGATTTGGAGTCATTTTATTCCTCCAAGGCATTTCCTCACCGCTTGGAATGCTATTCGGGGTGTCCTTATGACTTGGGACACTTTTACGGATCGTGGTTTTTCAGGACCTTCTCGGTGTTATCTTTGTAGGTCGACTGAAGATAGTTTGGATCATATTATGCTTGGATGTTCAGTCTCCTTGGTTGTTCTTCGCCGAATCTGGGATGGTTTCCATTTTGGTAATCGTATCATTCTGGAGCAAACTTTTATGCAATTTCTCTTACAGGCCATAACTATGCAGGGTAGTGATCAGGTTATGTCTGTTTGGCGTTTGGATATCGTGTCTTACATTAGGATTATCTGGAACCAGCGTAACTCCTTTATGACTGATGGTTATATAGTGGATATGGATGGGGGGATAGCCGACAAGATGGTTCGGCCAGATGCTATTTCTGCATCATTGTTCGCTTTGATTCGTGAGATTAATCAGCTTGATGTAGGTGTGATGTGGAATTCTACTGATGATCTTACTACTCTACATTATTTTGGAGTCAAGGGGAGGCCCCGTAAAGTGCCTTCTATTATTCCTTTGAGGTGGATCCCGCCCCAGCCTAGTTGGGTGAAGGTGAATACGGATGGTTATGTTATTGCTGCTCCTGGTGTTATTTCGGGTACTGGGGTTTTTCGTAACTGCAGGGGGTTCTACATGGGTGGCTTCTTTAGTGAATTTGGACATGGTTTTGCTTTTGAGGCAGAGCTTATTACTGCTTTAACGATTATTGAATTGGCATATGATAGAGGGTGAAATTCTCTTTGGTTGGAGTCAGACTCGACTTATGTAGTTTTTGCCCTTTCTTTTCCATCTCCGGAGCTGCCTTGGAGACTTCTCTCTCGATGGCATCGAAGCATGGAGATTACACGGATGATGAATTTTCGAGTCTCACACATCTATCGTGAGGGGAATGCTGTGGCTGATCGTTTGGCTGATATTGGAGGGGATTTCTTTTGGCATGCTTCTACACCTCCAGATATTCTCCGTCTTATGTTTGCGGATATGAATTTTGAACACTACAGGATTAAATGACTCTTTGACATTGTTGTTTGGCTGGGTCACTCTGGTTTCTCACCCGTGCGGTAGTATCTGAAGGAGATTCTATCTCTCCCGTGGCAAGTCCGCCAGGTGCGCCAGGTGGTTTATTTCCTTTTGTTCTTTATGTTCATCATTTCCATTTTGAGTCTTTGATGCTGTTCATTTTGATGCACATTGGATGGAATAATTGGAGTGTTTGGATACTGCAGAGGATTGATTTGGACGCTAGGGCCTCATTTAGGTCTAGGTTAGATGGTGAGTTTTATATCATCCTTTGGAAGGTGCTCTTTTCTTCTATATGAGTTTTCCCACTGGGTTTTTCCATATAAAGGTTTTTATCGAGACCGTCCGGAAGCTGGTCAGCTCATCCATAGGCTTTTCTCAGCCATGTATTCGGCTGTACAGGTTTAGACCTCATGTTAGGGTGGGTCTGTTTGGTCAGGTAACATGATCCATTGCCTGTTCCCAGGTCAGTCGGGTAGCCTTGCTCCCATTTGTAATGCGTCTTTTCGGTTACATTTTACACTTTTGGTTTACTTGATTTATAATAATATTTAGTTTGACAATCATTCGCTTGTTATGATCAACATTCCCTTCGTTTTGATGAATATTCCTTTATTTTTATGCTCATTCACTTGTTATAATCAACATTTCCTTCGTTTCAATGTATATTTCCTTCATTTTGATGCTCATTCTCTAATTACGTTCAACATTTCCTTTAATTTATCCTCATTCGCTTGTTATGATCAATATTTCCTTCATTTTGATGCATATTTACTTCATTTTGATGCTCATTCGCTTGTTACGATCAATATTTCCTACATTTCGATGCATATTTCCTTTATTTTGATGCTCATTTGCTTGTTATGATCAACATTTCCTTCGTCTCGATGCATATTTACTTTATTTTGATGCTCATTCTCTCATTACGATTAACATTTCCTTCATTTTGATGCTCATTAGCATGTTATAATCAACATTTGCTTCGTTTTGATGCATATTTCCTTCATTTTGATTCTCATTCTCTCATTACGATCAACATTCACTTCATTTTGATGCTCATTCGCTTGTTATGATCAGCATTTCCTTAGTTTCGATGCATATTTCCTTAAATTTCAATGCATATTTCCTTCATTTCGATGCTCATTCGCTTGTTATGATGAACATTTCCTTCGTTTCGATGAATATTTCCTTCATTTCAATGCTTGTTTCCTTCATTTTGATGTTCATTCGCTTGTTATGATCAACATTTCCTTCGTTTCAATGCATATTCTTTCATTTTGATACTCATTCGCTTATTATGATCAACATTTCCTACGTTTTGAAGCATATTTCCTTCATTTTGATGTTCATTCTCACATTACGATCAAAATTTCCTTCATTTTGATGCTCATTCATTTGTTATGATCAATATTTCCTTCGTTTTGATGCATATTCCTTCATTATGATGCTCATTCGCTTGTTATGATCAACATTTCCTTCATTTCGATGCATATTTCCTTTATTTTGATGCTCATTCGCTTGT
The DNA here is from genome assembly GCA_023678885.1 of Pogostemon cablin. Classification (NCBI taxonomy): domain Eukaryota; kingdom Viridiplantae; phylum Streptophyta; class Magnoliopsida; order Lamiales; family Lamiaceae; genus Pogostemon; species Pogostemon cablin. The sequence continues at coordinate 17,342,631 of CM042964.1, read as the reverse complement.
TATGATCAACATTTCCTTCGTTTTGATGCATATTCCTTCATGTTGATGCTCATTCGCTTGTTATAATCCACATTCATTCGTTTCGATGCATATTTACTTCATTTTGATGTTCATTCTATAATTACCATCAATATTTCCTTCATTTTGATTCTCATTCGCTTGTTATGATCAATATTTCCCCCGTTTTGGTGCATATTTCCTTCATCTTGATGATCATTCGCCTGTTATGATCAATATTTCCTTTGTTTCGATGCATATTCCTTCATTTTAATGTTCATTCACTTGTTATGATCAACATTTCTTTCGTTTTGATGCATATTCCTTCATTTTGTTTCTCATTCGCTTGTTATGATCAACATTTCCTTCGTTTCGATGTACATTTCCATCATATTGATGTTTATTCACTTGTTATGATCAATATTTTCTTCGTTTCGATGCATATTCCTTCATTGTGATGCTCGTTCGCTTGTTACGATCATTATTTCCTTCGTTTCGATGCATATTTCCTTCATTTTTATGCTCATTCGCTTGTTATGATCAAAATTACCTTCGTTTCATTGCATATTTCCTTCATTTTGATGCTCATTCTCTCATTACGATCAACATTTTCTTCGTTTTCATTGCATATTCTTTCATTTTGTGCTCATTCGCTTGTTATAATCAACATTTCCTTCGTTTCGATATATATTTCCTTCATTTTGATGCTCATTCTCTAATTACGTTCAACATTTCCTTTAATTTGATTCTCATTAGCTTGTTATGATCAACATTTCCTTCGTTTTGATGCATATTTTCTTCATTTTGATGCTCATTTGCTTGTTATGATCAATATTTCCGACGTTTCGATGCATATTTCTTTTATTTTATTTTGATGCTCATTCTCTCATTACTATCAACATTTCCTTTATTTTGATGCTCAATAGCATGTTATGATCAACATTTCCTTCGTTTTGATGCATATTTCCTTCATTTTGATGCTCATTCTCTCATTACGATCAACATTCACTTCATTTTAATGCTCATTCGCTTGTTATGATCAGCATTTCCTTCGTTTTGATGCATATTTCCTTCATTTCAATGCACATTTCCTTCATTTTAATGCTCATTCGCTTGTTATGATCAACATTACCTTCGTTTCGATGCATATTCCTTCATTTTGATGCTCATTCACTTGTTATGATCAACATTTCCTTCGTTTTGATGCATATTCCTTCATTATGATGCTCATTCGCTTGTTATGATCAACATTTCTTTCATTTCAATGCATATTTCCTTCATTTTGTTGCTCATTCGCTTGTTATGATCAATATTTCCTTCGTTTTGATGAATATTCCTTCATTTTTTTGCTCATTCGCTTGTTATAATCAACATTTCCTTCGTTATGAATAATATTTCATTCATTTTGATGCTCATTCTCTCATTACGATCAACATTCACTTCATTTTGATGCTCATTCGCTTGTTATGATCAGGATTTCCTTCGTTTCGATGCATATTCCCACCATTTCAATGCATATTTTTTCATTTTGATGCTCATTCGCTTGTTATGATCAACATTTCCTTCGTTTCGATGCATATTTCCTTCATTTCAATGCATATTTCTTTCATTTTGATGCTCATTCGCATGTTATGATCAACATTTCCTTCGTTTCAATGCATATTCCTTCATTTTGATACTCATTCGCTTATTATGATCAACATTTCCTTTGTTTCGATGCATATTTCTTTCATTTTGATGCTCATTCTCTCATTACGATCAACATTTCCTTCATTTTTATGATCATTCGGTTATTACGATCAACATTTCCTTCGTTTTGTTGCATATTTCCTTCATTTTGATGCTCATTCGCTTGTTACGATCAACATTTCCTTTGTTTCGATGCATATTCCTTAATTTTGATGCTTATTCTCTCATTACAATCAACATTTCCTTCGTTTCGATGCATATTCCTTCATTTTGATGCTCATTCTCTCATTACGATCAACATTTCCTTTGTTTCTATGCATATTCCTTTATTTTGATGCTCATTTGTTTGTTATGATCAATATTTCCTTCGTTTTGATGCATATTCCTTCATGTTGATTCTCATTCGCTTGTTATAATCCATATTTCCTTCGTTTTGATGCATATTTATTTCATTTTGATGCTCATTTTATAATTACCATCAACATTTCCTTTATTTTGATGTTCATTCGCTTGTTATGATAAACATTTCCTTCTTTTTCATGCGTATTCCTTCATTTTGATGCTCATTCGCTTGTTAAGATCAATATTTCATTTGTTTCGATGTACATTTCCATCATTTTGATGCTCATTCTCTCATTACGATTATCATTTCCATCATTTTGTTGCTCATTCTCTTGTTATGATCAACATTTCCTTCGTTTCGATGCATATTCCTTCATTTTGATGCTCATTCGCTTGTTACGATCATTATTTCCTTCGTTTCGATGCATATTTCCTTCATTTTGATGCTCATTCGCTTGTTATGATCAACATTACCTTCGTTTCATTGCATATTTCCTTCATTATGAAGCTCATTCTCACATTACGATCAACATTTTCTTTGTTTTGATGCATATTCCTTCATTTTGATGCTCATTCATCTTTTATGATCAACATTTCCTTCGTTTCAATGCATATTTCTTCATTTTGATGCTCATTCGCTTGTTATGATCAACATTTCCTTCGTTTTGATGAATATTTTTTCATTTTTATGCTCATTCATTTGTTATAATCAAAATTTCCTTCGTTTCGATATATATTTCCTTCATTTTGATGCTCATTCTCTAATTACGTTCAACATTTCCTTTAATTTGATTCTCATTCTCTTGTTATGATCAACATTTCATTCGTTTTGATGCATATTTACTTCATTTTGATGATCATTCTCTTTTTATGATTAATATTTCCTTCGTTTTGATGCATATTTCCTTTATTTTGATGCTCATTTGCTTGCTATGATCAACATTTCCTTCGTTTTGATGCATATTTACTTTATTTTGATGCTCATTCACTCATTACGATCAACATTTCCTTTATTTTGATGCTCATTAGCATGTTATGAACAGCATTTCCTTCGTTTTGATGCATATTTCCTTCATTTTGATGCTCATTCTCTCATTACGATCAACATTCACATTATTTTGATGCTCAACATTTCCTTGGTTTTGATGCATATTTCCTTCATTTCAATGTATATTTCCTTCATTTTGATGCTCATTCGTTTGTTATGATCAACATTTCCTTTGTTTCGATGAATATTTCCTTCATTTTGATGCTCATTCGCTTGTTATGATCAACATTACCTTCGTTTCGATGCATATTCCTTCATTTTGATACTCATTCACTTGTTATGATCAACATTTCCTTCGTTTTGATGCATATTCCATCATTATGATGCTCATTCGCTTGTTATGATCAACATTTCCTTTGTTTCAATGCGTATTTCCTTCATTTTGATGCTAATTCGCTTGTTATGATCAATATTTCCTTCGTTTTGATGAATATTCCTTCATTTTTGTGCTCATTCGCTTGTTATAATCAACATTTCCTTCGTTTTGAATCATATTTCCTTCATTATGAAGCTCATTCTCTCATTACGATCAACATTTTCTTTGTTTTGATGCATATTCCTTCATTTAGATGCTCATTCATCTTTTATGATCAACATTTCCTTCGTTTCAATGCATATTTCTTCATTTTGATGCTCTTTCGCTTGTTATGATCAACATTTCCTTCGTTTTGATGAATATTCTTTCATTTTTATGCTCATTCATTTGTTATAATCAAAATTTCCTTCGTTTCGATATATATTTCCTTCATTTTGATGCTCATTCTCTAATTACGTTCAACATTTCCTTTAATTTGATTCTCATTCGCTTGTTATGATCAACATTTCCTTCGTTTTGATGCATATTTACTTCATTTTGATGATCATTCTCTTGTTATGTTCAATATTTCCTTCGTTTTGATGCATATTTCCTTTATTTTGATGCTCATTTGCTTGCTATGATCAACATTTCCTTCGTTTTGATGCATATTTACTTTATTTTGATGCTCATTCTCTCATTACGATCAATATTTCCTTTATTTTGATGTTCATTAGCATGTTATGAACAACATTTCCTTCGTTTTGATGCATATTTCCTTCATTTTGATGCTCATTCTCTCATTACGATCAACATTCACATTATTTTGATGCTCATTCCCTTGTTATGATCAACATTTCCTTGGTTTTGATGCATATTTCCTTCATTTCAATGTATATTTCCTTCATTTTGATGCTCATTCGTTTGTTATGATCAACATTTCCTTTGTTTCGATGAATATTTCCTTCATTTTGATGCTCATTCGCTTGTTATGATCAACATTACCTTCGTTTCGATGCATATTTCCTTCGTTTTGATGCATATTCCATCATTATGATGCTCATTCGCTTGTTATGATCAACATTTCCTTTGTTTCAATGCGTATTTCCTTAATTTTGATGCTAATTCGCTTGTTATGATCAATATTTCCTTCGTTTTGATGAATATTCCTTCATTTTTGTGCTCATTCGCTTGTTATAATCAACATTTCCTTCGTTTTGAATCATATTTCATTCATTTTGATGCTTATTCTCTCATTACGATCAACATTCACTTCATTTTTATGCTCATTCGCTTGTTATGATCAGGATTTCCTTCGTTTCGATGCATATTTCCTTAAATTTCAATGCATATTTCCTTCATTTTGATGCTCATTCTTATGGTCAACATTTCATTCGTTTCGATCAATATTTCCATCATTTCAATGCTTATTTCCTTCATTTTGATGTTCATTCGCTTGTCATGATCGACATTTCCTTCATTTCAATGCATATTCCTTCATTTTGATACTCATTCGCTTATTATGATCAACATTTCCTACGTTTTGAAGCCTATGTCCTTCATTTTGATGCTCATTCTCACATTACGATCAAAATTTCCTTCATTTTGATGCTCATTCGCTTGTTATGATCAACATTTTCTTCGTTTTGATGCATATTTCCTTCATTTTGATGCTAATTTGCTTTTTATGGTTAACATTTCATACGTATCGATGCATATTTCTTTCATTTTGATGCTCATTCTCTCATTACGATCAACATTTCCTTCATTTTGATGATCATTCGGTTGTTACGATCAACATTTCCTTCGTTTTGTTGCATGTTTCCTTCATTTTAATGCTCATTCACTTGTTATAATCAACATTTCCTTCGTTTCAATGTATATTTCCTTCATTTTGATGCTCATTCTCTAATTACGTTCCACATTTCCTTTAATTTATCCTCATTCGCTTGTTATGATCAATATTTCCTTCATTTTGATGCATATTTACTTCATTTTGATGCTCATTCGCTTGTTACGATCAATATTTCCTACATTTCGATGCATATTTCCTTTATTTTGATGCTCATTTGCTTGTTATGATCAACATTTTCTTCGTCTTGATGCATATTTACTTTATTTTGATGCTCATTCTCTCATTACGATTAACATTTCCTTCATTTTGATGCTCATTAGCATGTTATGATCAACATTTCCTTCATTTTGATGCATATTTCCTTCATTTTGATGCTCATTCTCTCATTACGATCAACATTCACTTCATTTTGATGCTATATTCGCTTTTTATGATCAACATTTCCTTTGTTTCGATGCATATTTCTTTCATTTCAATGCATATTTCTTTCATTTTGATGCTCATTCGCTTGTTATGATCAACATTTCCTTCGTTTCGACGCATATTTCCTTCATTTTGTTGCTCATTCACTTGTTATGATCAACATTACCTTCGTTTCGAAGTATATTCCTTCATTTTGATGCGCATTCACTTGTTATGATTAACATTTCCTTCGTTTTGATGCATTTTCCTTAATTATGATGCTCATTCGCTAGTTATGATCAACATTTCCTTCGTTTCAATGCATATTTCCTTCATTTTGATGCTCATTCGCTTGTTATGATCAAGATTTCCTTCGTTTTGATGAATATTTCTTCATTTTTGTGCTCATTCGCTTGTTATAATCAATATTTCATTCGTTTCGATGTATATTTTCTTCATTTTGATGCTCATTTTATAATTACGTTCAACATTTCTTTTAATTTGATTCTCATTCGCTTGTTATGATCAACATTTCCTTCGTTTTGATGTATATTTACTTCATTTTGATGCTCATTCACTTGTTATGATAAATATTTCCAACGTTTCGATGCATATTTCCTTTATTTTGATGCACATTTGCTTGTTATGATCAACATTTCCTTCGTTTCGATGCATATTTACTTTATTTTGATGCTCATTCTCACATTACGATCAACATTTTCTTCATTTTGATGCTCATTAGCATGTTATAATCAACATTTGCTTCGTTTTGATGCATATTTCCTTCATTTTGATTCTCATTCTCTCATTACGATCAACATTCACTTCATTTTGGTGCTCATTCGCTTGTTATGATCAGCATTTCCTTAGTTTCGATGCATATTTCCTTAAATTTCAATGCATATTTCCTTCATTTCGATGCTCATTCGCTTGTTATGATGAACATTTCCTTCGTTTCGATGAATATTTCCTTCATTTCAATGTTTGTTTCCTTCATTTTGATGTTCATTCGCTTGTTATGATCAACATTTCCTTCGTTTCAATGCATATTCCTTCATTTTGATACTCATTCGCTTATTATGATCAATATTTCCTACGTTTTGAAGCATATTTCCTTCATTTTGATGTTCATTCTCACATTACGATCAAAATTTCCTTCATTTTGATGCTCATTCATTTGTTATGATCAACATTTCCTTCGTTTTGATGCATATTCCTTCATTATGATGCTCATTCGCTTGTTATGATCAACATTTCCTTCATTTCGATGCATATTTCCTTTATTTTGATGCTCATTCGCTTGTTATGATCAACATTTCCTTCGTTTTGATGCATATTCCTTCGTGTTGATGCTCATTCGCTTGTTATAATCCACATTTCATTCGTTTCGATGCATATTTACTTCATTTTGATGTTCATTCTATAATTACCATCAATATTTCCTTCATTTTGATTCTCATTCGCTTGTTATGATCAATATTTCCCCCGTTTTGGTGCATATTTCCTTCATCTTGATGATCATTCGCCTGTTATGATCAATATTTCCTTTGTTTCGATGCATATTCCTTCATTTTAATGTTCATTCACTTGTTATGATCAACATTTCTTTCGTTTTGATGCATATTCCTTCATTTTGATTCTCATTCGCTTGTTATGATCAACATTTCCTTCGTTTCGATGTACATTTCCATCATATTGATGTTTATTCACTTGTTATGATCAATATTTTCTTCGTTTCGATGCATATTCCTTCATTGTGATGCTCGTTCGTTTGTTATGATCATTATTTCCTTCGTTTCGATGCATATTTCCTTCATTTTTATGCTCATTCGCTTGTTATGATCAACATTACCTTCGTTTCATTGTATATTTCCTTCATTTTGATGCTCATTCTCTCATTACGATCAACATTTTCTTCGTTTTGATGCATATTCTTTCATTCTGATGCTCATTCGCCTTTTATGATCGACATTTCCTTCGTTTCGATGCATATTTCCTTCATTTTGATGCTCATTCGCATGTTATGATCAACATTTTCTACGTTTCGATGCATATTTCCTTCATTTTGATGCTCATTCGCATGTTATGATCTACATTTACTTCGTTTTGATACATATTTCTTTCATTTTGATGCTCATTCTCTCATTAAGATAAAGATTTCCTTCATTTTGATGTTTATTCGTTTGTTATGATCATCATTTCCTTTGTTTAGATGCATATTTCCTTCATTTTGATGCTTATTCGCTTGTTATGATCAGTATTTCCTACGTTTCGATGTATATTTCCTTCATTTTGATGCTCATTATCTCATTACGATCAATATTTCCTTCAGTTTGATGCTCATTCACTTGTTATGATCAACATTACCTTAATTTCGATGCATATTTCTTCATTTTGATGCTTATTCACTTGTTATGATCGATAATTCATTCGTTTCAATGCGTACTCCTTCATTTTTATGCTCATTCGCTTGTTAAGATAAACATTTCCTTGGTTTCAATGCATATTTCGTTCATTTAGAAGCTCATTCTCTCATTACGATCACCATTTCCTTCGTTTTGATGAATATTTCTTCATTTTTATGCTCATTCGCTTGTTATAATCAACATTTCCTTTGTTCCGATGCATATTTCCTTCATTTTGATGCTCATTCGCTTGTTATGATCAACATTTCCTCCGTTTGGATGCATATTTCCTTCATTTTGATGATCATTCGCTTGTTATCATCAACATTTCCTTCGTTTCGATGCATATTCCTTCATTTTGATGCTCATTCGCTTGTTATAATCAACATTTCCTTAGTTTTGATACATATTTCCTTCATTTTGCTGCTTATTCTATCATTACGATCAACATTTCCTTCATTTTGATGCTCATTCGCTTGTGTAGATCATCATTTCCTTCGTTTTGATGCTCATTCGCTTGTTATGATCAACATTTCCTTCGTTTCGATGCATATTTCCTTCATTTTGATGCTCATTCGTTTGTTATGATCAACATTACCTTCATTTCGATGCATATTCCTTCATTTTGATGCTCATTCACTTGTTATGATTAACATTTCCATTGTTTTGATGCATATTCTTCATTACGATGCTCATTCTCTTGTTATGATCAACATTTCCTTCGTTTCAATGCATATTTCTTCATTTTGATGCTCATTCGCTTGTCATGATCATCATTTCCTTCGTTTTGATTAATATTCTTTAATTTTGTGCTCATTCGCTTGTTATAATCAACATTTCCTTCGTTTCGATATATATTTCCTTCATTTTGATGCTCATTCTCTAATTACGTTCAACATTTCCTTTAATTTGATTCTCATTAGCTTTTATGATCAACATTTCCTTCGTTTTGATGCATATTTTCTTCATTTTGATGCTCATTTGCTTGTTATGATCAATATTTCCGACGTTTCGATGCATATTTCTTTTATTTTATTTTGATGCTCATTCTCTCATTACTATCAACATTTCCTTTATTTTGATGCTCAATAGCATGTTATGATCAACATTTCCTTCGTTTTGATGCATATTTCCTTCATTTTGATGCTCATTCTCTCATTACGATCAACATTCACTTCATTTTAATGCTCATTCGCTTGTTATGATCAGCATTTCCTTCGTTTTGATGCATATTTCCTTCATTTCAATGCACATTTCCTTCATTTTAATGCTCATTCGCTTGTTATGATCAACATTACCTTCGTTTCGATGCATATTCCTTCATTTTGATGCTCATTCACTTGTTATGATCAACATTTTCTTCGTTTTGATGCATATTCCTTCATTATGATGCTCATTCGCTTGTTATGATCAACATTTCTTTCGTTTCAATGCGTATTTCCTTCATTTTGTTGCTCATTCGCTTGTTATGATCATTATTTCCTTCGTTTTGATGAATATTCCTTCATTTTTTTGCTCATTCGCTTGTTATAATCAACATTTCCTTCGTTATGAATAATATTTCATTCATTTTGATGCTCATTCTCTCATTACGATCAACATTCACTTCATTTTGATGCTCATTCGCTTGTTATGATCAGGATTTCCTTCGTTTCGATGCATATTCCCACCATTTCAATGCATATTTTTTCATTTTGATGCTCATTCGCTTGTTATGATCAACATTTCCTTCGTTTCGATGCATATTTCCTTCATTTCAATGCATATTTCTTTCATTTTGATGCTCATTCGCATGTTATGATCAACATTTCCTTCGTTTCAATGCATATTCCTTCATTTTGATACTCATTCGCTTATTATGATCAACATTTCCTTCGTTTCGATGCATATTTCTTTCATTTTGATGCTCATTCTCTCATTACAATCAACATTTCCTTCATTTTTATGATCATTCGGTTGTTACGATCAACATTTCCTTCGTTTTGTTGCATATTTCCTTCATTTTGATGCTCATTCGCTTGTTACGATCAACATTTCCTTTGTTTCGATGCATATTCCTTAATTTTGATGCTTATTCTCTCATTTCCATCAACATTTCCTTCGTTTCGATGCATATTCCTTCATTTTGATGCTCATTCTCTCATTACGATCAACATTTCCTTTGTTTCTATGCATATTCCTATATTTTGATGCTCATTTGTTTGTTATGATCAATATTTCCTTTGTTTTGATGCATATTCCTTCATGTTGATTCTCATTCGCTTGTTATAATCCATATTTCCTTCGTTTTGATGCATATTTATTTCATTTTGATGCTCATTCTATAATTACCATCAACATTTCCTTTATTTTGATTTTCATTCGCTTATTATGATCAATATTTCCCCGTTTTGGTGTATATTTCCTTAATCTTGATGCTCATTCGCTTGTTATGATCAACATTTCCTTTGTTTCGATGCATATTCCTTCATTTTGATGTTCATTCGCTTGTTATGATAAACATTTCCTTCTTTTTCATGCGTATTCCTTCATTTTGATGCACATTCGCTTGTTAAGATCAATATTTCATTTGTTTCGATGTACATTTCCATCATTTTGATGCTCATTCTCTCATTACGATTATCATTTCCATCATTTTGTTGCTCATTCTCTTGTTATGATCAACATTTCCTTCGTTTCGATGCATATTCCTTCATTTTGATGCTCATTCGCTTGTTACGATCATTATTTCCTTCGTTTCGATGCATATTTCCTTCATTTTGATGCTCATTCGCTTGTTATGATCAACATTACCTTCGTTTCATTGCATATTTCCTTCATTATGAAGCTCATTCTCTCATTACGATCAACATTTTCTTTGTTTTGATGCATATTCCTTCATTTAGATGCTCATTCATCTTTTATGATCAACATTTCCTTCATTTCAATGCATATTTCTTCATTTTGATGCTCTTTCGCTTGTTATGATCAACATTTCCTTCGTTTTGATGAATATTCTTTCATTTTTATGCTCATTCATTTGTTATAATCAAAATTTCCTTCGTTTCGATATATATTTCCTTCATTTTGATGCTCATTCTCTAATTACGTTCAACATTTCCTTTAATTTGATTCTCATTCGCTTGTTATGATCAACATTTCCTTCGTTTTGATGCATATTTACTTCATTTTGATGATCATTCTCTTGTTATGATCAATATTTCCTTCGTTTTGATGCATATTTCCTTTATTTTGATGCTCATTTGCTTGCTATGATCAACATTTCCTTCGTTTTGATGCATATTTACTTTATTTTGATGCTCATTCTCTCATTACGATCAACATTTCCTTTATTTTGATGCTCATTAGCATGTTATGAACAACATTTCCTTCGTTTTGATGCATATTTCCTTCATTTTGATGCTCATTCTCTCATTACGATCAACATTCACATTATTTTGATGCTCATTCCCTTGTTATGATCAACATTTCCTTGGTTTTGATGCATATTTCCTTCATTTCAATGTATATTTCCTTCATTTTGATGCTCATTCGTTTGTTATGATCAACATTTCCTTTGTTTCGATGAATATTTCCTTCATTTTGATGCTCATTCGCTTGTTATGATCAACATTACCTTCGTTTCGATGCATATTCCTTCATTTTGAAACTCATTCACTTGTTATGATCAACATTTCCTTCGTTTTGATGCATATTCCATCATTATGATGCTCATTCGCTTGTTATGATCAACATTTCCTTTGTTTCAATGCGTATTTCCTTCATTTTGATGCTAATTCGCTTGTTATGATCAATATTTCCTTCGTTTTAATGAATATTCCTTCATTTTTGTGCTCATTCGCTTGTTATAATCAACATTTCCTTCGTTTTGAATCATATTTCATTCATTTTGATGCTTATTCTCTCATTACGATCAACATTCACTTCATTTTTATGCTCATTCGCTTGATATGATCAGGATTTCCTTCGTTTCGATGCATATTTCCTTAAATTTCAATGCATATTTCCTTCATTTTGATGCTCATTCTTATGGTCAACATTTCATTCGTTTCGATCAATATTTCCATCATTTCAATGCTTATTTCCTTCATTTCGATGTTCATTCGCTTGTCATGATCGACATTTCCTTCATTTCAATGCATATTCCTTCATTTTGATACTCATTCGCTTATTATGATCAACATTTCCTACGTTTTGAAGCCTATGTCCTTCATTTTGATGCTCATTCGCTTGTTATGATCAACATTTTCTTCGTTTTGATGCATATTTCCTTCATTTTGATGCTAATTTGCTTTTTATGGTCAACATTTCATTCGTATCGATGCATATTTCTTTCATTTTGATGCTCATTCTCTCATTACGATCAACATTTCCTTCATTTTGATGATCATTCGGTTGTTACGATCAACATTTCCTTCGTTTTGTTGCATGTTTCCTTCATTTTAATGCTCATTCGCTTGTTACGATCAACATTTCCTTCGTTTCGATGCATATTCCTTCATTTTGATGCTTATTCTCTCATTACGATCAATATTTCCTTCGTTTCAATGCATATTCCTTCATTTTGATGCTCATTATCTTATTATGATCAATATTTCCTTCAGTTTAATGCTCATTCACTTGTTATGATCAACATTACCTTCATTTCGATGCATATTCCTTCGTTTTGATGCTCATTCACTTGTTATGATTGATAATTCATTCGTTTCAATGTGTACTCCTTCATTTTTATGCTCATTCGCTTGTTAAGATAAACATTTCCTTGGTTTCGATACATATTTCCTTCATTTAGAAGCTCATTCTCTCATTACGATCACCATTTCCTTCGTTTTGATGAATATTTCTTCATTTTGATGCTCATTCGCTTGTTATAATCAACATTTCCTTTGTTCCGATGCATATTTCCTTCATTTTGATGCTCATTCGCTTGTTATGATCAACATTTCCTCCGTTTGGATGCATATTTCCTTCATTTTGATGATCATTCGCTTGTTATCATCAACATTTCCTTCGTTTCGATGCATATTCCTACATTTTGATGCTCATTCGCTTGTTATGATCAACATTTCCTTAGTTTTGATACATATTTCCTTCATTTTGCTGCTTATTCTATCATTACGATCAACATTTCCTTCATTTTGATGCTCATTCGCTTGTTTAGATCATCATTTCCTTTGTTTTGATGCTCATTCGCTTGTTATGATCAATATTTCCTTCGTTTCGATGCATAGTTCCTTCATTTTGATGCTCATTCGCTTGTTATGATCAACATTACCTTCATTTCGATGCATATTCCTTCATTTTGATGCTCATTCACTTGTTATGATCAACATTTCCATTGTTTTGATGCATATTCCTGCATTACGATGCTCATTCTCTTGTTATGATCAACATTTCCTTCGTTTCAATGCATATTTCTTCATTTTGATGCTCATTCGCTTATTATGATCATCATTTCCTTCATTTTGATTAATATTCTTTCATTTTGTGCTCATTCGCTTGTTATAATCAACATTTCCTTCGTTTCGATATATATTTCCTTCATTTTGATGCTCATTCTCTAATTACGTTCAACATTTCCTTTAATTTGATTCTAATTCGCTTGTTATGATCAACATTTCCTTCGTTTTGATGCATATTTACTTCATTTTGATGCTCATTTTCTTGTTATGATCAATATTTCCGATGTTTCGATGCATATTTCTTTTATTTTGGTACTCATTTGCTTCTTATTATCAACATTTCCTTCGTTTCGATGCATATTTACTTTATTTTGATGCTCATTCTCTCATTACTATCAACATTTCCTTTATTTTGATGCTCAATAGCATGTTATGATCAACATTTCCTTCGTTTTGATGCATATTTCCTTCATTTTGATGCTCATTCTCTCATTACGATCAACATTCACTTCATTTTAATGCTCATTCGCTTGTTATGATCAGCATTTCCTTCGTTTTGATGCATATTTCCTTCATTTTAATGCTCATTCGCTTGTTATGATCAACATTACCTTCGTTTCGATGCATATTCCTTCATTTTGATGCTCATTCACTTGTTATGATCAACATTTCCTTCGTTTTGATGCATATTCCTTCATTATGATGCTCATTCGCTTGTTATGATCAACATTTCTTTCGTTTCAATGCGTATTTCCTTCATTTTGTTGCTCATTCGCTTGTTATGATCAATATTTCCTTCGTTTTGATGAATATTCCTTCATTTTTGTGCTCATTCGCTTGTTATAATCAATATTTCCTTCGTTATGAATTATATTTCATTCATTTTGATGCTCATTCTCTCATTACGATCAACATTCACTTCATTTTGATGCTCATTCGCTTGTTATGATCAGGATTTCCTTCGTTTCGATGCATATTTCCACCATTTCAATGCATATTTTTTTCATTTTGATGCTCATTCGCTTGTTATGATCAACATTTCCTTCGTTTCGATGCATATTTCCTTCATTTCAATGCATATTTCTTTCATTTTGATGCTCATTCGCATGTTATGATCAACATTTCCTTCGTTTCAATGCATATTCCTTCATTTTGATACTCATTCGCTTATTATGATCAACATTTCCTTCGTTTCGATGCATATTTTTTTCATTTTGATGCTCATTCTCTCATTACGATCAACATTTCCTTCATTTTTATGATCATTCGGTTGTTACGATCAACATTTCCTTCGTTTTGTTGCATATTTCCTTCATTTTGATGCTCATTTGCTTGTTACGATCAACATTTCCTTTGTTTCGATGCATATTCCTTAATTTTGATGCTTATTCTCTCATTACGATCAACATTTCCTTCGTTTCGATGCATATTCCTTCATTTTGATGCTCATTCTCTCATTACGATCAACATTTCCTTTGTTTCGATGCATATTCCTTCATTTTGATGCTCATTTGTTTTTTATGATCAATATTTCCTTCGTTTTGATGCATATTCCTTCATGTTGATTCTCATTCTCTTGTTATAATCCACATTTCCTTCGTTTTGATGCATATTTATTTCATTTTGATGCTCATTCTATAATTACCATCAACATTTCCTTTATTTTGATTTTCATTCGCTTGTTATGATCAATATTTCCCCGTTTTGGTGTATATTTCCTTAATCTTGATGCTCATTCGCTTGTTATGATCAACATTTCTTTTGTTTCGATGCATATTCCTTCATTTTGATGTTCATTCGCTTGTTATGATAAACATTTCCTTCTTTTTCATGCATATTCCTTCATTTTGATGCTTATTCGCTTGTTAAGATCAATATTTCATTTGTTTCGATGTACATTTCATCATTTTGATGCTCATTCTCTCATTACGATTATCATTTCCATCATTTTGTTGCTCATTCTCTTGTTATGATCAACATTTCCTTTGTTTCGATGCATATTCCTTCATTTTGATGCTCATTCGCTTGTTACGATCATTATTTCCTTCGTTTGGATGCATATTTCCTTCATTTTGATGCTCATTCGCTTGTTATGATCAACATTTCCTTCGTTTCATTGCATATTTCCTTCATTATGAAGCTCATTCTCTCATTATGATCAACATTTTCTTTGTTTTGATGCATATTCCTTCATTTTGATGCTCATTCATCTTTTATGATCAACATTTCCGTCGTTTCAATGCATATTTCTTCATTTTGATGCTCATTCGCTTGTTATGATCAACATTTCCTTCGTTTTGATGAATATTCTTTCATTTTTATGCTCATTCATTTGTTATAATCAACATTTCCTTCGTTTCGATATATATTTCCTTCATTTTGATGCTCATTCTCTAATTACGTTCAACATTTCCTTTAATTTGATTCTCATTCGCTTGTTATGATCAACATTTCCTTCGTTTTGATGCATATTTGCTTCATTTTGATGCTCATTCTCTTGTTATGATCAATATTTCCTTCGTTTTGATGCATGTTTCCTTTATTTTGATACTCATTTGCTTGCTATGATCAACATTTCCTTCGTTTTGATGCATATTTACTTTTTTTTATGCTCATTCTCTCATTACGATCAACATTTCCTTTATTTTGATGCTCATTAGCATGTTATGAACAACATTTCCTTCGTTTTGATGCATATTTCCTTCATTTTGATGCTCATTCTCTCATTACGATCAACATTCACATTATTTTGATGCTCATTCCCTTGTTATGATCAACATTTCCTTCGTTTTGATGCATATTTCCTTCATTTCAATGTATATTTCCTTCATTTTGATGCTCATTCGTTTGTTATGATCAACATTTCCTTTGTTTCGATGAATATTTCCTTCATTTTTGTGCTCATTCGCTTGTTATAATCAACATTTCCTTCGTTTTGAATCATATTTCATTCATTTTGATGCTTATTCTCTCATTACGATCAGCATTCACTTCATTTTTATGCTCATTCGCTTGTTATGATCATGATTTCCTTCGTTTCGATGCATATTTCCTTAAATTTCAATGCATATTTCCTTCATTTTGATGCTAATTCTTATGGTCAACATTTCATTCGTTTCGATCTATATTTCCATCATTTCAATGCTTATTTCCTTCATTTTGATGTTCATTCGCTTGTCATGATCGACATTTCCTTCATTTCAATGCATATTCATTCATTTTGATACTCATTCGCTTATTATGATCAACATTTCCTACGTTTTGAAGCCTATGTCCTTCATTTTGATGCTCATTCTCACATTACTATCAAAATTTCCTTCATTTTGATGCTCATTCGCTTGTTATGATCAACATTTCCTTCGTTTTTATGCATATTTCCTTCATTTTGATGCTAATTTGCTTTTTATGGTCAACATTTCATTCGTATCGATGCATATTTCTTTCATTTTGATGCTCATTCTCTCATTACGATCAACATTTCCTTTATTTTGATGATCATTCGGTTGTTACGATCAACATTTCCTTCGTTTTGTTGCATGTTTCCTTCATTTTAATGCTCATTCGCTTGTTACGATCAACATTTCCTTCGTTTCGATGCATATTCCTTCATTTTGATGCTTATTCTCTCATTACGATCAACATTTCCTTCGTTTCAATGCATATTCCTTCATTTTGATGCTCATTATCTCATTACGATCAATATTTCCTTCAGTTTGATGCTCATTCACTTGTTATGATCAACATTACCTTCATTTCGATGCATATTCCTTCATTTTGATGCTCATTCACTTGTTATGATCGATAATTCATTCGTTTCAATGCATACTCCTTCATTTTTATGCTCATTCGCTTGTTAAGATAAACATTTCCTTGGTTTCGATGCATATTTCCTTCATTTAGAAGCTCATTCTCTCATTACGATCACCATTTCCTTCGTTTTGATGAATATTTCTTCATTTTGATGCTCATTCGCTTGTTATAATCAACATTTCCTTTGTTCCGATGCATATTTCCTTCATTTTGATGCTCATTCGCTTGTTATGATCAACATTTCCTCCGTTTGGATGCATATTTCCTTCATTTTGATGATCATTCACTTGTTATCATCAACATTTCCTTTGTTTCGATGCATATTCCTACATTTTGATGCTCATTCGCTTGTTATGATCAACATTTCCTTAGTTTTGATACATATTTCCTTCATTTTGCTGCTTATTCTATCATTACGATCAAATTTCCTTCATTTTGATGCTCATTCGCTTGTTTAGATCATCATTTCCTTCGTTTTGATGCTCATTCGCTTGTTATGATCAATATTTCCTTCGTTTCGATGCATAGTTCCTTCATTTTGAAGCTCATTCGCTTGTTATGATCAACATTACCTTCATTTCGATGCATATTCCTTCATTTTGATGCTCATGCACTTGTTATGATCAACATTTCCATTGTTTTGATTCATATTCCTGCATTACGATGCTCATTCTCTTGTCATGATCAACATTTCCTTCGTTTCAATGCATATTTCTTCATTTTGATGCTCATTCGCTTGTTATGATCATCATTTCCTTCATTTTGATTAATATTCTTTCATGTTGTGCTCATTCGCTTGTTATAATCAACATTTCCTTCATTTCGATATATATTTCCTTCATTTTGATGCTCATTCTCTAATTACGTTCAACATTTCCTTTAATTTGATTCTAATTCGCTTGTTATGATCAACATTTCCTTCGTTTTGATGCATATTTACTTCATTTTGATGCTCATTCGCTTGTTATGATCAATATTTTCGATGTTTCGATGCATATTTCTTTTATTTTGGTACTCATTTGCTTCTTATGATCAACATTTCCTTCGTTTCGATGCATATTTACTTTATTTTGATGCTCATTCTCTCATTACTATCAACATTTCCTTTATTTTGATGCTCAATAGCATGTTATGATCAACATTTCCTTCGTTTTGATGCATATTTCCTTCATTTTGATGCTCATTCTCTCATTACGATCAACATTCACCTCATTTTAATGCTCATTCGCTTGTTATGATCAGCATTTCCTTCGTTTTGATGCATATTTCCTTCATTTTAATGCTCATTCGCTTGTTATGATCAACATTACCTTCGTTTCGATGCATATTCCTTCATTTTGATGCTCATTCACTTGTTATGATCAACATTTCCTTCGTTTTGATGCATATTCCTTCATTATGATGCTCATTCGCTTGTTATGATCAACATTTCTTTCGTTTCAATGCGTATTTCCTTCATTTTGTTGCTCATTCGCTTGTTATGATCAATATTTCCTTCGTTTTGATGAATATTCCTTCATTTTTGTGCTCATTCGCTTGTTATAATCAATATTTCCTTCGTTATGAATCATATTTCATTCATTTTGATGCTCATTCTCTTATTACGATCAACATTCATTTCATTTTGATGTTCATTCGCTTGTTATGATCAGGATTTCCTTCGTTTCGATGCATATTTCCACCATTTCAATGCATATTTTTTTCATTTTGATGCTCATTCGCTTGTTATGATCAACATTTCCTTCGTTTCGATGCATATTTCCTTCATTTCAATGCATATTTCTTTCATTTTGATGCTCATTCGCATGTTATGATCAACATTTCCTTCATTTCAATGCATATTCCTTCATTTTGATACTCATTCGCTTTTTATGATCAACATTTCCTTCGTTTCGATGCATATTTCTTTCATTTTGATGCTCATTCTCTCATTACGATCAACATTTCCTTCATTTTTATGATCATTCGGTTGTTACGATCAACATTTCCTTCGTTTTGTTGCATATTTCCTTCATTTTGATGCTCATTCGCTTGTTACGATCAACATTTCCTTTGTTTCGATGCATATTCCTTAATTTTGATGCTTATTCTCTCATTACGATCAACATTTCCTTCGTTTCGATGCATATTCCGTCATTTTGATGCTCATTCTCTCATTACGATCAACATTTCCTTTGTTTCGATGCATATTCCTTCATTTTGATGCTCATTTGTTTGTTATGATCAATATTTCCTTCGTTTTGATGCATATTCCTTCATGTTTATTCTCATTCTCTTGTTATAATCCACATTTCCTTCGTTTTGATGCATATTTATTTCATTTTGATGCTCATTCTCTCATTACTATCAACATTTCCTTTATTTTGATGCTCATTAGCATGTTATGATCAACATATCCTTCGTTTTGATGCATATTTCCTTCATTTTGATGCTCATTCTCTCATTACGATCAACATTCACTTCATTTTGATGCTCATTCGCTTGTTATGATCAGCATTTCCTTCGTTTTGATGCATATTTCCTTCATTTCAATGAATATTTCCTTCATTTTAATGCTCATTCGCTTGTTATGATCAACATTTTCTTCGTTTCGATGCATATTTCCTTCATTTTGATGCTCATTCGCTTGTTATGATCAACATTACCTTCGTTTTGATGGATATTCCTTTATTTTTATGCTCATTCACTTGTTATGATCAACATTTCCTTCGTTTTGATGTATATTCCTTCATTATGATGCTCATTCGCTTGTTATGATCAACATTTCCTTCGTTTCAATGCGTATTTCCTTCATTTTGATGCTCATTCACTTGTTATGATCAATATTTCCTTCGTTTTGATGAATATTCCTTCATTTTTGTGCTCATTCGCTTGTTATAATCAACATTTCATTCGTTTTGAATCATATTACATTCATTTTGATGCTTATTCTCTCATTACGATCAACATTCACATCATTTTGATGCTCATTCGCTTGTTATGATCAGCATTTCCTTCGTTTCGATGCATATTTCCTTCATTTCAATGCATATTTCCTTCATTTTGATGCTCATTCGCTTGTTATGATCAACATTTCCTTCGTTTCGATGCATATTTCCTTCATTTCAATGCATATTTCTTTCATTTTGATGCTCATTCGCTTGTTATGATCAACATTTCCTTCGTTTCAATGCATATTCCTTCATTTTGATACTCATTCGCTTATTATGATCAACATTTCTTTCGTTTTGATGCATTTTTCCTTCATTTTGATGTTAATTCGCTTGTTATGATCAACATTTCCTTCGTTTCGATGCATATTTCTTTCATTTTGATTCTAATTCTCTCATTACGATCAACATTTCCTTTATTTCTGTGATCATTCGGTTGTTACGATCAATATTTCCGTCGTTTCGTTGCATATTTCCTTCATTTTGATGCTCATTCACTTGTTACGATCAACATTTCCTTCGTTTCGATGCATATTCCTTCATTTTTATGCTTATTCTCTCATTACGATCAACATTTCCTTCGTTTTGATGCATATTCCTTCATATTGATGCTCATTCTCTCATTACAATCAACATTTCCTTTGTTTCGATGCATATTCCTTCATTTTGATGCTCATTCCCTTGTTTTGATCAACATTTCCTTCGTTTTGATGCATATTCCTTTATGTTGATGCTCATTCGCTTGTTATAATTCACATTTCCTTCGTTTTGGTACATGTTTATTTCATTTTGATGCTCATTCTATAATTACCATCAACATTTCCTTCATTTTGATTCTCATTCGCTTGTTATGAGCAATATTTCCCCCGTTTTAGTGCATATTTCCTTCATCTTGATGCTCATTCGCTTGTTATGATCAACATTTCCTTTGTTTCGATGCATATTCCTTGATTTTGATGTTCATTCGCTTGTTATGATTAACATTTCCTTTGTTTTCATTCGTATTCCTTCATTTTGATGCTCATTCGCTTGTTATGATCAATATTTCCTTCGTTTCGATGTACATTTCCTTCATTTTGATGCTCATTCTCTCATTACGATTATCATTTCCATCATTTTGTTGCTCATTCTCTTGTTATGATCAACATTTCCTTCGTTTCGATGCATATTCCTTCATTTTGATGCTCATTCACTTGTTACGATCATTATTTCCTTCGTTTCGATGCATATTTCCTTCATTTTGATAGTCATTCGCTTGTTATGATTAACATTACATTCGTTTCATTGCATATTTCCTTCATTATGAAGCTCATTCTCTCATTACGATCAACATTTTCTTCGTTTTGATGCATATTCTTTCATTTTGATGCTCATTCGCCTTTTATGATCAATATTTCCTTCGTTTCGATGCAGATTTCCTTGATTTTGATGCTCTTTCGCTTGTTAAGATCAACATTTTCTCCGTTTCTATGCATATTTCCTTCATTTTAATGCTCATTCGCTTGTTATGATCAACATTTTCTTCATTTTGATACATATTTCTTTCATTTTGATGCTCATTCTCTCATTAAGATAAACATTTCCTTCATGTTGATGCTTATTCGCTTGTTATGATCATCATTTCCTTTGTTTAGTTGCATATTTCCTTCACTTTGATTCTCATTCGCTTGTTATGATCAACATTTCCTTCGTTTCGATGTATATTTCCTTCATTTTGATGCTCATTATCTCATTACGATCAATATTTCCTTCAGTTTGATGCTCATTTGCTTGTTATGATCAACATTACCTTCGTTTCGATGCATATTCCTTCATTTTGATGCTAATTCACTTGTTATGATCGACATTTCATTCGTTTCAATGCATATTCCTTCATTTTTAAGCTCATTCACTTGTTAAGATAAACATTTCCTTCGTTTCGATGCATATTTACTTCATTTTGAAGCTCATTCTCTCATTACGATCACCATTTCCTTCGTTTTGATGCATATTCGTTCATTTTGATGCTCATTTGCTTGTTATAATCAACATTTCCTCCGTTTCGGTGCATATTTCCTTCATTTTAATGCTCATTTGCTTGTTATCATCAACATTTCCTTCGTTTCGATGCATATTCCTTCATTTGCTTGTTATGATCAACATTTCCTTAGTTTTGATACATATTTCCTTCATTTTGCTGCTTATTCTATCATTACGATCAACATTTCCTTGATTTTGATGCACATTCGCTTGTTAAGATCATCATTTCCTTCGTTTTGATGCTCATTCGCTTGTTATGATCAACATTTCCTTCGTTTCGAAGCATATTTCCTTCATTTTGATGCTCATTCGCTTGTTATGATCAACATTACCTTCGTTTCGATGCATATTCCTTAATTTTGATGCTCAATCACTTGTTATGATCAACATTTCCTTCGTTTTGATCCATATTCTTGCATTATGATGCTCATTCTCTTGTTATGATCAGCATTTCCTTTGTTTCAATGCATATTTCTTCATTTTGATGCTCATTCGCTTGTTATGATCAACATTTCCTTCGTTTTGATGAATATTCTTTCATTTTTATGCTCATTCATTTGTTATAATCAACATTTCCTTCGTTTCGATATATATTTCCTTCATTTTGCGCTCATTCTCTAATTACGTTCAACATTTCCTTTAATTTGATTCTCATTCGCTTGTTATGATCAACATTTCCTTCGTTTTGATGCATATTTACTTCATTTTGATGCTCATTCTCTTGTTATAATCAATATTTCCTTTGTTTCGATGCATATTTTCTTTATTTTGATGCTCATTTGCTTGCTATGATCAACATTTCCTTTGTTTCGATGTATATTTACTTTATTTTGATGCTCATTCTCTCATTACGATCAAGATTTCCTTTATTTTGATGCTCATTAGCATGTTATGATCAACATTTCCTTCTTTTTGATGCATAGTTTCCTTCATTTTGATGCTCATTCTTCCATTACGATCAACATTCACTTCATTTTGATGCTCATTCGCTTGTTATGATCAGCATTTCCTTCGTTTTGATGCATATTTCCTTCATTTCAATGCATATTTCCTTCATTTTAATGCTCATTCGCTTGTTATGATCAACATTTCCTTCGTTTCGATGCATATTTCCTTCATTTTGATGCTCATTCGCTTTTTATGATCAACATTACCTTCGTTTCGATGCATATTCCTTCATTTTGATGCTCATTCACTTGTTATGATCAACATTTCCTTCGTTTTGATGCATATTCCTTCATTATGATGCTCATTCGCTTGTTATGATCGACATTTCATTCGTTTCAATGCGTATTTCCTTCATTTTGATGCTCATTCGCTTGTTATGATTAATATTTCCTTCGTTTTGATGAATATTCCTTCATTTTTGTGCTCATTCGCTTGTTATAATCAACATTTCCTTCGTTTTGAATCATATTTCATTCATTTTGATGTTCATTCTCTCATTACGATCCACATTCACTTCATTTTGATACTCATTCTCTTGTTATGATCAGGATTTCCTTCGTTTCGATGCATATTTCCATCATTTCAATGCATATTTTCTTCATTTTGATGCTCATTCGCTTGTTATGATCAACATTTCTTTCGTTTCGATGCATATTTCCTTCATTTCAATGCATATTTCTTTCATTTTGATGCTCATTCGCTTGTTATGATCAACATTTCCTTCGTTTCAATGCATATTCCTTCATTTTGATACTCATTCGCTTATTATGATCAACATTTCCTTCGTTTTGATGCATTTTTCCTTCATTTGATTCTAATTCGCTTGTTATTATCAACATTTCCTTCATTTCGATGCATATTTCTTTCATTTTGATGCTCATTCTCTCATTACGATCAACATTTCCTTCATTTTTATGATCATTTGGTTGTTACGATCAACATTTCCTTCGTGTCGTTGCATATTTCCTTCATTTTGATGTTAATTCGCTTGTTATGATCAACATTTCCTTCGTTTCGATGCATATTTCTTTCATTTTGATTCTAATTCTCTCATTACGATCAACATTTCCTTTATTTCTGTGATCATTCGGTTGTTACGATCAATATTTCCGTCGTTTCGTTGCATATTTCCTTCATTTTGATGCTCATTCACTTGTTACGATCAACATTTCCTTCGTTTCGATGCATATTCCTTCATTTTTATGCTTATTCTCTCATTACGATCAACATTTCCTTCGTTTTGATGCATATTCCTTCATATTGATGCTCATTCTCTCATTACAATCAACATTTCCTTTGTTTCGATGCATATTCCTTCATTTTGATGCTCATTCCCTTGTTTTGATCAACATTTCCTTCGTTTTGATGCATATTCCTTTATGTTGATGCTCATTCGCTTGTTATAATTCACATTTCCTTCGTTTTGGTACATGTTTATTTCATTTTGATGCTCATTCTATAATTACCATCAACATTTCCTTCATTTTGATTCTCATTCGCTTGTTATGAGCAATATTTCCCCCGTTTTAGTGCATATTTCCTTCATCTTGATGCTCATTCGCTTGTTATGATCAACATTTCCTTTGTTTCGATGCATATTCCTTGATTTTGATGTTCATTCGCTTGTTATGATTAACATTTCCTTTGTTTTCATTCGTATTCCTTCATTTTGATGCTCATTCGCTTGTTATGATCAATATTTCCTTCGTTTCGATGTACATTTCCTTCATTTTGATGCTCATTCTCTCATTACGATTATCATTTCCATCATTTTGTTGCTCATTCTCTTGTTATGATCAACATTTCCTTCGTTTCGATGCATATTCCTTCATTTTGATGCTCATTCACTTGTTACGATCATTATTTCCTTTGTTTCGATGCATATTTCCTTCATTTTGATAGTCATTCGCTTGTTATGATTAACATTACATTCGTTTCATTGCATATTTCCTTCATTATGAAGCTCATTCTCTCATTACGATCAACATTTTCTTCGTTTTGATGCATATTCTTTCATTTTGATGCTCATTCGCCTTTTATGATCAATATTTCCTTCGTTTCGATGCAGATTTCCTTGATTTTGATGCTCTTTCGCTTGTTAAGATCAACATTTTCTCCGTTTCTATGCATATTTCCTTCATTTTAATGCTCATTCGCTTGTTATGATCAACATTTTCTTCATTTTGATACATATTTCTTTCATTTTGATGCTCATTCTCTCATTAAGATAAACATTTCCTTCATGTTGATGCTTATTCGCTTGTTATGATCATCATTTCCTTTGTTTAGTTGCATATTTCCTTCACTTTGATTCTCATTCGCTTGTTATGATCAACATTTCCTTCGTTTCGATGTATATTTCCTTCATTTTGATGCTCATTATCTCATTACGATCAATATTTCCTTCAGTTTGATGCTCATTTGCTTGTTATGATCAACATTACCTTCGTTTCGATGCATATTCCTTCATTTTGATGCTAATTCACTTGTTATGATCGACATTTCATTCGTTTCAATGCATATTCCTTCATTTTTAAGCTCATTCACTTGTTAAGATAAACATTTCCTTCGTTTCGATGCATATTTACTTCATTTTGAAGCTCATTCTCTCATTACGATCACCATTTCCTTCGTTTTGATGCATATTCGTTCATTTTGATGCTCATTTGCTTGTTATAATCAACATTTCCTCCGTTTCGGTGCATATTTCCTTCATTTTAATGCTCATTTGCTTGTTATCATCAACATTTCCTTCGTTTCGATGCATATTCCTTCATTTGCTTGTTATGATCAACATTTCCTTAGTTTTGATACATATTTCCTTCATTTTGCTGCTTATTCTATCATTACGATCAACATTTCCTTGATTTTGATGCACATTCGCTTGTTAAGATCATCATTTCCTTCGTTTTGATGCTCATTCGCTTGTTATGATCAACATTTCCTTCGTTTCGAAGCATATTTCCTTCATTTTGATGCTCATTCGCTTGTTATGATCAACATTACCTTCGTTTCGATGCATATTCCTTAATTTTGATGCTCAATCACTTGTTATGATCAACATTTCCTTCGTTTTGATCCATATTCTTGCATTATGATGCTCATTCTCTTGTTATGATCAGCATTTCCTTTGTTTCAATGCATATTTCTTCATTTTGATGCTCATTCGCTTGTTATGATCAACATTTCCTTCGTTTTGATGAATATTCTTTCATTTTTATGCTCATTCATTTGTTATAATCAACATTTCCTTCGTTTCGATATATATTTCCTTCATTTTGCGCTCATTCTCTAATTACGTTCAACATTTCCTTTAATTTGATTCTCATTCGCTTGTTATGATCAACATTTCCTTCGTTTTGATGCATATTTACTTCATTTTGATGCTCATTCTCTTGTTATAATCAATATTTCCTTTGTTTCGATGCATATTTTCTTTATTTTGATGCTCATTTGCTTGCTATGATCAACATTTCCTTTGTTTCGATGTATATTTACTTTATTTTGATGCTCATTCTCTCATTACGATCAAGATTTCCTTTATTTTGATGCTCATTAGCATGTTATGATCAACATTTCCTTCTTTTTGATGCATAGTTTCCTTCATTTTGATGCTCATTCTTCCATTACGATCAACATTCACTTCATTTTGATGCTCATTCGCTTGTTATGATCAGCATTTCCTTCGTTTTGATGCATATTTCCTTCATTTCAATGCATATTTCCTTCATTTTAATGCTCATTCGCTTGTTATGATCAACATTTCCTTCGTTTCGATGCATATTTCCGTCATTTTGATGCTCATTCGCTTTTTATGATCAACATTACCTTCGTTTCGATGCATATTCCTTCATTTTGATGCTCATTCACTTGTTATGATCAACATTTCCTTCGTTTTGATGCATATTCCTTCATTATGATGCTCATTCGCTTGTTATGATCGACATTTCATTCGTTTCAATGCGTATTTCCTTCATTTTGATGCTCATTCGCTTGTTATGATTAATATTTCCTTCGTTTTGATGAATATTCCTTCATTTTTGTGCTCATTCGCTTGTTATAATCAACATTTCCTTCGTTTTGAATCATATTTCATTCATTTTGATGTTCATTCTCTCATTACGATCCACATTCACTTCATTTTGATACTCATTCTCTTGTTATGATCAGGATTTCCTTCGTTTCGATGCATATTTCCATCATTTCAATGCATATTTTCTTCATTTTGATGCTCATTCGCTTGTTATGATCAACATTTCTTTCGTTTCGATGCATATTTCCTTCATTTCAATGCATATTTCTTTCATTTTGATGCTCATTCGCTTGTTATGATCAACATTTCCTTCGTTTCAATGCATATTCCTTCATTTTGATACTCATTCGCTTATTATGATCAACATTTCCTTCGTTTTGATGCATTTTTCCTTCATTTGATTCTAATTCGCTTGTTATTATCAACATTTCCTTCATTTCGATGCATATTTCTTTCATTTTGATGCTCATTCTCTCATTACGATCAACATTTCCTTCATTTTTATGATCATTTGGTTGTTACGATCAACATTTCCTTCGTGTCGTTGCATATTTCCTTCATTTTGATTCTCATTCGCTTGTTACGATCAATATTTCCTTCGTTTCGACGCATATTCCTTCATTTTGATGCTTATTCTCTCATTACGATCAACATTTCCTTCATTTCGATGTATATTCCTTCATTTTGATGCTCATTCTCTCATTACGATCAACATTTTCTTCGTTTCGATGCATATTCCTTCATTTTGATGCTCATTCGCTTGTTATGATCAACATTTCCTTCGTTTTTATGCATATTCTTTCATGTTGATGCTCATTCGCATGTTATAATTCACATTTCCTTCGTTTTGATGCATATTTATTTAATTTTGATGCTCATTCTATAATTACCGTCAACATTTCCTTCATTTTGATTCTCATTCGCTTGTTATGATCAATATTTCCCCCGTTTTGGTGCGTATTTCCTTCATCTTGATGCTCATTCGCTTGTTATGATCAACATTTCCTTAGTTTTGATACATATTTCCTTCATTTTGCTGCTTATTCAATCATTACGATCAACATTTCCTTCATTTTGTTGCTCATTGGCTTGTTAAGATCATCATTTCCTTCGTTTTGATGCTCATTCGCTTGTTATGATCAACATTTCCTTCGTTTCGATGCATATTTCCTTCATTTTGATGCTCATTTGCTTGTTATGATCAACATTACCTTCGTTTCGATTCATATTCCTTCATTTTGATGCTCATTCACTTGTTATGATAAACATTTCCTTCGTTTTGATTCATATTCCTGCATTATGATGCTCATTCTCTTGTTATGATCAACATTTCATTCGTTTCAATGCATATTTCTTCATTTCGATGCTCATTTGCTTGTTATGATCAATATTTCCTTCGTTTTGATGAATATTCTTTCATTTTTATGCTCATTCGTTTGTTATAATCAACATTTCCTTCGTTTCGATATATATTTCCTTCATTTTGGTGCTCATTCTCTAATTATGTTCAACATTTCCTTTAATTTAATTCTCATTCGCTTGTTATGATCAATATTTCCTTTGTTTTGATCCATATTTACTTCATTTTGATGCTCATTCTCTTGTTATGATCAATATTTCCTTCGTTTTGATGCATATTTCCTTCATTTTGATGCTCATTTTCTTGCTATGATAAACATTTCCATCGTTTCGATGCATATTTACTTTATTTTGATGCTCATTCTCTCATTACGATCAACATTTCCTTTATATTGATGCTCATTAGCATGTTATGATCAACATTTCCTTCTTTTTGATGCATATTTCCTTAATTTTGATGCTCATTTTTTCATTACGATCAACATTCACTTCATTTTGATGCTCATTCGCTTGTTATGATCAGCATTTCCTTCGTTGTGATGCATATTTCCTTCATTTCAACGCATATTTCCTTCATTTAATGCTCATTCGCTTGTTATGATCAACATTTCCTACGTTTTGATGCATATTTCCTTCATTTTGATGCTCATTCGCTTTTTATGATCAACATTTCCTTCGTTTTGATGCATATTCCTGCATTATGATGCTCATTCTCTTGTTATGATCAACATTTCCTTCGTTTCAATGCATATTTTTCATTTTGATGCTCATTCGCTTGTTATTATCAACATTTCCTTCGTTTTGATGAATATTCTTTCATTTTTATGCTCATTCGTTTGTTATAATCAACATTTCCTTCGTTTCGATATGTATTTCCTTCATTTTGGTGCTCATTCCCTAATTACGTTCAACATTTCCTTTAATTTGATTCTCATTCGCTTGTTATGATCAACATTTCCTTCGTTTTGATGCATATTTACTTCATTTTGATGCTCATTCTCTTGTTATGATCAATATTTCTTTCGTTTCGATGTATATTTCCTTTATTTTGATACTCATTTGCTTGCTATGATCAATATTTCCTTCGTTTCGGTGCATATTTACTTTATTTTGATGCTCATTCTCTCATTACGATCAACATTTCCTTTGTTTTGATGCGTATTAGCATGTTATGATCAACATTTCCTTCTTTTTGATGCATATTTCCTTCATTTTGATGCTCATTCTTTCATTACGATAAACATTCACTTCATTTTGATGCTCATTCGCTAGTTATGATCAGCATTTCCTTCGTTTTGATGCATATTTCCTTCATTTCAATGCATATTTCCTTCATTTTAATGCTCATTCGCTTGTTATGATCAACATTTTCTTTGTTTCGATGCATATTTCCTTCATTTTGATGCTCATTCGCTTTTTATGATCAACATTACCTTCGTTTCGATGCATATTCCTTCAATTTGTTGCTCATTCACTTGTTATGATCAACATTTCCTTCGTTTTGATGCATATTCTTTCATTATGATGCTCATTTGCTTGTTATGATCAACATTTCCTTCGTTTCAATGCGTATTTCCATCATTTTGATGCTCATTCGCTAGTTATGATCAATATTTCCTTCGTTTTGATGAATTTTCCTTCATTTTTGAGCTCATTCGCTTGTTATAATCAATGTTTCCTTCGTTTTGAATCATATTTCATTCATTTTGATACTCATTGTCTCATTACGATCAACATTCACTTCATTTTGATGCTCATTCGCTTGTTATGATCAGGATTTCCTTCGTTTCGATGCACATTTCCTTCATTTCAATGCATATTTTCTTCATTTTGATGCTCATTCGCTTGTTATGATCAACATTTCCTTCGTTTCGATGCATATTTTTTTCATTTCAATGCATATTTCTTTCATTTTGATGCTCATTCGCTTGTTATGATCAACATTTCCTTCGTTTCAATGCATATTCCTTCATTTTGATACTCATTTGCTTATTATGATCAACATTTCCTTCGTTTTGATGCATTTTTCCTTCATTTGATTCTAATTCGCTTGTTATGATCAACATTTCCTTTGTTTAGATGCATATTTCTTTCATTTTGATGCTCATTATCTCATTACGATCAACATTTCCTTTATTTTTATGATCATTCGGTTGTTACGATCAACATTTCCTTCGTTTCATTGCATATTTCCTTCATTTTGATGCTCATTCACTTGTTACGATCAACATTTCCTTCGTTTCGATGCATATTCCTTCATTTTGATGCTTATTCTCTCATTACAATCAACATTTATTTCGTTTCGATGTATATTCCTTCATTTTGATGCTCATTCTCTCATTACGATCAACATTTCCTTCGTTTCGATGCATATTCCTTCATTTTGATGCTCATTCGCTTGTTATAATCAACATTTCCTACGTTTTGATGCATATTTCTTTATGTTGATGCTCATTTGCTTGTTATAATCCACATTTCCTTCGTTTTGATGCATATTTATTTCATTTTGATGCTCATTCTATAATTACGATCAACATTTCCTTCATTTTGATTCTCATTCGCTTGTTATGATCAATATTTCCCCCGTTTTGGTGCATATTTCCTTCATCTTGATGCTCATTCGCTTGTTATGATCAACATTTCGTTAGTTTTGATACATATTTCCTTCATTTTGCTGCTTATTCTATCATTACGATCAACATTTCCTTCATTTTGATGCTCATTCGCTTGTTAAGATCATCATTTCCTTCGTTTTGATGCTCATTCGCTTGTTATGATCAACATTTCCTTCGTTTCGATGCATATTTCCTTCATTTTGATGCTCATTCGCTTTTTATGATCAACATTACCTTCGTTTCGATGCATATTCCTTCAATTTGTAGCTCATTCACTTGTTATGATCAACATTTCCTTCGTTTTGATGAATATTCCTTCATTATGATGCTCATTCGCTTGTTATGATCAACATTTCCTTCGTTTCAATGCGTATTTCCATCATTTTGATGCTCATTCGCTTGTTATGATCAATATTTCATTCGTTTTGATGAATATTCCTTCATTTTTGTGCTCATTCGCTTGTTATAATCAACATTTCCTTCGTTTTGAATCATACGTCATTCATTTTGATGCTCATTGTCTCATTACGATCAACATTCACTTCATTTTGATGCTCATTCGTTTGTTATGATCAGCATTTTCTTCGTTTTGATGCATATTTCCTTCATTTCAATGCATATTTTCTTCATTTTGATGCTCCTTCGCTTGTTATGATGAACATTTCCTTCGTTTCGATGCATATTTTTTCATTTCAATGCATATTTCTTTCATTTTGATGCTCATTCGCTTGTTATGATCAACATTTCCTTCGTTTCAATGCATATTCCTTCATTTTGATACTCATTCGCTTATTATGATCAACATTTCCTTCGTTTTGTTGCATTTTTCCTTCATTTGATTCTAATTCGGTTGTTATGATAAACATTTCCTTCATTTAGATGCATATTTCTTTCATTTTGATGCTCATTATCTCATTACGATCAACATTTCCTTCATTTTTATGATCATTCGGTTGTTACGATCAACATTTCCTTCGTTTCGTTGCATATTTCCTTCATTTTGATGCTCATTCACTTGTTATGATCAACATTTCCTTCGTTTCGACACATATTCCTTCATTTTGATGCTTATTCTCTCATTACGATCAATATTTCATTCGTTTCGATGTATATTCCTTCATTTTGATTCTCATTCTCTCATTACGATCAACATTTCCTTCGTTTCGATGCATATTCCTTCATTTTGATGCTCATTCGCTTGTTATGATCAACATTTCCTTCGTTTTGATGCATATTCCTTTATGTTGATGCTCATTTGCTTGTTATAATCCACATTTCCTTCGTTTTGATGCATATTTATTTCATTTTGATGCTCATTCTATAATTGACATCAACATTTCCTTCATTTTGATACTCATTCGCTTGTTATGATCAATATTTCCCCCGTTTTGGTGCATATTTCCTTCATCTTGATGCTTATTCGCTTGTTATGATCAACATTTCGATAGTTTTGATACATATTTCCTTCATTTTGCTGCTTATTCTATCATTACGATCAACATTTCCTTGATTTTGATGCTCATTCGCTTGTTAAGATCATCATTTCCTTCGTTTTGATGCTCATTCGCTTGTTATGATCAACATTTCCTTCGTTTCGATGCATATTTCCTTCATTTTGATGCTCATTCGCTTTTTATGATCAACATTACCTTCGTTTCGATGCATATTCCTTCAATTTATTGCTCATTCACTTGTTATGATCAACATTTCCTTCGTTTTGATGCATATTCCTTCATTATGATGCTCATTCGCTTGTAATGATCAACATTTCCTTCGTTTCAATGTGTATTTCCATCATTTTGATGGTCATTCGCTTGTTATGATCAATATTTCCTTCGTTTTGATGAATATTCCTTCATTTTTGTGCTCATTCGCTTGTTATAATCAACATTTCCTTCGTTTTGAATCATACGTCATTCATTTTGATGCTCATTGTCTCATTACGATCAACATTCACTTCATTTTGATGCTCATTCGCTTGTTATGATCAGCATTTCCTTCGTTTCGATGCATATTTCCTTCATTTCAATGCATATTTTCTTCATTTTGATGCTCCTTCGCTTGTTATGATGAACATTTCCTTCGTTTCGATGCATATTTTTTTCATTTCAATGCATATTTCTTTTATTTTGATGTTCATTCGCTTGTTATGATCAACATTTCCTTCGTTTCAATGCATATTCCTTCATTTTGATACTCATTCGCTTATTATGATCAAAATTTCCTTTGTTTTGATGCATTTTTCCTTCATTTGATTCTAATTCGCTTGTTATGATCAACATTTCCTTCGTTTAGATGTATATTTATTTCATTTTGATGCTCATTATCTTATTACGATCAACATTTCCTTCATTTTTATGATCATTCGGTTGTTACGATCAACATTTCCTTCGTTTCGTTGCATATTTCCTTCATTTTGATGCTCATTCACTTGTTAGATCAACATTTCCTTCGTTTCGACGTATATTCCTTCATTTTGATGCTTATTCTCTCATTACGATCAATATTTCCTTCATTTCGATGTATATTCATTCATTTTGATGCTCATTCTCTCATTACGATCAATATTTCCTTCGTTTCGATGCATATTCCTTCATTTTGATGCTCATTCGCTTGTTATGATCAACATTTCCTTCGTTTTGATGCATATTCCTTTATGTTGATACTCATTTGCTTGTTATAATCCACATTTCCTTCGTTTTGATGCACATTTATTTCATTTTGATGCTCATTCTATAATTACCATCAACATTTCCTTTATTTTGATTCTCATTCGCTTGTTATGATCAATATTTCCCCCGTTTTGGTGCATATTTTTTCATCTTGATGCTCATTCGTTTGTTATGATCAACATTTCCTTAGTTTTGATACATATTTCCTTCATTTTGCTGCTTATTCTATCATTATGATCAACATTTCCTTCATTTTGATGCTCATTCTCTTGTTATGATCAACATTTCCTTCGTTTCGATGCATATTTCCTTCATTTTGATGCTCATTCGCTTGTTATGATCAACATTACCTTCGTTTCGATGAATATTCTTTCATTTTTGTGGTCATTCGCTTGTTATAATCAACATTTCCTTCGTTTTGATATATATTTCCTTCATTTTGATGCTCATTCTCTAATTACGTACAACATTTCCTTTAATTTGATTCTCATTCGCTTGTTATGATCAACATTTCCTTCGTTTTGATGCATATTTACTTCATTTTGATGCTCATTTGCTTGTTATGATCAATATTTCCGACGTTTCGATGCATATTTCTTTTATTTTGATGCTCATTTGCTTGTTATGATCAACATTTTCTTCGTTTCGATGCATATTAACATTATTTTGATGCTCATTCTCTCATTACTATCAACATTTCCTTTATTTTGATGCTCATTAGCATGTTATGATCAACATATCCTTCGTTTTGATACATATTTCCTTCATTTTGATGCTCATTCTCTCATTACGATCAACATTCACTTCATTTTGAAGCTCATTCGCTTGTTATGATCAGCATTTCCTTCGTTTTGATGCATATTTCCTTCATTTCAATGCATATTTCCTTCATTTTAATGCTCATTCGCGTGTTATGATCAACATTTCCTTCGTTTCGATGCATATTTCATTCATTTTGATGCTCATTCGCTTGTTATGATCAACATTACCTTCGTTTCGATGCATATTCCTTCATTTTTATGCTCAGTCACTTGTTATGATCAACATTTCCTTCGTTTTGATGTATATTCCTTCATTATGATGCTCATTCGCTTGTTATGATCAATATTTCCTTCGTTTCAATGCGTATTTCCTTCATTTTGATGCTCAGTCGCTTGTTATGATCAATATTTCCTTCGTTTTGATGAATATTCCTTCATTTTTATGCTCATTCGTTTGTTATAATCAACATTTCCATCGTTTTGAATCATATTTCATTTATTTTGATGCTTATTCTCTCATTACGATCAACATTCACATCATTTTGATGCTCATTCGCTTGTTATGATCAGCATTTCTTTCGTTTCGATGCATATTTCCTTCATTTCAATGCATATTTCCTTCATTTTGATGCTCATTCGCTTGTTATGATCAACATTTCCTTCGTTACGATGCATATTTCCTTCATTTCAATGCATATTTCTTTCATTTTGATGCTCATTCGCTTGTTATGATCAACATTTCCTTCGTTTCAATGCATATTCCTTCATTTTGATACTCATTCGCTTATTATGATCAACATTTCCTTCGTTTTGATGCATTTTTCCTTCATTTTGATGTTAATTCGCTTGTTATGATCAACATTTCCTTCGTTTCGATGCATATTTTTTTCATTTTGATTCTCATTCTCTCATTACGATCAACATTTCCTTTATTTCTATGATCATTCGGTTGTTACGATCAATATTTCCATCGTTTCGTTGCATATTTCCTTCATTTTGATGCTCATTCGCTTGTTACGATCAACATTTTCTTCGTTTCGATGCATATTCCTTCATTTTGATGCTTATTCTCTCATTACGATCAACATTTCCTTGGTTTTGATGCATATTCCTTCATTTTGATGCTCATTCGCTTGTTTTGATCAACAATTCCTTCGTTTTGATGCATATTCCTTCATGTTGATGCTCATTCACTTGTTATAATCCATATTTCCTTCGTTTTGGTGTATATTTATTTCATTTTGATGCTCATTCTATAATTACCATCAACATTTCCTTCATTTTGATTCTCATTCGGTTGTTATGATCAATATTTCCCCCGTTTTGGTGCATATTTCCTTCATCTTGATGCTCATTCGCTTGTTATGATCAACATTTCCTTTGTTCCGATGCATATTCCTTCATTTTGATGTTCATTCTCTTGTTATGATTAACATTTCCTTTGTTTTCATGCGTATTCCTTCGTTTTGATGCTCATTCGCTAGTTATGATCAATATTTCCTTCGTTTCGATGTACATTTCCTACATTTTGATACTCATTCTCTCATTACGATTATCATTTCCGTCATTTTGTTGCTCATTCTCTTTTTATGATCGACATTTCCTTCGTTTCGATGCATATTCCTTCATTTGGTTCTCATTCACTTGTTACGATCATTATTTCCTTCGTTTCGATGCATATTTCCTTCATTTTGATAGTCGTTCGCTTGTTATGATTAACATTACATTCATTTCATTGCATATTTCCTTCATTATGAAGCTCATTCTCTCATTACGATCAACATTTTCTTCGTTTTGATGCATATTCTTTTATTTTGATGCTCATTCGCCTTTTATGATCAATATTTCCTTCGTTTTGATGCACATTTCCTTCATTTTGATGCTCTTTCACTTGTTATGATCAACATTTTCTCCGTTTCGATGCATATTTCCTTCATTTTAATGCTCATTCGCTTGTTATGATCAACATTTACTTCATTTTGATACATATTTCTTTCATTTTGATGCTCATTCTCTCATTAAGATAAACATTTCCTTCATGTTGATGCTTATTCGCTTGTTATGATCATCATTTCCTTTGTTTAGATGCATATTTCCTTCACTTTGAT
The DNA here is from genome assembly GCA_023678885.1 of Pogostemon cablin. Lineage (NCBI taxonomy): Eukaryota > Viridiplantae > Streptophyta > Magnoliopsida > Lamiales > Lamiaceae > Pogostemon > Pogostemon cablin. The sequence goes on along the minus strand of CM042964.1, from coordinate 17,305,941 downwards.
GCTCATTCGCTTGTTATGATCAACATTTCCTTCGTTTCGATGTATATTTCCTTCATTTTGATGCTCATTATCTCATTACGATCAATATTTCCTTCAGTTTGATGCTCATTCGCTTGCTATGATCAACATTACCTTCGTTTCGATGCATATTCCTTCATTTTGATGCTCATTCACTTGTTATGATCGACATTTCATTCGTTTCAATGCATATTCCTTCATTTTTATGCTCATTCACTTGTTAAGATAAACATTTCCTTCGTTTCGATGCATATTTCCTTCATTTTGAAGCTCATTCTCATTACGATCACCATTTCCTTCGTTTTGATGCATATTCGTTCATTTTGATGCTCATTTGCTTGTTATAATCAACATTTCCTCCGTTTCGGTGCATATTTCCTTCATTTTAATGCTCATTCGCTTGTTATCATCAACATTTCCTTCGTTTCGATGCATATTCCATCATTTTGATGCTCATTCGCTTTTATGATCAACATTTCCTTAGTTTTGATACATATTTCCTTCATTTTGCTGCTTATTCTATCATTACGATCAACATTTCCTTGATTTTGATGCTCATTCGCTTGTTAAGATCATCATTTCCTTCGTTTTGATGCTCATTCGCTTATTATGATCAACATTTCCTTCGTTTCGAAGCATATTTCCTTCATTTTGATGCTCATTCGCATGTTATGATCAACATTACCTTCGTTTCGATGCATATTCCTTCATTTTGATGCTCATTCTCTGGTTATGATTTGCATTTCCTTCGTTTCAATGCATATTTCTTTATTTTGATGCTCATTCGCTTGTTATGATCAACATTTCCTTCATTTTAATGAATATTCTTTCATTTTTATGCTCATTCGTTTGTTATAATTTAATTTGATTCTCATTCGCTTGTTATGATCAACATTTCCTTCGTTTTGATGCATATTTACTTCATTTTGATGCTCATTCTCTTGTTATGATCAATATTTCCTTCGTTTCAATGCATATTCCTTCATTTTGATACTCATTCGCTTATTATGATCAACATTTCCTTCGTTTTGATGCATTTTTCCTTCATTTTGATGTTAATTCGCTTGTTATGATCAACATTTCCTTCGTTTCGATGCATATTTCTTTCATTTTGATTCTCATTCTCTCATTTCGATCAACATTTCCTTTATTTCTATGATCATTCGGTTGTTACGATCAATATTTCCATCGTTTCGTTGCATATTTCCTTCATTTTGATGCTCATTCGCTTGTTACGATCAACATTTTCTTCGTTTCGATGCATATTCCTTCATTTTGATGCTTATTCTCTCATTACGATCAACATTTCCTTGGTTTTGATGCATATTCCTTCATTTTGATGCTCATTCTCTCATTACGATCAACATTTCCTTTGTTTCGATGCATATTCCTTCATTTTGATGCTCATTCGCTTGTTTTGATCAACAATTCCTTCGTTTTGATGCATATTCCTTCATGTTGATGCTCATTCACTTGTTATAATCCACATTTCCTTCGTTTTGGTGTATATTTATTTCATTTTGATGCTCATTCTATAATTACCATCAACATTTCCTTCATTTTGATTCTCATTCGCTTGTTATGATCAATATTTCCCCCGTTTTGGTGCATATTTCCTTCATCTTGAAGCTCATTCGCTTGTTATGATCAACATTTCCTTTGTTCCGATGCATATTCCTTCATTTTGATGTTCATTCGCTTGTTATGATTAATATTTCCTTTGTTTTCATGCGTATTCCTTCGTTTTGATGCTCATTCGCTAGTTATGATCAATATTTCCTTCGTTTCGATGTACATTTCCTACATTTTGATACTCATTCTCTCATTACGATTATCATTTCCATCATTTTGTTGCTCATTCTCTTTTTATGATCAACATTTCCTTCGTTTCGATGCATATTCCATCATTTGGTGCTCATTCACTTGTTACGATCATTATTTCCTTCGTTTCGATGCATATTTCCTTCATTTTGATAGTCATTCGCTTGTTATGATTAACATTACATTCGTTTCATTGCATATTTCCTTCATTATGAAGCTCATTCTCTCATTACGATCAACACTTTCTTCGTTTTGATGCATATTCTTTTATTTTGATGCTCATTCGCCTTTTATGATCAATATTTCCTTCGTTTCGATGCACATTTCCTTCATTTTGATGCTCTTTCACTTGTTATGATCAACATTTTCTCCGTTTCGATGCATATTTCCTTCATTTTAATGCTTATTCGCTTGTTATGATCAACATTTACTTCATTTTGATACATATTTCTTTCATTTTGATGCTCATTCTCTCATTAAGATAAACATTTCCTTCATGTTGATGCTTATTCGCTTGTTATGATCATCATTTCCTTTGTTTAGATGCATATTTCCTTCACTTTGATGCTCATTCGCTTGTTATGATCAACATTTCCTTCGTTTCGATGTATATTTCCTTCATTTTGATGCTCATTATCTCATTACGATCAATATTTCCTTCAGTTTGATGCTCATTCGCTTGTTATGATCAACAATACCTTCGTTTCGATGCATATTCCTTCATTTTGATGATCATTCACTTGTTATGATCGACATTTCATTCGTTTCAATGCATATTCCTTCATTTTTATGCTCATTCACTTGTTAAGATAAACATTTCCTTCGTTTCGATGCATATTTCCTTCATTTTGAAGCTCATTCTCATTACGATCACCATTTCCTTCGTTTTGATGCATATTCGTTCATTTTGATGCTCATTTGCTTGTTATAATCAACATTTCCTCCGTTTCGGTGCATATTTCCTTCATTTTAATGCTCATTCGCTTGTTATCATCAACATTTCCTTCGTTTCGATGCATATTCCATCATTTTGATGCTCATTCGCTTTTATGATCAACATTTCCTTAGTTTTGATACATATTTCCTTCATTTTGCTGCTTATTCTATCATTACGATCAACATTTCCTTGATTTTGATGCTCATTCGCTTGTTAAGATCATCATTTCCTTCGTTTTGATGCTCATTCGCTTATTATGATCAACATTTCCTTCGTTTCGAAGCATATTTCCTTCATTTTGATGCTCATTCGCATGTTATGATCAACATTACCTTCGTTTCGATGCATATTCCTTCATTTTGATGTTCATTCTCTGGTTATGATTTGCATTTCCTTCGTTTCAATGCATATTTCTTTATTTTGATGCTCATTCGCTTGTTATGATCAACATTTCCTTCATTTTGATGAATATTCTTTCATTTTTATGCTCATTCGTTTGTTATAATTTAATTTGATTCTCATTCGCTTGTTATGATCAACATTTCCTTCGTTTTGATGCATATTTACTTCATTTTGATGCTCATTCTCTTGTTATGATCAATATTTCCTTCGTTTCAATGCATATTCCTTCATTTTGATACTCATTCGCTTATTATGATCAACATTTCCTTCGTTTTGATGCATTTTTCCTTCATTTTGATGTTAATTCGCTTGTTATGATCAACATTTCCTTCGTTTCGATGCATATTTCTTTCATTTTGATTCTCATTCTCTCATTTCGATCAACATTTCCTTTATTTCTATGATCATTCGGTTGTTACGATCAATATTTCCATCGTTTCGTTGCATATTTTCTTCATTTTGATGCTCATTCGCTTGTTACGATCAACATTTTCTTCGTTTCGATGCATATTCCTTCATTTTGATGCTTATTCTCTCATTACGATCAACATTTCCTTGGTTTTGATGCATATTCCTTCATTTTGATGCTCATTCTCTCATTACGATCAACATTTCCTTTGTTTCGATGCATATTCCTTCATTTTGATGCTCATTCGCTTGTTTTGATCAACAATTCCTTCGTTTTGATGCATATTCCTTCATGTTGATGCTCATTCACTTGTTATAATCCACATTTCCTTCGTTTTGGTGTATATTTATTTCATTTTGATGCTCATTCTATAATTACCATCAACATTTCCTTCATTTTGATTCTCATTCGCTTGTTATGATCAATATTTCCCCCGTTTTGGTGCATATTTCCTTCATCTTGATGCTCATTCGATTGTTATGATCAACATTTCCTTTGTTCCGATGCATATTCCTTCATTTTGATGTTCATTCGCTTGTTATGATTAATATTTCCTTTGTTTTCATGCGTATTCCTTCGTTTTGATGCTCATTCGCTAGTTATGATCAATATTTCCTTCGTTTCGATGTACATTTCCTACATTTTGATACTCATTCTCTCATTACGATTATCATTTCCATCATTTTGTTGCTCATTCTCTTTTTATGATCAACATTTCCTTCGTTTCGATGCATATTCCTTCATTTGGTGCTCATTCACTTGTTACGATCATTATTTCCTTCGTTTCGATGCATATTTCCTTCATTTTGATAGTCATTCGCTTGTTATGATTAACATTACATTCGTTTCATTGCATATTTCCTTCATTATGAAGCTCATTCTCTCATTACGATCAACACTTTCTTCGTTTTGATGCATATTCTTTTATTTTGATGCTCATTCGCCTTTTATGATCAATATTTCCTTCGTTTCGATGCACATTTCCTTCATTTTGATGCTCTTTCACTTGTTATGATCAACATTTTCTCCGTTTCGATGCATATTTCCTTCATTTTAATGCTCATTCGCTTGTTATGATCAACATTTACTTCATTTTGATACATATTTCTTTCATTTTGATGCTCATTCTCTCATTAAGATAAACATTTCCTTCATGTTGATGCTTATTCGCTTGTTATGATCATCATTTCCTTTGTTTAGATGCATATTTCCTTCACTTTGATGCTCATTCGCTTGTTATGATCAACATTTCCTTCGTTTCGATGTATATTTCCTTCATTTTGATGCTCATTATCTCATTACGATCAATATTTCCTTCAGTTTGATGCTCATTCGCTTGTTATGATCAACATTACCTTCGTTTCGATGCATATTCCTTCATTTTGATGCTCATTCACTTGTTATGATCGACATTTCATTCGTTTCAATGCATATTCCTTCATTTTTATGCTCATTCACTTGTTAAGATAAACATTTCCTTCGTTTCGATGCATATTTCCTTCATTTTGAAGCTCATTCTCATTACGATCACCATTTCCTTCGTTTTGATGCATATTCGTTCATTTTGATGCTCATTTGCTTGTTATAATCAACATTTCCTCCGTTTCGGTGCATATTTCCTTCATTTTAATGCTCATTCGCTTGTTATCATCAATATTTCCTTCGTTTCGATGCATATTCCATCATTTTGATGCTCATTCGCTTTTATGTTCAACATTTCCTTAGTTTTGATACATATTTCCTTCATTTTGCTGCTTATTTTATCATTACGATCAACATTTCCTTGATTTTGATGCTCATTCGCTTGTTAAGATCATCATTTCCTTCGTTTTGATGCTCATTCGCTTATTATGATCAACATTTCCTTCGTTTCGAAGCATATTTCCTTCATTTTGATGCTCATTCGCTTGTTATGATCAACATTACCTTCGTTTCGATGCATATTCCTTCATTTTGATGCTCATTCTCTGGTTATGATTTGCATTTCCTTCGTTTCAATGCATATTTCTTTATTTTGATGCTCATTCGCTTGTTATGATCAACATTTCCTTCATTTTGATGAATATTCTTTCATTTTTATGCTCATTCGTTTGTTATAATCAACATTTCATTCGTTTCGATATATATTTCCTTCATTTTGCGCTCATTCTCTTTTTACGTTCAACATTTCCTTTAATTTGATTCTCATTCGCTTGTTATGATCAACATTTCCTTCGTTTTGATGCATATTTACTTCATTTTGATGCTCATTCTCTTGTTATGATCAATATTTCCTTCGTTTCAATGCATATTCCTTCATTTTGATACTCATTCGCTTATTATGATCAACATTTCCTTCGTTTTGATGCATTTTTCCTTCATTTTGATGTTAATTCGCTTGTTATGATCAACATTTCCTTCGTTTCGATGCATATTTCTTTCATTTTGATTCTCATTCTCTCATTACGATCAACATTTCCTTTATTTCTATGATCATTCGGTTGTTACGATCAATATTTCCATCGTTTCGTTGCATATTTCCTTCATTTTGATGCTCATTCGCTTGTTACGATCAACATTTTCTTTGTTTCGATGCATATTCCTTCATTTTGATGCTTATTCTCTCATTACGATCAACATTTCCTTGGTTTTGATGCATATTCCTTCATTTTGATGCTCATTCTCTCATTACGATCAACATTTCCTTTGTTTCGATGCATATTCCTTCATTTTGATGCTCATTCGCTTGTTTTGATCAACAATTCCTTCGTTTGGATGCATATTCCATCATGTTGATGCTCATTCACTTGTTATAATCCACATTTCCTTCGTTTTGGTGTATATTTATTTCATTTTGATGCTCATTCTATAATTACCATCAACATTTCCTTCATTTTGATTCTCATTCGCTTGTTATGATCAATATTTCCCCCGTTTTGGTGAATATTTCCTTCATCTTGATGCTCATTCGCTTGTTATGATCAACATTTCCTTTGTTCCGATGCATATTCCTTCATTTTGATGTTCATTCGCTTGTTATGATTAACATTTCCTTTCTTTTCATGTGTATTCCTTCATTTTGATGCTCATTCGCTAGTTATGATCAATATTTCCTTCGTTTCGATGTACATTTCCTTCATTTTGATACTCATTCTCTCATTACGATTATCATTTCCATCATTTTGTTGCTCATTCTCTTTTTATGATCAACATTTCCTTCGATTCGATGCATATTCCTTCATTTGGTGCTCATTCACTTGTTACGATCATTATTTCCTTCGTTTCGATGCATATTTCCTTTATTTTGATAGTCATTCGCTTGTTATGATTAACATTACATTCATTTCATTGCATATTTCCTTCATTATAAAGCTCATTCTCTCATTACGATCAACATTTTCTTCGTTTTGATGCATATTCTTTTATTTTGATGCTCATTCGCCTTTTATGATCAATATTTCCTTCGTTTCGATGCACATTTCCTTCATTTTGATGCTCTTTCACTTGTTATGATCAACATTTTCTTCGTTTCGATGCAAATTTCCTTCGTTTTAATGCTCATTCGCTTGTTATGATCAACATTTACTTCATTTTGATACATATTTCTTTCATTTTGATGCTCATTCTCTCATTAAGATAAACATTTCCTTCATGTTGATGCATATTCGCTTGTTATGATCATCATTTCCTTTGTTTAGATGCATATTTCCTTCACTTTGATGCTCATTCGCTTGTTATGATCAACATTTCCTTCGTTTCGATGTATATTTCCTTCATTTTGATGCTCATTATCTCATTACGATCAATATTTCCTTCAGTTTGATGCCCATTCGCTTGTTATGATCAACATTACCTTCGTTTCGATGCATATTCCTTCATTTTGATGCTCATTCACTTGTTATGATCGACATTTCATTCATTTCAATGCATATTCCTTCATTTTTATGCTCATTCACTTGTTAAGATAAACATTTCCTTCGTTTCGATGCATATTTCCTTCATTTTGAAGCTCATTCTCATTACGATCACCATTTCCTTCGTTTTGATGCATATTCGTTCATTTTGATGCTCATTTGCTTGTTATAATCAACATTTCCTCCGTTTCGGTGCATATTTCCTTCATTTTAATGCTCATTCGCTTGTTATCATCAACATTTCCTTCGTTTCGATGCATGTTCCATCATTTTGATGCTCATTAGCTTTTATGATCAACATTTCCTTAGTTTTGATACATATTTCCTTCATTTTGCTGCTTATTCTATCATTACGATCAACATTTGCTTGATTTTGATGCTCATTCGCTTGTTAAGATCATCATTTCCTTCGTTTTGATTCTCATTCGCTTATTATGATCAACATTTCCTTCGTTTCGAAGTATATTTCCTTCATTTTGATGCTCATTCTCTTGTTATGATCAACATTACCTTCGTTTCGATGCATATTCCCTCATTTTGATGCTCATTCTCTGGTTATGATTTGTATTTCCTTCGTTTCAATGCATATTTCTTTATTTTGATGCTCATTCGCTTGTTATGATCAACATTTCCTTCATTTTGATGAATATTCTTTCATTTTTATGCTCATTCGTTTGTTATAATTTAATTTGATTCTCATTCGCTTGTTATGATCAACATTTCCTTCGTTTTGATGCATATTTACTTCATTTTGATGCTCATTCTCTTGTTATGATCAATATTTCCTTCGTTTCAATGCATATTCCTTCATTTTGATACTCATTCGCTTATTATGATCAACATTTCCTTCGTTTTGATGCATTTTTCCTTCATTTTGATGTTAATTCGCTTGTTATGATCAACATTTCCTTCGTTTCGATGCATATTTCTTTCATTTTGATTCTCATTCTCTTATTTCGATCAACATTTCCTTTATTTCTATGATCATTCGGTTGTTACGATCAATATTTCCATCGTTTCGTTGCATATTTCCTTCATTTTGATGCTCATTCGCTTGTTACGATCAACATTTTCTTCGTTTCGATGCATATTCCTTCATTTTGATGCTTATTCTCTCATTACGATCAACATTTCCTTGGTTTTGATGCATATTCCTTCATTTTGATGCTCATTCTCTCATTACGATCAACATTTCCTTTGTTTCGATGCATATTCCTTCATTTTGATGCTCATTCGCTTGTTTTGATCAACAATTCCTTCGTTTTGATGCATATTCCTTCATGTTGATGCTCATTCACTTGTTATAATCCACATTTCCTTCGTTTTGGTGTATATTTATTTCATTTTGATGCTCATTCTATAATTACCATCAACATTTCCTTCATTTTGATTCTCATTCGCTTGTTATGATCAATATTTCCCCCGTTTTGGTGCATATTTCCTTAATCTTGATGCTCATTCGCTTGTTATGATAAACATTTCCTTTGTTTCGATGCATATTCCTTCATTTTGATGTTCATTCGCTTGTTATGATTAACATTTCCTTTGTTTTCATGCGTATTCCTTCATTTTTATGCTCATTCGCTAGTTATGATCAATATTTCCTTCGTTTCGATGTACATTTCCTTCATTTTGATACTCATTCTCTCATTACGATTATCATTTCCATCATTTTGTTGCTCATTCTCTTTTTATGATCAACATTTCCTTTGTTTCGATGCATATTCCTTCATTTTGATGCTCATTCACTTGTTACGATCATTATTTCCTTCGTTTCGATGCATATTTCCTTCATTTTGATAGTCATTCGCTTGTTATGATTAACATTACATTCGTTTCATTGCATATTTCCTTCATTATGAAGCTCATTCTCTCATTACGATCAACATTTTCTTCGTTTTGATGCATATTCTTTTATTTTGATGCTCATTCGCCTTTTATGATCAATATTTCCTTCGTTTCGATGCACATTTCCTTCATTTTGATGCTCTTTCACTTGTTATGATCAACATTTTCTCCGTTTCGATGCATATTTCCTTCATTTTAATGCTCATTCGCTTGTTATGATCAACATTTACTTCATTTTGATACATATTTCTTTCATTTTGATGCTCATTCTCTCATTAAGATAAACATTTCCTTCATGTTGATGCTTATTCGCTTGTTATGATCATCATTTCCTTTGTTTAGATGCATATTTCCTTCACTTTGATGCTCATTCGCTTGTTATGATCAACATTTCCTTCGTTTCGATGTATATTTCCTTCATTTTGATGTTCATTATCTCATTACGATCAATATTTCCTTCAGTTTGATGCTCATTCGCTTGTTATGATCAACATTACCTTCGTTTCGATGCATATTCCTTCATTTTGATGCTCATTCACTTGTTATGATCGACATTTCATTCGTTTCAATGCATATTCCTTCATTTTTATGCTCATTCACTTGTTAAGATAAACATTTCCTTCGTTTCGATGCATATTTCCTTCATTTTGAAGCTCATTCTCATTACGATCACCATTTCCTTCGTTTTGATGCATATTCGTTCATTTTGATGCTCATTTGCTTGTTATAATCAACATTTCCTCCATTTCGGTGCATATTTCCTTCATTTTAATGCTCATTCGCTTGTTATCATCAACATTTCCTTCGTTTCGATGCATATTCCATCATTTTGATGCTCATTCGCTTTTATGATCAACATTTCCTTAGTTTTGATACATATTTCCTTCATTTTGCTGCTTATTCTATCATTACGATCAACATTTCCTTGATTTTGATGCTCATTCGCTTGTTAAGATCATCATTTCCTTCGTTTTGATGCTCATTCGCTTATTATGATCAAATTTCCTTCGTTTCGAAGCATATTTCCTTCATTTTGATGCTCATTCGCTTGTTATGATCAACATTACCTTCGTCTCGATGCATATTTTTTAATTTTGATGCTCATTCTCTGGTTATGATTTGCATTTCCTTCGTTTCAATGCATATTTCTTTATTTTGATGCTCATTCGCTTGTTATGATCAACATTTCCTTCATTTTGATGAATATTCTTTCATTTTTATGCTCATTCGTTTGTTATAATCAACATTTCATTCGTTTCGATATATATTTCCTTCATTTTGCGCTCATTCTCTATTTACGTTCAACATTTCCTTTAATTTGATTCTCATTCGCTTGTTATGATCAACATTTCCTTCGTTTTGATGCATATTTACTTCATTTTGATGCTCATTCTCTTGTTATGATCAATATTTCCTTCGTTTCAATGCATATTCCTTCATTTTGATACTCATTCGCTTATTATGATCAACATTTCCTTCTTTTTGATGCATTTTTCCTTCATTTTGATGTTAATTCGCTTGTTATGATCAACATTTCCTTCGTTTCGATGCATATTTCTTTCATTTTTATTCTCATTCTCTCATTACGATCAACATTTCCTTTATTTCTATACGATCAATATTTCCATCGTTTCGTTGCATATTTCCTTCATTTTGATGCTCATTCGCTTGTTACGATCAACATTTTCATCGTTTCGATGCATATTCCTTCATTTTGATGCTTATTCTCTCATTACGATCAACATTTCCTTGGTTTTGATGCATATTCCTTCATTTTGATGCTCATTCTCTCATTACGATCAACATTTCCTTTGTTTCGATGCATATTCCTTCATTTTGATGCTCATTCGCTTGTTTTGATCAACAATTCCTTCGTTTTGATGCATATTCCTTCATGTTGATGCTCATTCACTTGTTATAATCCACATTTCCTTCGTTTTGGTGTATATTTATTTCATTTTGATGCTCATTCTATAATTACCATCAACATTTCCTTCATTTTGATTCTCATTCGCTTGTTATGATCAATATTTCCCCCGTTTTGGTGCATATTTCCTTAATCTTGATGCTCATTCGCTTGTTATGATAAACATTTCCTTTGTTCCGATGCATATTCCTTCATTTTGATGTTCATTCGCTTGTTATGATTAACATTTCCTTTGTTTTCATGCGTATTCCTTCATTTTTATGCTCATTCGCTAGTTATGATCAATATTTCCTTCGTTTCGATGTACATTTCCTTCATTTTGATACTCATTCTCTCATTACGATTATCATTTCCATCATTTTGTTGCTCATTCTCTTTTTATGATCAACATTTCCTTTGTTTCGATGCATATTCCTTCATTTTGATGCTCATTCACTTGTTACGATCATTATTTCCTTCGTTTCGATGCATATTTCCTTCATTTTGATAGTCATTCGCTTGTTATGATTAACATTACATTCGTTTCATTGCATATTTCCTTCATTATGAAGCTCATTCTCTCATTACGATCAACATTTTCTTCGTTTTAATGCATATTCTTTTATTTTGATGCTCATTCGCCTTTTATGATCAATATTTCCTTCGTTTCGATGCACATTTCCTTCATTTTGATGCTCTTTCACTTGTTATGATCAACATTTTCTCCGTTTCGATGCATATTTCCTTCATTTTAATGCTCATTCGCTTGTTATGATCAACATTTACTTCATTTTGATACATATTTCTTTCATTTTGATGCTCATTCTCTCATTAAGATAAACATTTCCTTCATGTTGATGCTTATTCGCTTGTTATGATCATCATTTCCTTTGTTTAAATGCATATTTCCTTCACTTTGATGCTCATTCGCTTGTTATGATCAACATTTCCTTCGTTTCGATGTATATTTCCTTTATTTTGATGCTCATTATCTCATTACGATCAATATTTCCTTCAGTTTGATGCTCATTCGCTTGTTATGATCAACATTACCTTCGTTTCGATGCATATTCCTTCATTTTGATGCTCATTCACTTGTTATGATCGACATTTCATTCGTTTCAATGCATATTCCTTCATTTTTATGCTCATTCACTTGTTAAGATAAACATTTCCTTCGTTTCGATGCATATTTCCTTCATTTTGAAGCTCATTCTCTCATTACGATCACCATTTCCTTCGTTTTGATGCATATTCGTTTATTTTGATGCTCATTTGCTTGTTATAATCAACATTTCCTCCGTTTCGGTGCATATTTCCTTCATTTTAATGCTCATTCGCTTGTTATCATCAACATTTCCTTTGTTTCGATGCATATTCCATCATTTTGATGCTCATTCGCTTGTTATGATCAACATTTCCTTAGTTTTGATACATATTTCCTTCATTTTGCTGCTTATTCTATCATAACGATCAACATTTCCTTGATTTTGATGCTCATTCGCTTGTTAAGATCATCATTTCCTTCGTTTTGATGCTCATTCGCTTGTTATGATCAACATTTCCTTCGTTTCGAAGCATATTTCCTTCATTTTGATGCTCATTCGCTTGTTATGATCAACATTACCTTCGTTTCGATGCATATTCCTTCATTTTGATGCACATTCTCTTGTTATGATTTGCATTTCCTTCGTTTCAATGCATATTTCTTTATTTTGATGCTCATTCGCTTGTTATGATCAACATTTCTTTCGTTTTGATGAATATTCTTTCATTTTTATGCTCATTCGTTTGTTATAATCAACATTTCATTCGTTTCGATATATATTTCCTTCATTTTGCGCTCACTCTCTATTTACGTTCAACATTTCCTTTAATTTGATTCTCATTCGCATGTTATGATCAACATTTCCTTCGTTTTGATGCATATTTACTTCATTTTGATGCTCATTCTCTTGTTATGATCAATATTTCCTTCGTTTCGATGCATATTTCCTTTATTTTGATGCTCATTTGCTTGCTATGATCAACATTTCCTTCGTTTTGATGCATTTTTCCTTCATTTTGATGTTAATTCGCTTGTTATGATCAACATTTCCTTCGTTTCGATGCATATTTCTTTCATTTTGATTCTCATTCTCTCATTACGATCAACATTTCCTTTATTTCTATGATCATTCGGTTGTTACGATCAATATTTCCATCGTTTCGTTGCATATTTCCTTCATTTTGATGCTCATTCGCTTGTTACGATCAACATTTTCTTCGTTTCGATGCATATTCCTTCATTTTGATGCTTATTCTCTCATTACGATCAACATTTCCTTGGTTTTGATGCATATTCCTTCATTTTGATGCTCATTCTCTCATTACGATCAACATTTCCTTTGTTTCGATGCATATTCCTTCATTTTGATGCTCATTCGCTTGTTTTGATCAACAATTCCTTCGTTTTGATGCATATTCCATCATGTTGATGCTCATTCACTTGTTATAATCCACATTTCCTTCGTTTTGGTGTATATTTATTTCATTTTGATGCTCATTCTATAATTACCATCAACATTTCCTTCATTTTGATTCTCATTCGCTTAGTTTTGATACATATTTCCTTCATTTTGCTGCTTATTCTATCATTACGATCAACATTTCCTTGATTTTGATGCTCATTCGCTTGTTAAGATCATCATTTCCTTCGTTTTGATGCTCATTCACTTGTTATGATCAACATTTCCTTCGTTTCGAAGCATATTTCCTTCATTTTGATGCTCATTCGCTTGTTATGATCAACATTACCTTCGTTTCGATGCATATTCCTTCATTTTGATGCACATTCTCTTGTTATGATTTGCATTTCCTTCGTTTCAATGCATATTTCTTTATTTTGATGCTCATTCGCTTGTTATGATCAACATTTCTTTCGTTTTGATGAATATTCTTTCATTTTTATGCTCATTCGTTTGTTATAATCAACATTTCATTCGTTTCGATATATATTTCCTTCATTTTGCGCTCACTCTCTATTTACGTTCAACATTTCCTTTAATTTGATTCTCATTCGCATGTTATGATCAACATTTCCTTCGTTTTGATGCATATTTACTTCATTTTGATGCTCATTCTCTTGTTATGATCAATATTTCCTTCGTTTCGATGCATATTTCCTTTATTTTGATGCTCATTTGCTTGCTATGATCAACATTTCCTTCGTTTCGATGCATATTTACTTTATTTTGATGCTCATTCTCTCATTACGATCAACATTTCCTTTATTTTGATGCTCATTAGCATGTTATGATCAACATTTCCTTCGTTTTGATGCATATTTCCTTCATTTTGATGCTCATTCTTTCATTACGATCAACATTCACTTCATTTTGATGCTCATTCGCTTGTTATTATCAGCATTTCCTTCGTTTTGATGCATATTTCCTTCATTTCAATGCATATTTCCTTCATTTTAATGTTCATTCGCTTGTATTCGTTTCGATGCATATTTCCTTCATTTTGATGCTCATTCGCTTTTTATGATATACATTTCCTTCGTTTCGATGCATATTCCTTCATTTTGATGCTCATTCACTTGTTATGATCAACATTTCCTTCGTTTTGATGCATATTCCTTCATTATGATGCTCATTCGCTTGTTATGATCAACATTTCCTTCTTTTCAATGCGTATTTCCTTCATTTTGATGCTCATTCGCTTGTTATGATCAATATTTCCTTCGTTTTGATGAATATTCCTTCATTTTTGTGCTCATTTGCTTGTTATAATCAACATTTCCTTCGTTTTGAATCATATTTCATTCATTTTGATGCTCATTCTCTCATTACGATCAACATTCACTTCATTTTGATGCTCATTCTCTGGTTATGATCAGGATTTCCTTCGTTTCGATGCATATTTCCTTCATTTCAATGCATATTTTCTTCATTTTGATGCTCATTCGCTTGTTATGATCAACATTTCCTTCGTTTCGATGCATATTTCCTTCATTTCAATGCATATTTATTTCATTTTGATGCTCATTCGCTTGTTATGATCAACATTTCCTTCGTTTCGATGCATATTCCTTCATTTTGATACTCATTCGCTTATTATGATCAACATTTCCTTCGTTTTGATGCATTTTTTCTTCATTTGATTCTAATTCGCTTGTTATGATCAACATTTCCTTCATTTCGATATATATTTCTTTCATTTTGATGCTCATTCTCTCATTACGATCAACATTTCCTTCATTTTTATGATCATTTGGTTGTTACGATCAACATTTCCTTCGTGTCGTTGCATATTTCCTTCATTTTCATGCTCATTCGCTTGTTACGATCAATATTTCCTTCGTTTCGACGCATATTCCTTCATTTTGATGCTTATTCTCTCATTACGATCAACATTTCCTTCGTTTCGATGTATATTCCTTCATTTTGATGCTCATTCTCTCATTACGATCAACATTTCCTTCGTTTCGATGCATATTCCTTCATTTTGATGCTCATTCGCTTGTTATGATCAACATTTCCTTCGTTTTGATGCATATTCCTTCATGTTGTTGCTCATTCGCATGTTATAATCCACACTTCCTTCGTTTTGATGTATATTTATTTCATTTTGATGCTCATTCTATAATTACCATCAACATTTCCTTCATTTTGATTCTCATTCGCTTGTTATGATCAATATTTCCCCCGTTTTGGTGCATATTTCCTTCATCTTGATGCTCATTCGCTTGTTATGATCAACATTTCCTTAGTTTTGATACATATTTCCTTCATTTTGCTGCTTATTCTATCATTACGATCAACATTTACTTCATTTTGATGCTCATTGGCTTGTTAAGATCATCATTTCCTTCGTTTTGATGCTCATTTGCTTGTTATGATCAACATTTCCTTCGTTTCGATGCATATTTCCTTCATTTTGATGCTCATTCGCTTGTTATGATCAACATTACCTTCGTTTCGATGCATATTCCTTCATTTCGATGCTCATTCACTTGTTATGATAAACATTTCCTTCGTTTTGATTCATATTCCTGCATTATGATGCTCATTCTCTTGTTATGATCAACATTTCATTCGTTTCAATGCATATTTCTTCATTTCGATGCTCATTCGCTTGTTATGATCAATATTTCCTTCGTTTTGATGAATATTCTTTCATTTTTATGCTCATTCGTTTGTTATAATCAACATTTCCTTCGTTTCGATATATATTTCCTTTATTTTGGTGCTCATTCTCTAATTACGTTCAACATTTCCTTTAATTTGATTCTCATTCGCTTGTTATGATCAACATTTCCTTTGTATTGATGCATATTTACTTCATTTTGATGCTCATTCTCTTGTTATGATCAATATTTCCTTCGTTTCGATGCATATTTCCTTTATTTTGATGCTCATTTTCTTGCTACGATAAACATTTCCTTCGCTTCGAAGCATATTTACTTTATTTTGATGCTCATTCTCTCATTACGATCAACATTTCCTTTATTTTGATGCTCATTAGCATGTTATGATCAACATTTCCTTCTTTTTGATGCATATTTCCTTAATTTTGATGCTCATTTTTTCATTACGATCAACATTCACTTCATTTTGATGCTCATTCGCTTGTTATGATCAGCATTTCCTTCGTTTTGATTCATATTTCCTTCATTTCAATGCATATTTCTTTCATTTTAATGTTCATTCGCTTGTTATGATCAACATTTCCTTCGTTTCGATGCATATTTCCTTCATTTCAATGCATATTTCTTTCATTTTGATGCTCATTCGCTTGTTATGATCAACATTTCCTTCGTTTCGATGCATATTCCTTCATTTTGATACTCATTCACTTGTTATGATCAACATTTCCTTCGTTTTGATGCATTTTTTCTTCATTTGATTCTAATTCGCTTGTTATGATCAACATTTCCTTCATTTCGATATATATTTCTTTCATTTTGATGCTCATTCTCTCATTACGATCAACGTTTCCTTCATTTTTATGATCATTTGGTTGTTACGATCAACATTTCCTTCGTGTCGTTGCATATTTCCTTCATTTTCATGCTCATTCGCTTGTTACGATCAATATTTCCTTCGTTTCGACGCATATTCCTTCATTTTGATGCTTATTCTCTCATTACGATCAACATTTCCTTCGTTTCGATGTATATTCCTTCATTTTGATGCTCATTCTCTCATTACGATCAACATTTCCTTCGTTTCGATGCATATTCCTTCATTTTGATGCTCATTCGCTTGTTATGATCAACATTTCCTTCGTTTTGATGCATATTCCTTCATGTTGTTGCTCATTCGCATGTTATAATCCACACTTCCTTCGTTTTGATGTATATTTATTTCATTTTGATGCTCATTCTATAATTACCATCAACATTTCCTTCATTTTGATTCTCATTCGCTTGTTATGATCAATATTTCCCCCGTTTTGGTGCATATTTCCTTCATCTTGATGCTCATTCGCTTGTTATGATCAACATTTCCTTAGTTTTGATACATATTTCCTTCATTTTGCTGCTTATTCTATCATTACGATCAACATTTACTTCATTTTGATGCTCATTGGCTTGTTAAGATCATCATTTCCTTCGTTTTGATGCTCATTTGCTTGTTATGATCAACATTTCCTTCGTTTCGATGCATATTTCCTTCATTTTGATGCTCATTCGCTTGTTATGATCAACATTACCTTCGTTTCGATGCATATTCCTTCATTTCGATGCTCATTCACTTGTTATGATAAACATTTCATTCGTTTTGATTCATATTCCTGCATTATGATGCTCATTCTCTTGTTATGATCAACATTTCATTCGTTTCAATGCATATTTCTTCATTTCGATGCTCATTCGCTTGTTATGATCAATATTTCCTTCGTTTTGATGAATATTCTTTCATTTTTATGCTCATTCGTTTGTTATAATCAACATTTCCTTCGTTTCGATATATATTTCCTTTATTTTGGTGCTCATTCTCTAATTACGTTCAACATTTCCTTTAATTTGATTCTCATTCGCTTGTTATGATCAACATTTCCTTTGTATTGATGCATATTTACTTCATTTTGATGCTCATTCTCTCGTTATGATCAATATTTCCTTCGTTTCGATGCATATTTCCTTTATTTTGATGCTCATTTTCTTGCTACGATAAACATTTCCTTCGCTTCGAAGCATATTTACTTTATTTTGATGCTCATTCTCTCATTACGATCAACATTTCCTTTATTTTGATGCTCATTAGCATGTTATGATCAACATTTCCTTCTTTTTGATGCATATTTCCTTAATTTTGATGCTCATTTTTTCATTACGATCAACATTCACTTCATTTTGATGCTCATTCGCTTGTTATGATCAGCATTTCCTTCGTTTTGATTCATATTTCCTTCATTTCAATGCATATTTCCTTCATTTTAATGTTCATTCGCTTGTTATGATCAACATTTCCTTCGTTTCGATGCATATTTTCTTCATTTTGATGCTCATTCGCTTTTTATGATCAACATTACCTTCGTTTCGATGCATATTCCTTCATTTTGATGCTCATTCACTTGTTATGATCAACATTTCCTTCGTTTTGATGCATTTTTTCTTCATTTGATTCTAATTCGCTTCTTATGATCAACATTTCCTTCATTTCGATATATATTTCTTTCATTTTGATGCTCATTTTCTCATTACGATCAACTTTTCCTTCATTTTTATGATCATTTGGTTGTTACGATCAACATTTCCTTCGTGTCGTTGCATATTTCCTTCATTTTCATGCTCATTCGCTTGTTACGATCAATATTTCCTTCGTTTCGACGCATATTCCTTCATTTTGATGCTTATTCTCTCATTACGATCAACATTTCCTTCGTTTCGATGTATATTCCTTCATTTTGATGCTCATTCTCTCATTACGATCAACATTTCCTTCGTTTCGATGCATATTCCTTCATTTTGATGCTCATTCGCTTGTTATGATCAACATTTCCTTCGTTTTGATGCATATTCCTTCATGTTGTTGCTCATTCGCATGTTATAATCCACACTTCCTTCGTTTTGATGTATATTTATTTCATTTTGATGCTCATTCTATAATTACCATCAACATGTCCTTCATTTTGATTCTCATTCGCTTGTTATGATCAATATTTCCCCCGTTTTGGTGCATATTTCCTTCATCTTGATGCTCATTCGCTTGTTATGATCAACATTTCCTTAGTTTTGATACATATTTCCTTCATTTTGCTGCTTATTCTATCATTACGATCAACATTTACTTCATTTTGATGCTCATTGGCTTGTTAAGATCATCATTTCCTTCGTTTTGATGCTCATTTGCTTGTTATGATCAACATTTCCTTCGTTTCGATGCATATTTCCTTCATTTTGATGCTCATTCGCTTGTTATGATCAACATTACCTTCGTTTCGATGCATATTCCTTCATTTCGATGCTCATTCACTTGTTATGATAAACATTTCCTTCGTTTTGATTCATATTCCTGTATTATGATGCTCATTCTCTTGTTATGATCAACATTTCATTCGTTTCAATGCATATTTCTTCATTTCGATGCTCATTCGCTTGTTATGATCAATATTTCCTTCGTTTTGATGAATATTCTTTCATTTTTATGCTCATTCGTTTGTTATAATCAACATTTCCTTCGTTTCGATATATATTTCCTTTATTTTGGTGCTCATTCTCTAATTACGTTCAACATTTCCTTTAATTTGATTCTCATTCGCTTGTTATGATCAACATTTCCTTTGTATTGATGCATATTTACTTCATTTTGATGCTCATTCTCTTGTTATGATCAATATTTCCTTCGTTTCGATGCATATTTCCTTTATTTTGATGCTCATTTTCTTGCTACGATAAACATTTCCTTCGCTTCGAAGCATATTTACTTTATTTTGATGCTCATTCTCTCATTACGATCAACATTTCCTTTATTTTGATGCTCATTAGCATGTTATGATCAACATTTCCTTCTTTTTGATGCATATTTCCTTAATTTTGATGCTCATTTTTTCATTACGATCAACATTCACTTCATTTTGATGCTCATTCGCTTGTTATGATCAGCATTTCCTTCGTTTTGATTCATATTTCCTTCATTTCAATGCATATTTCCTTCATTTTAATGTTCATTCGCTTGTTATGATCAACATTTCCTTCGTTTCGATGCATATTTTCTTCATTTTGATGCTCATTCGCTTTTTATGATCAACATTACCTTCGTTTCGATGCATATTCCTTCATTTTGATGCTCATTCACTTGTTATGATCAACATTTCCTTCGTTTTGACGCATTTTTTCTTCATTTGATTCTAATTCGCTTCTTATGATCAACATTTCCTTCATTTCGATATATATTTCTTTCATTTTGATGCTCATTTTCTCATTACGATCAACGTTTCCTTCATTTTTATGATCATTTGGTTGTTACGATCAACATTTCCTTCGTGTCGTTGCATATTTCCTTCATTTTCATGCTCATTCGCTTGTTACGATCAATATTTCCTTCGTTTCGACGCATATTCCTTCATTTTGATGCTTATTCTCTCATTACGATCAACATTTCCTTCGTTTCGATGTATATTCCTTCATTTTGATGCTCATTCTCTCATTACGATCAACATTTCCTTCGTTTCGATGCATATTCCTTCATTTTGATGCTCATTCGCTTGTTATGATCAACATTTCCTTCGTTTTGATGCATATTCCTTCATGTTGTTGCTCATTCGCATGTTATAATCCACACTTCCTTCGTTTTGATGTATATTTATTTCATTTTGATGCTCATTCTACAATTACCATCAACATTTCCTTCATTTTGATTCTCATTCGCTTGTTATGATCAATATTCCCCCGTTTTGGTGCATATTTCCTTCATCTTGATGCTCATTCGCTTGTTATGATCAACATTTCCTTAGTTTTGATACATATTTCCTTCATTTTGCTGCTTATTCTATCATTACGATCAACATTTACTTCATTTTGATGCTCATTGGCTTGTTAAGATCATCATTTCCTTCGTTTTGATGCTCATTCGCTTGTTATGATCAACATTTCCTTCGTTTCGATGCATATTTCCTTCATTTTGATGCTCATTCGCTTGTTATGATCAACATTACCTTCGTTTCGATGCATATTCCTTCATTTCGATGCTCATTCACTTGTTATGATAAACATTTCCTTCGTTTTGATTCATATTCCTGCATTATGATGCTCATTCTCTTGTTATGATCAACATTTCATTCGTTTCAATGCATATTTCTTCATTTCGATGCTCATTCGCTTGTTATGATCAATATTTCCTTCGTTTTGATGAATATTCTTTCATTTTTATGCTCATTCGTTTGTTATAATCAACATTTCCTTCGTTTCGATATATATTTCCTTTATTTTGGTGCTCATTCTCTAATTACGTTCAACATTTCCTTTAATTTGATTCTCATTCGCTTGTTATGATCAACATTTCCTTTGTATTGATGCATATTTACTTCATTTTGATGCTCATTCTCTTGTTATGATCAATATTTCCTTCGTTTCGATGCATATTTCCTTTATTTTGATGCTCATTTTCTTGCTATGATAAACATTTCCTTCGCTTCGATGCATATTTACTTTATTTTGATGCTCATTCTCTCATTACGATCAACATTTCCCTTATTTTGATGCTCATTAGCATGTTATGATCAACATTTCCTTCTTTTTGATGCATATTTCCTTAATTTTGATGCTCATTTTTTCATTACGATCAACATTCACTTCATTTTGATGCTCATTCGCTTGTTATGATCAGCATTTCCTTCGTTTTGATTCATATTTCCTTCATTTCAATGCATATTTCCTTCATTTTAATGTTCATTCGCTTGTTATGATCAACATTTCCTTCGTTTCGATGCATATTTTCTGCATTTTGATGCTCATTCGCTTTTTATGATCAACATTACCTTCGTTTCGATGCATATTCCTTCATTTTGATGCTTATTCACTTGTTATGATCAACATTTCCTTCGTTTTGATGCATATTCCTTCATTATGATGCTCATTCGCTTGTTATGATCAACATTTCCTTCGTTTCAATGCGTATTTCCTTCATTTTGATGCTCATTCGCTTGTTATGATCAATATTTCCTTCGTTTTGATGAATATTCCTTCATTTTTGTGCTCATTTGCTTGTTATAATCAACATTTCCTTCGTTTTGAATCATATTTCATTCATTTTGATGCTCATTCTCTCATTACAATCAACATTCACTTCATTTTGATGCTCATTCTCTTGTTATGATCAGGATTTCCTTCGTTTCGATGCATATTTCCTTCATTTCAATGCATATTTTCTTCATTTTGATGCTCATTCGCTTGTTATGATCAATATTTCCTTCGTTTCGATGCATATTTCCTTCATTTCAGTGCATATTTCTTTCATTTTGATGCTCATTCGCTTGTTATGATCAACATTTCCTTCGTTTCAATGCATATTCCTTCATTTTGATACTCATTCGTTTATTATGATCAACATTTCCATCGTTTTGATGCATTTTTCCTTCATTTGATTCTAATTCGCTTGTTATGATCAACATTTCCTTCGTTTCGATATATATTTCTTTCATTTTGATGCTAATTCTCTCATTACGATCAATATTTCCTTCATTTTTATGATCATTTGGTTGTTACGATCAACATTTCCTTCGTGTCGTTGCATATTTCCTTCATTTTCATGCTCATTCGCTTGTTACGATCAATATTTCCTTCGTTTCGACGCATATTCCTTCATTTTGATGCTTATTCTCTCATTACGATCAACATTTCCTTCGTTTCGATGTATATTCCTTCATTTTGATGCTCATTCTCTCATTACGATCAACATTTCCTTCGTTTCGATGTATATTCCTTCATTTTGATGCTCATTCGCTTGTTATGATCAACATTTCCTTCGTGTTGATGCATATTCCTTCATGTTGTTGCTCATTCGCATGTTATAATCCACACTTCCTTCGTTTTGATGTATATTTATTTCATTTTGATGCTCATTCTATAATTACCATCAACATTTCCTTCATTTTGATTCTCATTCGCTTGTTATGATCAATATTTCCCCCGTTTTGGTGCATATTTCCTTCATCTTGATGCTCATTCACTTGTTATGATCAACATTTCCTTAGTTTTGATACATATTTCCTTCATTTTGCTGCTTATTCTATCATTACGATCAACATTTACTTCATTTTGATGCTCATTGGCTTGTTAAGATGATCATTTCCTTCGTTTTGATGCTCATTCGCTTGTTATGATCAACATTTCCTTCGTTTCGATGCATATTTCCTTCATTTTGATGCTCATTCGCTTGTTATGATCAACATTACCTTCGTTTCGATGCATATTCCTTCATTTCGATGCTCATTCACTTGTTATGATAAACATTTCCTTCGTTTTGATTCATATTCCTGCATTATGATGCTCATTCTCTTGTTATGATCAACATTTCATTCGTTTCAATGCATATTTCTTCATTTCGATGCTCATTCGCTTGTTATGATCAATATTTCCTTCGTTTTGATGAATATTCTTTCATTTTTATGCTCATTCGTTTGTTATAATCAACATTTCCTTCGTTTCGATATATATTTCCTTTATTTTGGTGCTCATTCTCTAATTACGTTCAACATTTCCTTTAATTTGATTCTCATTCGCTTGTTATGATCAACATTTCCTTTGTATTGATGCATATTTACTTCATTTTGATGCTCATTCTCTTGTTATGATCAATATTTCCTTCGTTTCGATGCATATTTCCTTTATTTTGATGCTCATTTTCTTGCTATGATAAACATTTCCTTCGCTTCGATGCATATTTACTTTATTTTGATGCTCATTCTCTCATTACGATCAACATTTCCCTTATTTTGATGCTCATTAGCATGTTATGATCAACATTTCCTTCTTTTTGATGCATATTTCCTTAATTTTGATGCTCATTTTTTCATTACGATCAACATTCACTTCATTTTGATGCTCATTCGCTTGTTATGATCAGCATTTCCTTCGTTTTGATTCATATTTCCTTCATTTCAATGCATATTTCCTTCATTTTAATGTTCATTCGCTTGTTATGATCAACATTTCCTTCGTTTCGATGCATATTTTCTTCATTTTGATGCTCATTCGCTTTTTATGATAAACATTACCTTCGTTTCGATGCATATTCCTTCATTTTGATGCTCATTCACTTGTTATGATCAACATTTCCTTCGTTTTGATGCATATTCCTTCATTATGATGCTCATTCGCTTGTTATGATCAACATTTCCATCGTTTCAATGCGTATTTCCTTCATTTTGATGCTCATTCGCTTGTTATGATCAATATTTCCTTCGTTTTGATGAATATTCCTTCATTTTTGTGCTCATTTGCTTGTTATAATCAACATTTCCTTCGTTTTGAATCATATTTCATTCATTTTGATGCTCATTCTCTCATTACAATCAACATTCACTTCATTTTGATGCTCATTCGCTTGTTATGATCAGGATTTCCTTCGTTTCGATGCATATTTCCTTCATTTCAATGCATATTTTCTTCATTTTGATGCTCATTCGCTTGTTATGATCAACATTTCCTTCGTTTCGATGCATATTTCCTTCATTTCAATGCATATTTCTTTCATTTTGATGCTCATTCGCTTGTTATGATCAACATTTCCTTCGTTTCAATGCATATTCCTTCATTTTGATACTCATTCGTTTATTATGATCAACATTTCCATCGTTTTGATGCATTTTTCCTTCATTTGATTCTAATTCGCTTGTTATGATCAACATTTCCTTCGTTTCGATATATATTTCTTTCATTTTGATGCTAATTCTCTCATTACGATCAATATTTCCTTCATTTTTATGATCATTTGGTTGTTACGATCAACATTTCCTTCGTGTCGTTGCATATTTCCTTCATTTTCATGCTCATTCGCTTGTTACGATCAATATTTCTTTCGTTTCGACGCATATTCCTTCATTTTGATGCTTATTCTCTCATTACGATCAACATTTCCTTCGTTTCGATGTATATTCGTTCATTTTGATGCTCATTCTCTCATTACGATCAACATTTCCTTCGTTTCGATGCATATTCCTTCATTTTGATGCTCATTCGCTTGTTATGATCAACATTTCCTTCGTTTTGATGCATATTCCTTAATGTTGTTGCTCATTCGCATGTTATAATCCACACTTCCTTCGTTTTGATGTATATTTATTTCATTTTGATGCTCATTCTATAATTACCATCAATATTTCCTTCATTTTGATTCTCATTCGCTTGTTATGATCAATATTTCCCCCGTTTTGGTGCATATTTCCTTCATCTTGATGCTCATTCGCTTGTTATGATCAACATTTCCTTAGTTTTGATACATATTTCCTTCATTTTGCTGCTTATTCTATCATTACGATCAACATTTACTTCATTTTGATGCTCATTGGCTTGTTAAGATCATCATTTCCTTTGTTTTGATGCTCATTCGCTTGTTATGATCAACATTTCCTTCGTTTCGATGCATATTTCCTTCTTTTTGATGCTCATTCGCTTGTTATGATCAACATTACCTTCGTTTCGATGCATATTCCTTCATTTTGATGCTCATTCACTTGTGATGATAAACATTTCCTTCGTTTTGATTCATATTCCTGCATTATGATGCTCATCTCTTGTTATGATCAACATTTCATTCGTTTCAATGCATATTTCTTCATTTCGATGCTCATTCGCTTGTTATGATCAATATTTCCTTCATTTTGATGAATATTCTTTCATTTTTATGCTCATTCATTTGTTATAATCAACATTTCCTTTATTTCGATATATATTTCCTTCATTTTGGTGCTCATTCTCTAATTACGTTTAACATTTCCTTTAATTTGATTCTCATTCGCTTGTTATGATCAACATTTCCTTTGTATTGATGCATATTTACTTCATTTTGATGCTCATTCTCTTGTTATGATCAATATTTCCTTCGTTTCGATGCATATTTCCTTTATTTTGATGCTCATTTTCTTGCTATGATAAACATTTCCTTAGCTTCGATGCATATTTACTTTATTTTGATGCTCATTCTCTCATTACGATCAACATTTCCTTTATTTTGATGCTCATTAGCATGTTATGATCAAAATTTCCTTCTTTTTGATGCATATTTCCTTAATTTTGATGCTCATTTTTTCATTACGATCAACATTCACTTCATTTTGATGCTCATTCGCTTGTTATGATCAGCATTTCCTTCGTTTTGATGCATATTTCCTTCATTTCAATGCATATTTCCTTCATTTTAATGCACATTCGCTTGTTATGATCAACATTTCCTTCGTTTCGATGCATATTTCCTTCATTTTGATGCTCATTCGCTTTTTATGATCAATATTTCCTTCGTTTTGATGCATATTCCTGCATTATGATGCTCATTCTCTTGTTATGATCAACATTTCCTTCGTTTCAATGCATATTTCTTCATTTTGATGCTCATTCGCTTGTTATGATCAACATTTCCCTCGTTTCGATGAATATTCTTTCATTTTTATGCTCATTCGTTTGTTATAATCAACATTTCCTCCATTTCGATATATATTTCCTTCATTTTGGTGCTCATTCTCTAATTACATTCAACATTTCCTTTAATTTGATTCTCATTCGCTTGTTATGATCAACATTTCCTTCGTTTTGATGCATATTTACTTCATTTTGATGCTCATTCTCTTGTTATGATCAATATTTCCTTCGTTTCGATTTATATTTCCTTTATTTTGATGCTCATTTGCTTGCTATGATCAATATTTCCTTCGTTTCGATGCATATTTACTTTATTTTGATGCTCGTTCTCTCATTGCGATCAACATTTCCTTAATTTTGATGCTCATTAGCATGTTATGATCAACATTTCCTTCTTTTTGATGCATATTTCCTTCATTTTGATGCTCATTCTTTCATTACGATCAACATTCACTTCATTTTGATGCTCATTCGCTTGTTATGATCAGCATTTCCTTCGTTTTGATGCATATTTCCTTCATTTCAATGCATATTTCCTTCATTTTAATGCTCATTCGCTTGTTATGATCAACATTTCCTTCGTTTCGATGCATATTTCCTTCATTTTGATGCTCATTCACTTTTTATGATCAACATTACCATCGTTTCGATGCATATTCCTTCAATTTGTTGCTCATTCACTTGTTATGATCAACATTTCCTTCGTTTTGATGCATATTCCTTCATTATTATAATATCTTAGTTCAACTAGATTTTTTTTTGAAAGCCCAAAACCTATTTATTTATTTTTATAGCCAAAAAGGCCAGCCCAATTATGCCCAACTAGATTTTTTTTAGAAAGCCCAAAACCTATTTATTTATTTTTATAGCCCAAAAGGCCAGCCCAATTAAGCCCAACTAGATTTTTTTAGAAAGCCCAAACTTATTTATTTATTTATTTTGTGGCCCAAAGTTTCAGCCCACTTAAATGGCCTGATATATAATTAGTAAGGCTAAAGTTAAAAAAAAAAAGAGAGAGAGAAGAACGGGAGAAGAAAAGCAAAAGAGGGGAAAGAAAAGAGTGAGGAGGAGAAACCCTTGTTGATCAAATTCTCCCTTACAACCCTCATCCTAGGTAGTTTCTAAGTTGTTTTGAGGTAAGTGGTGTGTGAATTAAGCTTCCTTCTTCCATGATTTTGTAATTTTGTGGGGTTTTTATTTTTGGTATGTGGGTAATTTGCAGACTGTTCGAACTGATTTTGACATAGCTATTACCCTTGAAAGTTTGCAAACTTAATTTTTGTACGTAGCTGAACTCGTTAGCTTTCCGTAGCCACTTGAAATGCCTCAATCCGATTATTCTACAATTAGTTATGATTTTTCTCGTAAACTGCCGCTAGCTGGAAAATTTCAGAATTTTTATGTCGAATTCAAACTTATTTTTTTATCGTTTCGTTTAGTTAATGTATTGAAACGGTTATATGGGATTGGGAACTGATGTTAAGGAGTTACATGCCATTTTTATTTAATATCGACTCGTTCGAATTCGATTAGGATTTGTTTTTAGCAATGAAAGAGATGTTAACGCTAATAGTTAGTTATATTTAATTTGTCTTTAATTGCTCATCTCCTTTCTAGGTAAAGAACCATCGACGAAGGGCAAGGGACCGACTTCAGATTCCGGAGAGAGTTAATCACTTCCTTGTGAGTTGATAATTCGGGAACGCCTTCTCTTGTGGGAAGTGTGGACCCTCGATAAATGTGCATTTATTTTAGTTTTAGTTAATTGATAAGAAAATTATTTGGTATTATGTTATGTGGTAAAGAGCCTGATTGGCTCGATTGCTCTGGTTAGAGTCATGTTAGCCATTTTATGAGTATTATTGATTTCTGGTTATTCTTGTGTGCCAATTAAGACTCTAACTTGAGTCGTTATTCATCTTATGATGCACATGCATATGTATGCCTGGTACCAAGGTTAAGTAGTCCGAATTGGTCACGGTTCGGGTGAGTTGGAGCGACATTGATTTAGTA
The DNA here is from genome assembly GCA_023678885.1 of Pogostemon cablin. Taxonomy (NCBI): domain Eukaryota; kingdom Viridiplantae; phylum Streptophyta; class Magnoliopsida; order Lamiales; family Lamiaceae; genus Pogostemon; species Pogostemon cablin. The sequence continues at coordinate 17,277,126 of CM042964.1, read as the reverse complement.
GCCCGAATTGTCGCGGTTCGGGTGAGTTGGAACGACGTTTGAACTAATTGTGTTATTCGTAAATGTGAACTAAGGTTTTTATTTTCATTAATATGTACACTGAGTGAGAAATAGTTATTGTGAGACGAAATGTTGGATTTTATATTATGAACCGCGAGTGGGAATACATGCTTCGTATAAGGGTCGCGGTGACCGGCTTATCACCTCACTGAGCTAGTGGTTTTGCTCACCCCCATCATTCTTTCCTTTTCAGGCTGTTGATATCGTTTTGGTTGGAGGTTTTCATTGGATACTTTCTCTTTTATGTAAATTGACGGATTCATTGGCGAGATTGTACAGTTTATATTTGGTGACCCCCTTGATGTTCTTTTTGTACCTTCGCGATGTTATATCGTTCATGTATATTTTCTTTAAACTAAGTTACACCGTTGTATTTTGTACCTTTGTAAATCCTTGTTGATACTTTTTGAGATGATGTCCTCGGGTTGTACCCGTTGTTATCAGTTGTTCAGCTCTACAGGTACTTGATAGCAAGCCTTACGTTTTCTATAAATTTTGTGGAGTGGAGTGCACCCATTCTGCGAAATTTATGGTTAACGTGGCGGTTGTCGCGTTCTGTCTGGGGTCGGGGCGTGACAACTTTCTTGGTATCAGAGCCTGGTTTTATGATTCTCATTCTTTTTGTGTCAAGCCAATGAGTCCAACTTTGTTTCTATGTCATCCTAAGGTATCGTATTGCCTTGACGTTGACCTTGCATTTTCTTTCCTTTCTTCCTTTCAGTCATTATGGCACCTCCAGTTCGTCGTCGAGGTCGAGGTCGAGGACACGCTCCTCGTGATCCTCCGAGTCCTCTACTCTCTTCTGTTCCTCGTGGACCTCGAGGACGTGTTTCTTCTGATCATGTCATTCCTCCGACGGTTACGGACCCTATCAATTCTGATCATAGGGTGCCAGTTTCCCAGGTAGAGCAACCACGGGCCCAGTTACGGGTTGAGCACATGATGACACCCGAGCAGTACCAATTGTATTATGATCACATTCGAATACATGGTGTTCCACCATCTACAACGGCTCAACGACTGTCACTGAAGAGGTTCTTCGTGCTAATGAATCGATTCGACCTACATCTAATGTACCAGTTTTTACTCCAGAAATGGCTTTAGGAGGTTCTGCTTCTCGAGGTGCACTTTTTATACCTGATTTGGTGAAAGCAGTTGAAAACATGGGGACTTCGAAATTTGACGGTGCAAGAGATGCTTCTAAAGCGGGGGCATGGTTAAAGGAGATTACAGAGACCTTTGACACCTTGATGATTGAAGAATGTTATCGTGTGGTCATTGCGACCAAGCTGTTAGGCCCAGATGCACGACGATGGTGGCAGAATCTAAAAGAGACATCTTCGGTTACTATTACGTGGGTTATCTTTGTGGAACGATTCAAAGATCGATACTTCTCTCAGTACATCAAGGATCAGAAGAGAAAGGAGTTCTTCAACCTCTTTCAAGGCATTATGTCGGTCGTTGAGTACGAAAGCAAATTTCTGGAATTGCAAGAATTCGCTCCTGAGTCATATACGACGAGAGACTTATGCAAGAGATTGAAGATGGTCTTAATTTAAATATTCGAGATCGCATCAAGTCCGGAGACAAGTACGAGAGTCTTGACGATCTCGTAGAAAAAGCCCTGAGGGTAGAAAGTTTAGTTCAGGCGAGACATAAGCTTGCAGAACGATCTCAAAAGAAAAGGCAAGGGAGCGCATTTCCAGGAAATGCATCGAAGGTGTATAGGGGTGTGGGATTTTCGCGCGGCGCACCAAGTTCGGCATCTATTAGTTTTCCTCAACCTCGGGAGCAGTTTAGTAGAGGCGGGAGCAATGTCTCGGGATCGGTTGGTGAAAATCGCAAGTGCCAGAATTACCTAAAATATCATGACGGCCCCTGTAAGGCTCCTCAAGTATGTTTTCAGTGTCGACAGCCGGGGCATATGCGAAGTTCTTGTCCTCAGCTTATGGGAACGAGCAGTCAGGGTTCTGGTCAGTTTCGTGGTAAACTAACATATTCTACACCCAGAGATACTCAATCTGCAGTTACCAGAGTGCCAGATGCCTCAAGCGGCCCTAGTACTCAATCACCTATGCAAGGAAGGAAGCAAACTAGAGTATTTCATATTTCCCAAGAAGAGGCTCGCTCATATCCGAAGGTTGTGACAGGTAATTTATAATTTGAGTATTTTCACATGCTAAATCTAACCCCGCCTTGTTATGCCACTTGATTACGAATAAAACATTCGTAAGAAATTCTATCTTTTCAAATTTTTAAATCACAATCTCACCTAATATTACTTCTTTAGGCCATGTGTTTGTGGGAGACCATCAGGTCTACGCTTTATTTGACCCAGGTTCTGATAGGTCTTATATCCGAGATGATCTTACTGCGATCTTAGATTATCCTATCTCTCATTTGTCACCTGGAATCATCGTTCATACCCCTCTTGGAGAGCGTCTAATTCGTGATTCGGTATTCCTTGGTTGTCCATTGAAGATCAAAGATGTCATTTTAGAGGCTGAATTGATACCATTACCTTTGATTGATCTTGATGTTATTCTTGGCATGAATTGGCTTTCTTCTCATCATGCAATTCTCGATTGCCACGAGAAGCTTGTTATTTTTCGTAGACCAGGATTCTCAGAACTTGTTTTTGAGGGTAAACTTCAAACGAGTTCCCTCTCTTTTATTTCAATGTTGACTGCGCATAAATTAATGCGTAAGGGTTGTGAGGCATTCTTGGCATTTGTCATCGATACTTCTCTTTCTGAAACTAAACTAGATGACATCCCAATCGTGAATGAATTTCCTGATGTCTTTCCCGAAGACTTACCAGGACAACCTCCGAATCGAGAGATTGATTTTTTCATTGACGTACTTTCTGAAATCACACCTATATCGATTACTCCATATCGAATGTCGCCTGCTGAGCTTAAGGAACTCCAGACACAACTTGGGGAATTATTGGAGAAGGGTTTCATACGACCTAGCACATCTCCATGGGGTGCTCCAGTTCTTTTTGTCAAGAAGAAAGATGGATCACTTCGTCTATGTGTCGACTACCGTCAATTGAACAAGGTGACAATCAAGAACAAATATCCTCTTCCAAGAATCGATGACTGTTTGATCAATTGCAAGGAGCAACTGTGTTCTCAAAAATTGATTTGCGATCCGGTTATCACCAACTCAAGATTAGGGAATCTGATATCCCTAAGTCTGCTTTTCGAACCAGATACGGTCATTTTGAATTCTGTGTTATGCCTTTTGGACTCACAAATGCTCCTGCAGCTTTTATGGATCTTATGAATCGGGTCTTTCGGCCGTACTTAGATAAGTTTGTCATAATCTTCATTGATGACATTCTTATTTATTCTAAATCGGACGACGAGCATTCTCATCATCTAAGAATTGCTCTGAACATTCTCAGAAAAAATCAGCTTTATACTAAATTCTCGAAGTGTGAATTTTGGCTTCGCGAGGTAAGCTTTTTGGGTCATCACATTTCTAAAGAAGGAATCTACGTCGATCCAGTGAAGATTCAAGCTATACTAGATTGGGAGCGTCCAAAGAACGTGACAGAGATTCGTAGTTTTCTGGGATTAGCTGGATATTATCGACGGTTTGTCAAAGACTTTTCGTTATTGGCTTCATCTTTGACTAAATTGACTCGGAAAGGGGTAAAATTTGAATGGAGTGAAGAATGCGAGGAAGCATTTCAAGAATTGAAAAGACGACTCGTTTCAGCTCCTATTCTTGCTTTGCCAGACCCAGCGATTGGAGAATTTACCATTTATAGCGACGCCTCGAGACAAGGATTAGGATGCGTTCTCATGCAAGAAGGAAAGGTTATTGCCTACGCTTCAAGGCAATTGAAGAAGAACGAAGAAAATTATCCTACACATGATTTAGAGTTGGCTGCAATCGTCTTTGCATTGAAGATATGGAGGCACTATCTGTATGGTGCAACTTGTCGGGTTTTCACTGATCACAAGAGCTTAAAGTATATCACCACGCAAAAGGAGCTCAACCTCAGGCAAAGGCGATGGATGGAGTTGATTAGTGACTATGACTTAATCATCGATTATCATCCTGGCAAGGCGAACGTTGTTGCAGATGCTCTGAGTAGAAAGTCTTCTACCTCACTTGCTTCAATTCAATCTTTTTATCTTCCTATGTTGGAGCAATTTAAATCTTTACACATTTCGCTCGATTGTGAAAAGTCTAATGATTCTGCCTTAATCGCCAAATTCGAGGTTAGACCTACCTTGTTCGAGAAAATTCAAGAAAGACAATCACACGATGTTTATTTACAACAGAAGATGGCGAAGCTAAATCAAGGAAAAGAAACAGAATATCAAATTCGGGATGATGGACTTCTTACTTTTAAAAATAGTGTTTGTGTTCCATCAGAACTTGATGTTCGTAGAGCTATTCTTGAGGAAGCCCATTCTTCAGCCTATGCTATGCATCCTGGTAGTACCAAAATGTATAGAACACTTCGGGAGCATTATTGGTGGCCAGGTATGAAACGGGACACTACTGAATTTTTATCAAAGTGCTTATCTTGCCAACAGATTAAAGCGGAACACCAAAAACTAGCCGGCATGCTTCAACCACTACCTATTCCTGAGTGGAAATGGGAAAACGTCACAATGGATTTTGTTTCTGATTTACCTCGAACCCAAAAGGGTCATGACTCAATTTGGGTCATTGTCGATCGTCTGACGAAATCGGCACATTTCCTTCCAGTGCATACCAACGAATCTTTAGAGAAACTTGCCAAGTTATATGTCGATGAGATCGTGAGATTACACGGAGTACCAGTGTCAATCATATCTGACCGTGATCCAATATTCACTTCCCGTTTTTGGCCTAGTCTGCAGAAAGCGCTAGGTACAAAATTACTATTCAGTACCTCGTTTCATCCACAGACTGATGGACAGTCAGAGAGAACTATACAGACACTAGAAGACATGTTACGTGCAGTGGTGTTGAATTTAGGAGGTAGCTGGGATAAGTACGTGACTTTGGTGGAGTTCGCTTATAACAACAGTTATCATTCAAGCATTGGAATGCCCCCGTACGAAGCTCTGTATGGCCGAAAGTGTCGAACACCACTCTTTTGGGATGAGGTTGGTGAGAGACAAATCGAACAAGTAGAACTTATCGAAGATGCGAAGGCAAAAATACAACTTATTCGAGACAGACTTAAGGCAGCGCAAGATCGACAGAAAAGCTACGCAGATAATAGGAGGCGCGATTTGGAGTTTAATGAAGGAGACAAAGTTTTTCTGAAAGTTTCTCCATGGAAGGGCGTGTTGCGATTCCGCCGTCGAGGAAAGTTGAGTCCAAGGTATATTGGCCCGTTTAAGATCGTGCAAAGGATTAGTCGTGTCGCGTATCGACTTGAGCTACCATCGGAATTGTCGAAGATTCACGATGTCTTCCATGTCTCTATGCTTACAAAATATGAACCAGATCCTTCCCACGTGCTCAAAGATCCCCCAGTTGTATTAAAGAAAAATCTATCGTACGAAGTACAACCTGTTCAAATTGTAGATCGCCGAGAGAAAATGCTTCGTAACAAATCCATTCCTATGGTGAGAATTCTATGGAGAAGTGATCAAATTGAAGAAGAAACATGGGAACCAGAGTCAGTCATGCGTCAACACCATCCAAATCTCTTTTCATCTCTAGGTACGTTTATGTTTCGAGGACGAAACTTTTTGGAGGAGGGGATACTTTATAATATCTTAGTTCAACTAGATTTTTTTTAGAAAGCCCAAAACCTATTTATTTATTTTTATAGCCCAAAAGGTCAGTCCAATTATGCCCAACTAGATTTTTTTTAGAAAGCCCAAAGCCTATTTATTTATTTTTATAGCCCAAAAGGCCAGCCCAATTAAGCCCAACTAGATTTTTATAGAAAGCCCAAACTTATTTATTTATTTATTTTATGGTCCAAAGTTTCAGCCCACTTAAATGGCCTGATATATAATTAGTAAGGCTAAAGTTAAAAAAAAAAGAGAGAGAGAAGAACGGGAGAATAAAAGCAAAAGAGGGGAAAGAAAAGAGTGAAGAGGAGAAACCCTTGTTGATCAAATTCTCCCTTACAACCCTCATCCTAGGTAGTTTCTAAGTTGTTTTGAGGTAAGTGGTGTGTGAATTAAGCTTCCTTCTTCCATGATTTTGTAATTTTGTGGGGTTTTTCTTTTTGGTATGTGGGTAATTTGCAGACTGTTCGAACTGATTTTGACATAGCTATTACCCTTGAAAGTTTGCAAACTTAATTTCTGTACGTAGCTGAACTCGTTAGCTTTCCGTAGCCACTTGAAACGCCTCAATCCGATTATTCTACAATTAGTTATGATTTTTCTCGTAAACTGCCGCTAGCTGGAAAATTTCAGAATTTTTATGTCGAATTCAAACTTATTTTTTTATCGTTTCGTTTAGTTAATGTATTGAAACGGTTATATGGGATTGGGAACTGATGTTAAGGAGTTACATGCCATTTTTATTTAATATCGACTCGTTCGAACTCGATTAGGATTTGTTTTTAGCAATGAAAGGGATGTTAACGCTAATAGTTAGTTATATTTAATTTGTCTTTAATTGCTTATCTCCTTTCTAGGTAAAGAACCATCGACGAAGAGCAAGGGACCGACTTCAGAATCCGGAGAGAGTTAATCACTTCCTTGTGAGTTGATAATTCGGGAACGCCTTCTCTTGTGGGAAGTGTGGACCCTCGATAAATGTGCATTTATTTTAGTTTTAGTTAATTGATAAGAAAATTATTTGGTATTATGTTATGTGGTAAAGAGCCTGATTGGCTCGATTGCTCTGGTTAGAGTCATGTTAGTCATTTTATGAGTATTATTGATTTCTGGTTATTCTTGTGTGCCAATTAAGACTCTAACTTGAGTCGTTATTCATCTTATGATGCACATGCATATGTATGCCTGGTACCAAGGTTAAGTAGCCCGAATTGGTCACGGTTCGGGTGAGTTGGAGCGACATTGATTTAGTAGCCCGAATTGTCGCTGTTCGGATGAGTTAGAGTGACAACCAAGTTGCCCGTGATTGGCAAACCCGGGTGAGTTAGATCTAACGGGGCACCTGTCCATTTGCCAAATACTGATACTCTGGAGGGTGATCGTTAGATGGACCAGTCTATTATAGGCTCAGTCAACGTCACCGGTGTGGGACATGCGTGTCATATATGTTTATATGTTTGATCATTTCAAGTATTCACGTCGATATTGAATTGTGAACTTTAGCACTTGGCGTGTTGAAAAAAATATTAATGTGCATTTTATCTAGAGTAACGGTGACGGACTTGGAGTGTCTCTCGACGGAGAGCTCAGTTCGAGGAGGATATTGACTACCCACGCGTCTTTTATGTGATAACATGTTGTTTGAACTAATTGTGTTATTCGTAAATGTGAACTAAGGTTTTTATTTTCATTAATATGTACACTGAGTGAGAAATAGTTATTGTGAGACGAAATGTTGGATTTTATATTATGAACCGCGAGTGGGAATACATGCTTCGTATAAGGGTCGCGGTGACCGGCTTATCACCTCACTGAGCTAGTGGTTTTGCTCACCCCCATCATTCTTTCCTTTTCAGGCTGTTGATATCGTTTTGGTTGGAGGTTTTCCTATCGTTTGCTCGTCATCCAATCTGTGTTTTGGGTACTTTCTCTTTTATGTAAATTGACGGATTCATTGGCGAGATTGTATGGTTTATATTTGGTGACCCCCTTGATGTTCTTTTTGTACCTTCGCGATGTTATATCGTTCATGTATATTTTCTTTAAACTAAGTGACACCGTTGTATTTTGTACCTTTGTAAATCCTTGTTGATACTTTTTGAGATGATGTCCTCGGGTTGTACCCGTTGTTATCAGTTGTTCAGCTCTACAGGTACTTGATAGCAAGCCTTACGTTTTCTATAAATTTTGTGGAGTGGAGTGCACCCATTCTGCGAAATTTATGGTTAACGTGGCGGTTGTCGCGTTCTGTCAGGGGTCGGGGCGTGACAATTATGATGCTCATTCTCTTGTTATGATCAACATTTCCTTCGTTTCAATGCGTATTTCCATCATTTTGATGCTCATTCGCTTGTTATGATCAATATTTCCTTCGTTTTAATGAATTTCCTTCATTTTTGTGCTCATTCGCTTGTTATAATCAACATTTCCTTCGTTTTGAATCATATTTCATTCATTTTGATGCTCATTGTCTCATTACCATCAACATTCACTTCATTTTGATGCTCATTCGCTTGTTATGATCAGGATTTCCTTCGTTTCGATGCATATTTCCTTCATTTCAATGCATATTTTCTTTATTTTGATGTTCCTTCGCTTGTTATGATCAACATTTCCTTCGTTTCGATGCACATTTTTTTCATTTCAATGCATATTTCTTTCATTTTGATGCTCATTCTCTTGTTATGATCAACATTTCCTTCGTTTCAATGCATATTCCTTCATTTTGATACTCATTCGCTTATTATGATCAACATTTCCTTCGTTTTGATACATTTTTCCTTCATTTGATTCTAATTCGCTTGTTATGATCAACATTTCCATCGTTTAGATGCATATTTCTTTCATATTGATGCTCATTATCTCATTACGATCAACATTTCCTTCATTTTTATGATCATTCGGTTGTTACGATCAACATTTCCTTCGTTTCGTTGCATTTTTCCTTCATTTTGATGCTCATTCACTTATTACGATCAACATTTCCTTCGTTTCGATGCATATTCCTTCATTTTGATGCTTATTCTCTTATTACGATCAACATTTCCTTCGTTTCGATGTATATTCCTTCATTTTGATGTTCATTCTCTCATTACGATCAACATTTCCTTCGTTTCGATGCATATTCCTTCATTTTGATGCTCATTCGCTTGTTATGATCAACATTTCCTTCGTTTTGATGCATATTCCTTTATGTTGATGCTCATTTGCCTGTTATAATCCACATTTCCTTCATTTTGATGCATATTTATTTCATTTTGATGCTCATTCTATAATTACGATCAACATTTCCTTCATTTTGATGCTCATTCGCTTGTTAAGATCATCATTTCCTTCGTTTTGATGCTCATTCGCTTGTTATGATCAACATTTCCTTCGTTTCGATGCATATTTCCTTCATTTTGATGCTCATTCGCTTTTTATGATCAACATTACCTTCGTTTCGATGCATATTCCTTCAATTTGTTGCTCATTCACTTGTTATGATCAACATTTCATTCGTTTTGATGCATATTCCTTCATTATGATGCTCATTCGCTTGTTATGATCAACATTTCCTTCGTTTCAATGCGTATTTCCATCATTTTGATGCTCATTCGCATGTTATGATCAATATTTCCTTTGTTTTGATGAATATTCCTTCATTTTTATGCTCATTCGCTTGTTATAATCAACATTTCCTTCGTTTTGAATCATATTTCATTCATTTTGATGCTCATTGTCTCATTACGATCAACATTCACTTCATTTTGATGCTCATTCGCTTGTTATGATCAGCATTTCCTTCGTTTCGATGCATATTTCCTTCATTTCAATGCATATTTTCTTCATTTTGATGCTCCTTCGCTTGTTATGATGAACATTTCCTTCGTTTCGATGTATATTTTTTCATTTCAATGCATATTTCTTTCATTTTGATGCTCATTCGCTTGTTATGATCAACATTTCCTTCGTTTCAATGCATATTACTTCATTTTGATACTCATTCGCTTATTATGATCAATATTTCCTTCGTTTTGATGCATTTTTCACTCATTTGATTCTAATTCGCTTGTTATGATCAACATTTCCTTCGTTTAGATGCATATTTCTTTCATTTTGATGCTCATTATCTCATTACGATTAACATTTCCTTAATTTTTATGATCATTCGGTTGTTACGATCAACATTTCCTTCATTTCGTTGCATATTTCCTTCATTTTGATGCTCATTCACTTGTTACGATCAACATTTCCTTCGTTTCGATGCATATTCCATCATTTTGATGCTCATTCTCTCATTACGATCAAAATTTCCTTCGTTTCGATGCATATTCCTTCATTTTGATGTTCATTCGCTTGTTATGATCAACATTTCCTTCGTTGTGATGCATATTCCTTCATGTTAATGCTCATTCGCTTGTTATAATCCACATTTCCTTCGTTTTGATGCATATTTTTTTAATTGTGATTCTCATTCGCTTGTTATGATCAATATTCCCCCGTTTGGTGCATATATCCTTCATCTTGATGCTCATTCGCTTGTTATGATCAACATTTCCTTTGTTTCGATGCATATTCCTTCATTTTGATGCTCATTCGCTTGTTATGATCAACATTTCCTTCGTTTTGATGCATATTCCTTTATGTTGATGCTCATTCGCTTGTTATAATCCACATTTCCTTCGTTTTGACGCACATTTATTTCATTTTGATGCTCATTCTATAATTACCATCAACATTTCCTTCATTTTGATTCTCATTCGCTTGTTATGATCAATATTTCCCCCGTTTTTGTGCATATTTCTTCATCTTGATGCTCATTCGTTTGTTATGATCAACTTTTCCTTAGTTTTGATACATATTTCCTTCATTTTGCTGCTTATTCTATCATTATGATCAACATTTCCTTCATTTTGATGCTCATTCGCTTGTTAAGATCATCATTTCCTTCGTTTTGATGCTCATTCTCTTGTTATGATCAACATTTCCTTCGTTTCGATGCATATTTCCTTCATTTTGATGCTCATTCGCTTGTTATGATCAACATTACCTTCGTTTCGATGCATATTCCTTCATTTTGATGCTCATTCACTTGTTATGATCAACAATTCCTTCGTTTTGATTCATATTCCTGCATTATGATGCTCATTCTCTTGTTATGATCAACATTTCATTCGTTTTCAATGCATATTTCTTCATTTTGATGCTCATTCGCTTGTTATGATCAACATTTCCTTCGTTTTGATGAATATTCTTTCATTTTTTTGCTCATTCGTTTGTTATAATCAACATTTCCTTTGTTTCGATATATATTTCCTTCATTTTAGTGCTCATTCTCTAATTACGTTCAATATTTCCTTTAATTTGATTCTCATTCGCTTGTTATGATCAACATTTCCTTCGTTTTGATGCATATTTACTTCATTTTGATGCTCATTCTCTTGTCATGATCAATATTTCCTTCGTTTTGATGCATATTTCCTTTATTTTCGATGCATATTTACTTTATTTTGATTCTCATTCTCTCATTACGATCAACACTTCCTTTATTTTGATGCTCATTAACATGTTATGATCAACATTTCCTTCATTTTTATGCATATTTCCTTCATTTTGATGTTCATTCTTACATTACGATCAACATTCACTTCATTTTGATGCTCATTCGCTTGTTATGATCAGCATTTCCTTCGTTTTGATGCATATTTCCTTCATTTCAATGCATATTTCCTTCATTTTAATGCTCATTCGCTTGTTATGATCAACATTTCATTCGTTTAGATGCATATTTCCTTCATTTTGATGCTTATTCGCTTTTTATGATCAACATTAGCTTCGTTTCGATGCATATTCCTTCATTTTGATGCTCATTCACTTGTTATGATCAACATTTCCTTCGTTTTGATGCATATTCCTTCATTATGATGCTCATTCGCTTGTAATGATCAACATTTCCTTCGTTTCAATGTGTATTTCCTTCATTTTGATGCTCATTCGCTTGTTATGATCAATATTTCCTTCGTTTTGATGAATATTCCTTTATCTTTGTGCTCATTCGCTTGTTATAATCAACATTTCCTTCGTTTTGAATCATATTTCAATCATTTTGATGCTCATTCTCTCATTACGATCAACATTAACTTCATTTTGATGCTCATTCGCTTGTTATGATCAGGATTTCCTTCGTTTCGATGCATATTTCCTTCATTTCAATGCATATTTTCTTCATTTTGATGCTCATTCGCTTGTTATGATTTACATTTCCTTCGTTTCGATGCATATTTCCTTCATTTCAATGCATATTTCTTTCATTTTGATGCTCATTCGCTTGTTATGATCAACATTTCCTTCGTTTCAATGCATATTCCTTCATTTTGAGACTCATTCGCTTATTATGATCAACATTTCCTTCGTTTTGATGCATTTTTCCTTCATTTGATTCTAATTCACTTGTTACGATCAACATTTCATTCGTTTCGATGCATATTTCTTTCATTTTGATGTTCATTCTCTCATTACAAACAACATTTCCTTCATTTTTATGATCATTCGGTTGTTACGATCAACATTTCCTTCGTTTCGTTGCATATTTCCTTCATTTTGATGCTCATTCGCTTGTTACGATCAACATTTCCTTCGTTTCGATGCACATTCCTTCATTTTTATCCTTATTCTCTCATTACGATCAACATTTCCTTTGGTTCAATGTATATTCCTTCATTTTGATGCTCATTCTCTCATTACGATCGATTTTCCTTCATTTCGATGCATATTCCTTCATTTTGATGCTCATTCGCTTGTTATGATCAACATTTCCTTCGTTTTGATGCATATTCCTTCATGTTAATGCTCATTCGTTTGTTATAAACCACATTTCCTTCGTTTTGATGCATATTTATTTCATATTGATGCTCATTCTATAATTACCATCAACCTTTCCTTCATTTTGATTCTCATACGCTATTTATGATCAATATTTCCCCCGTTTTGGTGCATATTTCCTTCATCTTGATGCTCATTCGCTTGTTATGATCAACATTTCCTTTGTTTCGATGCATATTCCTTCATTTTGATGTTCATTCGCTTGTTATGATAAACATTTCCTTCGTTTTCATGCATATTCCTTCATTTTGATGCTCATTCGCTTGTTATGATCAATATTTCCTTCGTTTCGATGTACATTTCCATCATTTTGATGCTCATTCTCTAATTACGATTATCATTTCCATCATTTTGTTGCTAATTCTCTTGTTATGATCAACATTTCCTTTGTTTTGATGCATATTCCTTCATTTCGATGCTTATTCGCTTGTTACGATCATTATTTCCTTCGTTTCGATGCATATTTCCTTCATTTTGATGCTCATTCGCTTGTTATGATCAATATTTCCATCGTTTTGATGAATATTCCTTCATTTTTGTGCTCATTCGCTTGTTATAATCAACATTTCCTTCGTTTTGAATCATATTTCATTCATTTTGATGCTCATTCTCTCATTACGATCAACATTCACTTCATTTTGATGCTCATTCTCTTGTTATGATCAGGATTTCCTTCGTTTCGATGCATATTTCCTTCATTTCAATGCATATTTTCTTCATTTTGATGCTCATTCGCTTGTTATGATCAACATTTCCTTCGTTTCGATGCATATTTCCTTCATTTCAATGCATATTTCTTTCATTTTGATGCTCATTCGCTTGTTATGATCAACATTTCCTTCGTTTAAATGCATATTCCTTCATTTTGATACTCATTCGCTTATTATGATTAACATTTCCTTCGTTTTGATGCATTTTTCCTTCATTTGATTCTAATTCGCTTGTTATGATAACATTTCCTTCGTTTCGATATATATTTCTTTCATTTTGATGCTCATTCTCTCATATCAATGCATATTTCCTTCATTTTTATGATCATTTAGTTGTTACGATCAACATTTCCTTCGTGTCGTTGCATATTTCCTTTATTTTTATGCTCATTCGCTTGTTACGATCAATATTTCCTTCGTTTCGACGCATATTCCTTCATTTTGATGCTTATTCTCTCATTACGATCTACATTTCCTTCGTTTCGATGTATATTTCTTCATTTTGATGCTCATTCTCTCATTACGATCAACATTTCCTTCGTTTCGATGCATATTCCTTCATTTTGATGCTCATTCGCTTGTTATGATCAACATTTCCTTCGTTTTGATGCATATTCCTTCATGTTGTTGCTCATTCGCATGTTATAATCCACATTACCTTCGTTTTGATGTATATTTATTTCATTTTGATGATCATTCTATAATTACCATCAACATTTCCTTCATTTTGATTCTCATTCGCTTGTTATGATCAATATTTCCCCCGTTTTGGTGCATATTTCCTTCATCTTGATGCTCATTCGCTTGTTATGATCAACATTTCCTTAGTTTTGATACATATTTCCTTCATTTTGCTGCTAATTCTATCATTACGATCAACATTTCCTTCATTTTGATGCTCATTGGCTTGTTAAGATCATCATTTCCTTCGTTTTGATGCTCATTCGCTTGTTATGATCAACATTTCCTTCGTTTCGATGCATATTTCCTTCATTTTGATGCTCATTCGCTTGTTATGATCAACATTACCTTCGTTTCGATGCATATTCCTTCATTTTGATGCTCATTCACTTGTTATGATAAACATTTCCTTCGTTTTGATTCATATTCCTGCATTATGATGATCATTCTCTTGTTATGATCAACATTTCTTTCGTTTCAATGCATATTTCTTCATTTCGATGCTCATTCGCTTTTTATGATCAATATTTCCTTCGTTTTGATGAATATTCTTTCATTTTTATGCTCATTCGTTTGTTATAATCAACATTTCCTTCGTTTCGATATATATTTCCTTCATTTTGGTGCTCATTCTCTAATTACGTTCAACATTTCATTTAATTTGATTCTCATTCGCTTGTTATGATCAACATTTCCTTTGTATTGATGCATATTTACTTATTTTGATGCTCATTCTCCTGTTATGATCAATATTTCCTTCGTTTCGATGCATATTTCCTTTATTTTGATGCTCATTTTCTTCCTATGATAAACATTTCCTTCGCTTCGATGCATATTTACTTTATTTTGATGCTCATTCTCTCATTACGATCAACATTTCCTTTATTTTGATGCTCATTAGCATGTTATGATCAACATTTCCTTCTTTTTGATGCATATTCCCTTAATTTTGATGCTCATTTTTCCATTACGATCAACATTCACTTCATTTTGATGCTCATTCGCTTGTTATGATCATCATTTCCTTCGTTTTGATGCATATTTCCTTCATTTCAATGCATATTTCCTTCATTTTAATGCTCATTCGCTTGTTATGATCAACATTTCCTTCGTTTCGATGCATATTTCCTTCATTTTGATGCTCATTCGCTTTTTATGATCAATATTTCCTTCGCTTTGATGCATATTCCTGCATTATGATGCTCATTCTCTTGTTATGATCAACATGTCCTTCGTTTCAATGCATATTTCTTCATTTTGATGCTCATTCGCTTGTTATAATCAACATTTCCTTCGTTTTGATGAATATTCTTTCATTTTTATGCTCATTCGTTTGTTATAATCAACATTTCCTTCGTTTCGATATATATTTCCTTCATTTTGCTGCTCATTCTCTAATTACATTCAACATTTCGTTTAATTTGATTCTCATTCGCTTGTTATGATCAACATTTCCTTCGTTTTGATGCATATTTACTTCATTTTGATGCTCATTCTCTTGTTATAATCAATATTTCCTTCGTTTCGATGCATATTTCCTTTATTTTGATGCTCATTTGCTTGCTATGATCAATATTTCCTTCGTTTCGATGCATATTTACTTTATTTTGATGCTCATTCTCTAATTACGATCAACATTTCCTTGATTTTGATGTTCATTAGCATGTTATGATCAACATTTCCTTCTTTTTGATGTATATTTCCTTCATTTTGATGCTCATTCTTTCATTACGATCAACATTCACTTCATTTTGATGCTCATTCGCTTGTTATGATCAACATTTCCTTCGTTTTGATGCATATTTCCTTCATTTTGATGCTCATTCGCTTTTCATGATCAACATAACCATCGTTTCGATGCATATTCCTTCAATTTGTTGCTCATTCACTTGTTATGATCAACATTTCCTTCGTTTTGATGCATATTCCTTCATTATGATGCTCATTCTCTTGTGATGATCAACATTTCCTTCGTTTCAATGCGTATTTCCATCATTTTGATGCTCATTCGCTTGTTATGATCAATATTTCCTTCGTTTTGATGAATTTTCCTTCATTTTTGTGCTCATTCGCTGGTTATAATCAACATTTCCTTCGTTTTGAATCATATTTCATTCATTTTGATGCTCATTGTCTCATTACCATCAAAATTCACTTCATTTTGATGCTCATTCGCTTGTTATGATCAGGATTTCCTTCGTTTCGATGCATATTTCCTTCATTTCAATGCATATTTTCTTCTTTTTGATGCTCCTTCGCTTGTTATGATAAAATTTCCTTCGTTTCGATGCATATTTTTTTCATTTCAATGCATATTTCTTTCATTTTGATGCTCATTCGCTTGTTATGATCAACATTTCCTTCGTTTCAATGCATATTCCTTCATTTTGATACTCATTCGCTTATTATGATCAACATTTCCTTCGTTTTGATGCATTTTTCCTTCATTTGATTCTAATTCGCTTGTTATGATCAACATTTCCTTCGTTGTGATGCATATTCCTTCATGTTGATGCTCATTCGCTTGTTATAATCCACATTTCCTTCGTTTTGATGCATATTTTTTTCATTTTGATTCTCATTCGCTTGTTATGATCAATATTCCCCCGTTTTGGTGCATATTTCCTTCATCTTGATGCTCATTCGGTTGTTATGATCAACATTTCCTTTGTTTCGATGCATATTTCCTTCATTTTGATGCTCATTCGCTTGTTATGATCAACATTTCCTTCGTTTTGATGCATATTCCTTTATGTTGATGCTCATTCGCTTGTTATAATCCACATTTCCTTCGTTTTGACGCACATTTATTTCATTTTGATACTCATTCTATAATTACCATCAACATTTCCTTCATTTTGATTCTCATTCGCTTGTTATGATCAATATTTCCCCCGTTTTTGTGCATATTTCTTCATCTTGATGCTCATTCGTTTGTTATGATCAACTTTTCCTTAGTTTTGATAAATATTTCCTTCATGTTGCTGCTTATTCTATCATTATGATCAACATTTCCTTCATTTTGATGCTCATTCGCTTGTTAAGATCATTTCCTTATTTTGATGCTCATTCTCTTGTTATGATCAACATTTCCTTCGTTTCGATGCATATTTCCTTCATTTTGATGCTCATTCGCTTGTTATGATCAACATTACCTTCGTTTCGATGCATATTCCTTCATTTTGATGCTCATTCACTTGTTATGATCAACAATTCCTTCGTTTTGATTCATATTCCTGCATTATGATGCTCAATGTCTTGTTATGATCAACATTTCATTCGTTTTCAATACATATTTCTTCATTTTGATGCTCATTCGCTTGTTATGATCAACATTTTCTTCGTTTTGATGAATATTCTTTCATTTTTTTCCTCATTCGATTGTTATAATCAACATTTCCTTTGTTTCGATATATATTTTCTTCATTTTAGTGCTCATTCTCTAATTACGTTCAATATTTCCTTTAATTTGATTCTAATTCGCTTGTTATGATCAACATTTCCTTCGTTTTGATGAATATTTACTTCATTTTGATGCTCATTCTTTTGTCATGATCAATATTTCCTTCGTTTTGATGCATATTTCCTTTATTTTCGATGCATATTTACTTTATTTTGATTCTCATTCTCTCATTGCGATCAACATTTCCTTTATTTTGATGCTCATTAGCATGTTATGATCAACATTTCCTTCATTTTTATGCATATTTCCTTCATTTTGATGCTCATTCTTACATTATGATCAACATTCACTTCATTTTGATGCTCATTCGCTTGTTATGAACAGTATTTCCTTCGTTTTGATGCATATTTCCTTCATTTCAATCCATATTTCCTTCATTTTAATGCTCATTCGCTTGTTATGATCAACATTTCATTCGTTTCGATGCATATTTCCTTAATTTTGATGCTTATTCGCTTTTTATGATCAACATTAGCTTCGTTTCGATGCATATTCCTTCATTTTGATGCTCATTCACTTGTTATGATCAACATTTCCTTCGTTTTGATGCATATTCCTTCATTATGATGCTCTTCGCTTGTTATGATCAACATTTCCTTCGTTTCAATGTGTATTTCCTTCATTTTGATGCTCATTCGCTTGTTATGATCAATATTTCCTTCGTTTTGATGAATATTCCTTTATCTTTGAGCTCATTCACTTGTTATAATCAACATTTCCTTCGGTTTGAATCATATTTCATTCATTTTGATGCTCATTCTCTCATTACGATCAACATTAACTTCATTTTGATGCTCATTCGCTTGTTATGATCAGGATTTCCTTCGTTTCGATGCATATTTCCTTCATTTCAATGGATATTTTCTTCATTTTGATGCTCATTCGCTTGTTTTGATCAACATTTCCTTCGTTTCGATGCATATTTCCTTCATTTCAATGCATATTTCTTTCATTTTGATGCTCATTCGCTTGTTATGATCAACATTTCCTTCGTTTCAATGCATATTCCTTCATTTTGAGACTCATTCGCTTATTATGATCAACATTTCCTTCGTTTTGATGCATTTTTCCTTCATTTGATTCTAATTCTCTTGTTACGATCAACATTTTTCATTCGTTTCGATGCATATTTATTTCATTTTGATGCTCATTCTCTCATTACAAACAACATTTCCTTCATTTTTATGATCATTCGGTTGTTACGATCAACATTTCCTTCGTTTCGTTGCATATTTCCTTCATTTTGATGCTCATTCGTTTGTTACGATCAACATTTCCTTCGTTTCGATTCATATTCCTTCATTTTGATGCTTATTCTCTCATTACGATCATTATTTCCTTTGGTTCAATGTATATTCCTTCATTTTGATGCTCATTCTCTCATTACAATCGATTTTCCTTCGTTTCGATGGATATTCCTTCATTTTGATGCTCATTCGCTTGTTATGATCAATATTTCCTTCGTTTTGATGTATATTCCTTCATGTTAATGCTCATTCGCTTGTTATAAACCACATTTCCTTAGTTTTGATGCATATTTATTTCATATTGATGCTCATTCTATAATTACCATCAACCTTTCCTTCATTTTGATTCTCATACGCTATTTATGATCAATATTTCCCCCGTTTTGGTGCATATTTCCTTTATCTTGATGCTCATTCGCTTGTTATGATCAACATTTCCTTTGTTTCGATGCATATTCCTTCATTTTGATGTTCATTCGCTTGTTATGATAAACATTTCCTTCGTTTTCATGCATATTCCTTCATTTTGATGCTCATTCGTTTGTTATGATCAATATTTCATTCGTTTCGATGTACATTTCAATCATTTTGATGCTCATTCTCTCATTACGATTATCATTTCCATCATTTTGTTGCTCATTCTCTTGTTATGATCAACATTTCCTTTGTTTTGATGCATATTCCTTCATTTTGATGCTTATTCGCTTGTTACGATCATTATTTCCTTCGTTTCGATGCATATTTCCTTCATTTTGATGCTCATTCGCCTGTTATGATCAATATTTCCTTCGTTTTGATGAATATTCCTTCATTTTTGTGCTCATTCGCTTGTTATAATCAACATTTCCTTCGTTTTGAATCATATTTCATTCATTTTGATGCTCATTCTCTCAATACGATCAACAATCACTTCATTTTGATGCTCATTCTCTTGTTATGATCAGGATTTCCTTCGTTTTGATGCATATTTCCTTCATTTCAATGCATATTTTCTTCATTTTGATGCTCATTCGCTTGTTATGATCAACATTTCCTTCATTTCGATGCATATTTCCTTTATTTCAATGCATATTTCTTTCATTTTGATGCTCATTCGCTTGTTATGATCAACATTTCCTTCGTTTCAATGCATATTCCTTCATTTTGATACTCATTCGCTTATTATGATCAATATTTCCTTCATTTTGATGCATTTTTCCTTCATTTGATTCTAATTCGCTTGTTATGATCAACATTTACTTCGTTTCGATATATATTTCTTTCATTTTGATGCTCATTCTCTCATTACGATCAACATTTCCTTCATTTTCATGATCATTTAGTTGTTACGATCAACATTTCCTTCGTGTCGTTGCATATTTCCTTCATTTTCATGCTCATTCGCTTGTTACGATCAATATTTCCTTCGTTTCGACGCATATTCCTTCATTTTGATGCTTATTCTCTCATTACGATCAACATTTCCTTCGTTTCGATGTATATTCCTTCATTTTGATGCTCATTCTCTCATTACTATCAACATTTCCTTCGTTTCAATGCATATTCCTTCATTTTGATGCTCATTCGCTTGTTATGATCAACATTTCCTTCGTTTTGATGCATATTCCTTCATGTTGTTGCTCATTCGCATGTTATAATCCACATTTCCTTCGTTTTGATGTATATTTATTTCATTTTGATGCTCATTCTATAATTACCATCAACATTTCCTTCATTTTGATTATCATTCGCTTGTTATGATCAATATTTCCCCCATTTTGGTGCATATTTCCTTCATCTTGATGCTCATTCGCTTGTTATGATCAACATTTCCTTAGTTTAGATACATATTTCCTTCATTTTGCTGCTTATTCTATCATTACGATCAACATTTTCTTCATTTTGATGCTCATTGGCTTGTTAAGATCATCATTTCCTTCGTTTTGATGCTCATTCGCTTTTTATGATCAACATTTCCTTCGTTTCGATGCATATTTCCTTCATTTTGATGCTCATTCGCTTGTTATGATCAACATTACCTTCGTTTCGATGCATATTCCTTCATTTTGATGCTCATTCACTTGTTATGATAAACATTTCCTTCGTTTTGATTCATATTCCTGCATTATGATGCTCATTCTCTTGTTATGATCAACATTTCATTCGTTTCAATGTATATTTCTTCATTTCGATGCTCATTCGCATTTTATGATCAATATTTCCTTCGTTTTGATGAATATTCTTTCATTTTTATGCTCATTCGTTTGTTATAATCAACATTTCCTTCGTTTCGATATATATTTCCTTCATTTTGGTGCTCATTCTCTAATTACGTTCAACATTTCATTTAATTTGATTCTCATTTGCTTGTTATGATCAACATTTCCTTTGTATTGATGCATATTTACTTATTTTGATGCTCATTCTCTTGTTATGATCAATATTTCCTTCGTTTCGATGCATATTTCCTTTATTTTGATGCTCATTTTCTTGCTATGATAAACATTTCCTTCGCTTCGATGCATATTTACTTTATTTTGATGCTCATTCTCTCATTACGATCAACATTTCCTTTATTTTGATGCTCATTAGCATGTTATGATCAACATTTCCTTCTTTTTGATGCATATTTCCTTAATTTTGATGCTCATTTTTCCATTACGATCAACATTCACTTCATTTTGATGCTCATTCGCTTGTTATGATCAGCATTTCCTTCGTTTTGATGCATATTTCCATCATTTCAATGCATTTTCCTTCATTTTAATGCTCATTCGCTTGTTATGATCAACATTTCCTTCGTTTCGATGCATATTTCCTTCATTTTGATGCTCATTCGCTTTTTATGATTAATATTTCCTTCGTTTTGATGCATATTCCTGCATTATGATGCTCATTCTCTTGTTATGATCAACATTTCCTTCGTTTCAATACATATTTCTTCATTTTGATGCTCATTCGCTTGTTATGATCACATTTCCTTCGTTTTGATGAATATTCTTTCATTTTTATGCTCATTCGTTTGTTATAATCAACATTTCCTTCGTTTCGATATATATTTCCTTCATTTTGGTGCTCATTCTCTAATTACATTCAACATTTCCTTTGATTTGATTCTCATTCGCTTGTTATGATCAACATTTCCTTCGTTTTGATGCATATTTACTTCATTTTGATGCTCATTCTCTTGTTATGATCAATATTTCCTTCGTTTCAATGCATATTTCCCTTATTTTGGTGCTCATTTGCTTGCTATGATCAATATTTCCTTCGTTTCGATGCATATTTACTTTATTTTGATGCTCATTCTCTCATTACGATCAACATTTCCTTTATTTTGATGCTCATTAGCATGTTATGATCAACATTTCCTTCTTTTTGATGCATATTTCCTTAATTTTGATGCTCATTTTTCCATTACGATCAACATTCACTTCATTTTGATGCTCATTCGCTTGTTATGATCAGCATTTCCTTCGTTTTGATGCATATTTCCTTCATTTCAATGCATTTTCCTTCATTTTAATGCTCATTCGCTTGTTATGATCAACATTTCCTTCGTTTCGATGCATATTTCCTTCATTTTGATGCTCATTCGCTTTTTATGATCAATATTTCCTTCGTTTTGATGCATATTCCTGCATTATGATGCTCATTCTCTTGTTATGATCAACATTTCCTTCGTTTCAATACATATTTCTTCATTTTGATGCTCATTCGCTTGTTATGATCAACATTTCCTTCGTTTTGATGAATATTCTTTCATTTTTATGCTCATTCGTTTGTTATAATCAACATTTCCTTCGTTTCGATATATATTTCCTTCATTTTGGTGCTCATTCTCTAATTACATTCAACATTTCCTTTGATTTGATTCTCATTCGCTTGTTATGATCAACATTTCCTTCGTTTTGATGCACATTTACTTCATTTTGATGCTCATTCTCTTGTTATGATCAATATTTCCTTCGTTTCGATGCATATTTCCCTTATTTTGGTGCTCATTTGCTTGCTATGATCAATATTTCCTTCGTTTCGATGCATATTTACTTTATTTTGATGCTCATTCTCTCATTACGATCAACATTTCCTTAATTTTGATGATCATTAGCATGTTATGATCAACATTTCCTTCTTTTTGATGCATATTTCCTTCATTTTGATGCTCATTCTTTCATTACGATCAACATTCACTTCATTTTGATGCTCATTCGCTTGTTATGATCAGCATTTCCTTCGTTTTGATGCATATTTCCTTCATTTCAATGCATATTTCCTTCATTTTAATGCTCATTCGCTTGTTATGATCAACATTTCCTTCATTTCGATGCATATTTCCTTCATTTTGATGCTCATTCGCTTTTTATGATCAACATTACCATCGTTCCGATGCATATTCCTTCAATTTGTTACTCATTCACTTGTTATGATCAACATTTCCTTCGTTTTGATGCATATTCCTTCATTATGATGCTCATTCTCTTGTTATGATCAACATTTCCTTCGTTTCAATGCGTATTTCCATAATTTTGATGCTCATTCGCTTGTTATGATCAATATTTCGTTAGTTTTGATGAATTTTCCTTCATTTTTGTGCTCATTCGCTTGTTATGATCAGGATTTCCTTCGTTTCGATGCATATTTCATTCATTTCAATGCATATATTCTTCATTTTGATGCTCATTCGCTTGTTATGATCAACATATCCTTCGTTTCGATGCATATTTTTTTCATTTCAATGCATATTTCTTTCATTTTGATGCTCATTCGCTTGTTATGATCAACATTTCCTTCGTTTCAATGCATATTCCTTCATTTTGATACTCATTCGCTTATTATGATCAACATTTCCTTCGTTTTGATGCATTTTTCCTTCATTTGATTCTAATTCGCTTTTTATGATCAACATTTCCTTCGTTTAGATGCATATTTCTTTCATTTTGATGCTCATTATCTCATTACGATCAACATTTTCTTTATTTTTATGATCATTCGGTTGTTACGATCAACATTTCCTTCGTTTCGTTGCATATTTCCTTCATTTTGATGCTCATTCACTTGTTACGATCAACATTTCCTTCATTTTGATGCTCATTCGCTTGTTAAGATCATCATTTCCTTCGTTTTGATGCTCATTCGCTTGTTATGATCAACATTTCCTTCGTTTCGATGCATATTTCCTTAATTTTGATGCTCATTCGCTTTTTATGATCAACATTACCTTCGTTTCGATGCATATTCCTTCAATTTGTTGCTCATTCACTTGTTATGATCAACATTTCATTCGTTTTGATGCATATTCCTTCATTATGATGCTCATTCGCTTGTTATGATCAACATTTCCTTCGTTTCAATGTGTATTCCCATCATTTTGATGCTCATTCGCTTGTTATGATCAATATTTCCTTTGTTTTGATGAATATTCCTTCATTTTTATGCTCATTCGCTGGTTATAATCAACATTTCCTTCGTTTTGAATCATATTCCATTCATTTTGATGCTCATTGTCTTATTACGATCAACATTAACTTCATTTTGATGCTCATTCGCTTGTTATGATCAGCATTTCCTTCGTTTCGATGCATATTTCCTTCATTTCAATGCATATTTTCTTTATTTTGATGCTCCTTCGCTTGTTATGATGAACATTTCCTTCGTTTCGATGCATATTTTTTTATTTCAATGCATATTTCTTTCATTTTGATGCTCATTCGCTTGTTATGATCAATATTTCCTTCGTTTCAATGCATATTCCTTCATTTTGATACTCATTCGCTTATTATGATCAATATTTCCTTCGTTTTGATGCATTTTTCATTCATTTGATTCTAATTCGCTTGTTATGATCAACATTTCCTTCGTTTAGATGCATATTTCTTTCATTTTGATGCTCATTATCTCATTACGATCAACATTTCCTTCATTTTTATTATCATTCGGTTGTTACGATCAACATTTCCTTCGTTTCGTTGCATATTTCCATCATTTTGATGCTCATTCACTTGTTACGATCAACATTTCCTTCGTTTCGACGCATATTCCTTCATTTTGATGCTTATTCTCTCATTACGATCAATATTTCCTTCGTTTCGATGTATATTCCTTCATTTTGATGCTCATTCTCTCATTACGATCAACATTTCCTTCATTTCGATGCATATTCCTTCAATTTGATGTTCATTCGCTTGTTATGATCAACATTTCCTTCGTTGTGATGCATATTCCTTCATGTTGATGCTCATTCGCTTGTTATAATCCACATTTCCTTTGTTTTGATGCATATTTTTTTCATTTTGATTCTCATTCGCTTGTTATGATCAATATTCCCCCGTTTTGGTGCATATTTCCTTCATCTTGATGCTCATTCGCTTGTTATGATCAACAATTCCTTTGTTTCGATGAATATTCCTTCATTTTGATGCTCATTCGCTTGTTATGATCAACATTTCCTTCGTTTTGATGCATATTCCTTTATGTTGATGCTAATTCGCTTGTTATAATCCACATTTCCTTCGTTTTGACGCACATTTATTTCATTTTGATGCTCATTCTATAATTACCATCAACATTTCCTTCATTTTGATTCTCATTCGCTTGTTATGATCAATATTTCCCCCGTTTTTGTGCATATTTCTTCATCTTGATGCTCATTCGTTTGTTATGATCAACTTTTCCTTAGTTTTGATGCATATTTCCTTCATTTTGCTGCTTATTCTATCATTATGATCAACATTTCCTTCATTTTGATGCTCATTCGCTTGTTAAGATCATCATTTCCTTCGTTTTGATTCTCATTCTCTTGTTATGATCAATATTTCCTTCGTTTTGATGCATATTTCCTTCATTTTGATGCTCATTCGCTTGTTATGATCAACATTACCTTCGTTTCGATGCATATTCCTTCATTTTGATGCTCATTCACTTGTTATGATCAACAATTCCTTCGTTTTGATTCATATTCCTGCATTATGATGCTCATTCTCTTGTTATGATCAACATTTCATTCGTTTTCAATGCATATTTCTTCATTTTGATGCTCATTCGCTTGTTATGATCAACATTTCCTTCGTTTTGATGAATATTCTTTCATTTTTTTGCTCATTCGTTTGTTATAATCAATATTTCCTTTTGTTTCGATATATATTTC
Organism: Pogostemon cablin; assembly: GCA_023678885.1. NCBI lineage: Eukaryota > Viridiplantae > Streptophyta > Magnoliopsida > Lamiales > Lamiaceae > Pogostemon > Pogostemon cablin. The sequence continues at coordinate 17,251,216 of CM042964.1, read as the reverse complement.
CTTCATTTTAGTGCTCATTCTCTAATTACGTTCAATATTTCCTTTAATTTGATTATCATTCGCTTGTTATGATAAACATTTCCTTCGTTTTGATGCATATTTACTTCATTTTGATGCTCATTCTCTTGTCATGATCAATATTTCCTTCGTTTCGATTCATATTTCCTTTATTTTCGATGCATATTTACTTTATTTTGATTCTCATTCTCTCATTATGATCAACATTTCCTTTATTTTGATGCTCATTAGCATGTTATGATCAACATTTCCTTCATTTTTATGTATATTTCCTTCATTTTGATGCTCATTCTTACATTACGATCAACATTCACTTCATTTTGATGCTCATTCGCTTGTTATGATCAGCATTTCCTTCGTTTTGATGCATATTTCCTTCATTTCAATGCATATTTCCTTCATTTGAATGCTCATTCGCTTGTTATGATCAACATTTCATTCGTTTCGATGCATATTTCCTTCATTTTGATGCTTATTCGCTTTTTATGATCAACATTAGCTTCGTTTCGATGCATATTCCTTCATTTTGATGCTCATTCACTTGTTATGATCAACATTTCCTTTGTTTTGATGCATATTCCTTCATTATGATGCTAATTCGCTTGTTATGATCAACATTTCCTTTGTTTCAATGTGTATTTCCTTCATTTTGATGCTCATTCGCTTGTTATGATCAATATTTCCTCCGTTTTGATGAATATTCCTTTATCTTTGTGCTCATTCGCTTGTTATAATCAACATTTCCTTCGTTTTGAATCATATTTCATTCATTTTGATGCTCATTCTCTCATTACGATCAACATTAACTTCATTTTGATGCTCATTCGCTTGTTATGATCAGGATTTCCTTCGTTTCGATGCATATTTCCTTCATTTCAATGCATATTTTCTTCATTTTGATGTTCATTCGCTTGTTATGATAAACATTTCCTTCGTTTCGATGCATATTTCCTTCATTTCAATGCATATTTCTTTCATTTTGATGCTCATTCGCTTTTTATGATCAACATTTCCTTCGTTTCAATGCATATTCCTTCGTTTTGAGACTCATTCGCTTATTATGATCAACATTTCCTTCGTTTTGATGCATTTTTCCTTCATTTGATTCTAATTCGCTTGTTACGATCAACATTTCATTCGTTTCGATGCATATTTCTTTCATTTTGATGCTCATTCTTTCATTACAAACAACATTTCCTTCATTTTTATGATCATTCGGTTGTTACCATCAACATTTCCTTCGTTTCGTTGCATATTTCCTACATTTTGTGCTCATTCGCTTGTTACGATCAACATTTCCTTCGTTTCGATGCATATTCCTTCATTTTGATGCTTATTCTCTCATTACGATCAACATTTCCTTTGGTTCAATGTATATTCCTTCATTTTGATGCTCATTCTCTCATTACGATAGACTTTCCTTCGTTTCGATGCATATTCCTTCATTTTGATGTTCATTCGCTTGTTATGATCAACATTTCCTTCGTTGTGATGCATATTCCTTCATGTTGATGCTCATTCGCTTGTTATAATCCACATTTCCTTCGTTTTGATGCATATTTTTTTCATTTTGATTCTCATTCGCTTGTTATGATCAATATTCCCCCGTTTTGGTGCATATTTCCTTCATCTTGATGCTCATTCGCTTGTTATGATCAACATTTCCTTTGTTTCGATGAATATTCCTTCATTTTGATGCTCATTCGCTTGTTATGATCAACATTTCCTTCCTTTTGATGCATATTCCTTTATGTTGATGCTCATTCGCTTGTTATAATCCACATTTCCTTCGTTTTGACGCACATTTATTTCATTTTGATGCTCATTCTATAATTACCATCAACATTTCCTTCATTTTGATTCTCATTCGCTTGTTATGATCAATATTTCCCCCGTTTTTGTGCATATTTCTTCATCTTGATGCTCATTCGTTTGTTATGATCAACTTTTCCTTAGTTTTGATGCATATTTCCTTCATTTCGCTGCTTATTCTATCATTATGATCAACATTTCCTTCATTTTGATGCTCATTCGCTTGTTAAGATCATCATTTCCTTCGTTTTGATTCTCATTCTCTTGTTATGATCAATATTTCCTTCGTTTCGACGCATATTTCCTTCATTTTGATGCTCATTCGCTTGTTATGATCAACATTACCTTCGTTTCGATGCATATTCCTTCATTTTGATGCTCATTCACTTGTTATGATCAACAATTCCTTCGTTTTGATTCATATTCCTGAATTATGATGCTCATTCTCTTGTTATGATCAACATTTCATTCGTTTTCAATGCATATTTCTTCATTTTGATGCTCATTTGCTTGTTATGATCAACATTTCCTTCGTTTTGATGAATATTCTTTCATTTTTTTGCTCATTCGTTTGTTATAATCAATATTTCCTTTTGTTTCGATATATATTTCCTTCATTTTAGTGCTCATTCTCTAATTACGTTCAATATTTCCTTTAATTTGATTATCATTCGCTTGTTATGATAAACATTTCCTTCGTTTTGATGCATATTTACTTCATTTTGATGCTCATTCTCTTGTCATGATCAATATTTCCTTCGTTTCGATGCATATTTCCTTTATTTTCGATGCATATTTACTTTATTTTGATTCTCATTCTCTAATTATGATCAACATTTCCTTTATTTTGATGCTCATTAGCATGTTATGATCAACATTTCCTTCATTTTTATGCATATTTCCTTCTTTTTGATGCTCATTCTTACATTACGATCAACATTCACTTCATTTTGATGCTCATTCGCTTGTTATGATCAGCATTTCCTTCGTTTTGATGCATATTTCCTTCATTTCAATGCATATTTCCTTCATTTGAATGCTCATTCGCTTGTTATGATCAACATTTCATTCGTTTCGATGCATATTTCCTTCATTTTGATGCTTATTCGCTTTTTATGATCAACATTAGCTTCGTTTCGATGCATATTCCTTCATTTTGATGCTCATTCACTTGTTATGATCAACATTTCCTTTGTTTTGATGCATATTCCTTCATTATGATGCTAATTCGCTTGTTATGATCAACATTTCCTTTGTTTCAATGTGTATTTCCTTCATTTTGATGCTCATTCGCTTGTTATGATCAATATTTACTCCGTTTTGATGAATATTCCTTTATCTTTGTGCTCATTCGCTTGTTATAAACAACATTTCCTTCGTTTTGAATCATATTTCATTCATTTTGATGCTCATTCTCTCATTACGATCAACATTAACTTCATTTTGATGCTTATTCGCTTGTTATGATCAGGATTTCCTTCGTTTCGATGCATATTTCCTTCATTTCAATGCATATTTTCTTCATTTTGATGTTCATTCGCTTGTTATGATCAACATTTCCTTCGTTTCGATGCATATTTCCTTCATTTCAATGCATATTTCTTTCATTTTGATGCTCATTCGCTTGTTATGATCAATATTTCCTTCGTTTCAATGCATATTCCTTCATTTTGAGACTCATTCGCTTATTATGATCAACATTTCCTTCGTTTTGATGCATTTTTCCTTCATTTGATTCTAATTCGCTTGTTATGATCAACATTTCATTCGTTTCGATGCATATTTCTTTCATTTTGATGCTCATTCTTTCATTACAAAGAACATTTCCTTCATTTTTATGATCATTCGGTTGTTACCATCAACATTTCCTTCGTTTCGTTGCATATTTCCTACATTTTGTGCTCATTCGCTTGTTACGATCAACATTTCCTTCGTTTCGATGCATATTCCTTCATTTTGATGCTTATTCTCTCATTACGATCAACATTTCCTTTGGTTCAATGTATATTCCTTCATTTTGATGCTCATTCTCTCATTACGATCGACTTTCCTTCGTTTCGATGCATATTCCTTCATTTTGATGTTCATTCGCTTGTTATGATCTACATTTCCTTCGTTGTGATGCATATTCCTTCATGTTGATGCTCATTCGCTTGTTATAATCCACATTTCCTTCGTTTTGATGCATATTTTTTTCATTTTGATTCTCATTCGCTTGTTATGATCAATATTCCCCCGTTTTGGTGCATATTTCCTTCATCTTGATGCTCATTCGCTTGTTATGATCAACATTTCCTTTGTTTCGATGAATATTCCTTCATTTTGATGTTCATTCGCTTGTTATGATCAACATTTCCTTCCTTTTGATGCATATTCCTTTATGTTGATGCTCATTCGCTTGTTATAATCCACATTTCCTTCGTTTTGACGCACATTTATTTCATTTTGATGCTCATTCTATAATTACCATCAACATTTCCTTCATTTTGATTCTCATTCGCTTGTTATGATCAATATTTCCCCCGTTTTTGTGCATATTTCTCCATCTTGATGCTCATTCGTTTGTTATGATCAACTTTTCCATAGTTTTGATACATATTTCCTTCATTTTGCTGCTTATTCTATCATTATGATCAACATTTCCTTCATTTTGATGCTCATTCGCTTGTTAAGATCATCATTTCCTTCGTTTTGATTCTCATTCTCTTGTTATGATCAACATTTCCTTCGTTTCGATGTATATTTCCTTCATTTTGATGCCATTCGCTTGTTATGATCAACATTACCTTCGTTTCGATGCATATTCCTTCATTTTGATGCTCATTCACTTGTTAAGATCAACAATTCCTTCGTTTTGATTCATATTCCTGCATTATGATGCTCATTCTCTTGTTATGATCAACATTTCATTCGTTTTCAATGCATATTTCTTCATTTTGATGCTCATTCGCTTGTTATGATCAACATTTCCTTCGTTTTGATGAATATTCTTTCATTTTTTTGCTCATTCGTTTGTTATAATCAATATTTCCATTGTTTCAATATATATTTCCTTCATTTTATTGCTCATTTTCTAATTACGTTCAATATTTCCTTTAATTTGATTCTCGTTCGCTTGTTATGATCAACATTTACTTCGTTTTGATGCATATTTACTTCATTTTGATGCTCATTCTCTTGTCATGATCAATATTTCCTTCGTTTCGATGCATATTTCCTTTATTTTCGATGCATATTTACTTTATTTTGATTCTCATTCTTTCATTATGATCAACATTTCCTTTATTTTGATGCTCATTAGCATGTTATGATCAACATTTCCTTCATTTTTATGCATATTTCCTTCATTTTGATGCTCATTCTTACATTACGATCAACATTCACTTCATTTTGATGCTCATTCGCTTGTTATGATCAGCATTTCCTTCGTTTTGATGCATATTTCCTTCATTTCAATGCATATTTCCTTCATTTTAATGCTCATTCGCTTGTTATGATCAACATTCCATTCGTTTCGATGCATATTTCCTTCATTTTGATGCTTATTCGCTTTTTATGATCAACATTAGCTTCGTTTCGATGCATATTCCTTCATTTTGATGCTCATTCACTTGTTATGATCAACATTTCCTTTGTTTTGATGCATATTCCTTCATTATGATGCTCATTCGCTTGTTATGATCAACATTTCCTTCGTTTCAATGTGTATTTCCTTCATTTTGATGCTCATTCGCTTGTTATGATGAATATTTCCTTCGTTTTGATGAATATTCCTTTATCTTTGTGCTCATTCGCTTGTTATAATCAACATTTCCTTCGTTTTGAATCATATTTCATTCATTTTGATGCTCATTCTCTCATTACGATCAACATTAACTTCATTTTGATGCTCATTCGCTTGTTATGATCAGGATTTCCTTCGTTTCGATGCATATTTCCTTCATTTAAATGCATATTTTCTTCATTTTGATGCTCATTCGCTTGTTATGATCAACATTTCCTTCGTTTCGATGCATATTTCCTTCATTTCAATGCACATTTCTTTCATTTTGATGCTCATTCGCTTGTTATGATCAACATTTCCTTCGTTTCAATGCATATTCCTTCATTTTGAGACTCATTCGCTTATTATGATCAACATTTCCTTCGTTTTGATGTATTTTTCCTTCATTTGATTCTAATTCGCTTGTTACGATCAACATTTCATTCGTTTCGATGCATATTTCTTTCATTTTGATGCTCATTCTCTCATTACAAACAACATTTCCTTCATTTTTATGATCATTCGGTTGTTACCATCAACATTTCCTTCGTTTCGTTGCATATTTCCTTCATTTTGATGCTCATTCGCTTGTTACGATCAACATTTCCTTCGTTTCGATGCATATTCCTTCATTTTGATGCTTATTCTCTCATTACGATCAACATTTCCTTTGGTTCAATGTATATTCCTTCATTTTGATGCTCATTCTCTCATTACGATCGACTTTCCTTCATTTTGATGCTCATTCGCTTGTTATGATCAACATTTCCTTCGTTTTGATGCATATTCCTTCATGTTAATGCTCATTCGCTTGTTATAATCCACATTTCCTTCGTTTTGATGCATATTTATTTCATATTGATGCTCATTCTATAATTACCATCAACCTTTCCTTCATTTTGATTCTCATACGCTATTTATGATCAATATTTCCCCCGTTTTGGTGCATATTTCCTTCATCTTGATGCTCATTCGCTTGTTATGATCAACATTTCCTTTGTTTCGATGCATATTCCTTCATTTTTATGTTCATTCGCTTGTTATGATAAACATTTCCTTCGTTTTCATGCATATTCCTGCATTTTGATGCTCATTCGCTTGTTATGATCAATATTTCCTTCGTTTCGATGTACATTTCCATCATTTTGATGCTCATTCTCTCATTACGATTATCATTTCCATCATTTTGTTGCTCATTCTCTTGTTATGATCAAAATTTCCTTTGTTTTGATGCATATTCCTTCTTTTTGATGCTTATTCGCTTGTTACGATCATTATTTCCTTCGTTTCGATGCATATTTCCTTCATTTTGATGCTCATTCGCTTGTTATGATCAATATTTCCTTCGTTTTGATGAATATTCCTTTATTTTTGTGCTCATTCGCTTGTTATAATCAACATTTCCTTCATTTTGAATCATATTTCATTCATTTTGATGCTCATTCTCTCATTACGATCAACATTCACTTCATTTTGATGCTCATTCTCTTGTTATGATCAGGATTTCCTTCGTTTAGATGCATATTTCCTTAATTTCAATGCATATTTTCTTCATTTTGATGCTCATTCGCTTGTTATGATCAATATTTCCTTCGTTTCGATGCATATTTCCTTCATTTCAATGCATATTTCTTTCATTTTGATGCTCATTCGCTTGTTATGATCAACATTTCCTTCGTTTCAATGCATATTCCTTCATTTTGATACTCATTCGCTTATTATGATCAACATTTCCTTCGTTTTGATGCATTTTCCTTCATTTGATTCTAATTCGCTTGTTATAATCAACATTTCCTTCGTTTCGATATATATTTCTTTCATTTTGATGCTCATTCTCTCATTACGATCAACATTTCCTTCATTTTTATGATCATTTGGTTGTTACGATCAACATTTCCTTCGTGTCGTTGCATATTTCCTTCATTTTCATGCTCATTCGCTTGTTACGATCAATATTTCCTTCGTTTCGACGCATATTCCTTCATTTTGATGCTTATTCTCTCATTACGATCAACATTTCCTTCGTTTCTATGTATATTCCTTCTATTTGATGCTCATTCTCTCATTACGATCAACATTTCCTTCGTTTCGATGCATATTCCTTCATTTTGATGCTCATTCGCTTGTTATGATCAACATTTCCTTCGTTTTGATGCATATTCCTTCATGTCGTTGCTCATTCGCATGTTATAATCCACATTTCCTTTGTTTTGATGTATATTTATTTCATTTTGATGCCCATTCTATAATTACCATCAACATTTCCTTCATTTTGATTCTCATTCGCTTGTTATGATCAATATTTCCCCCGTTTTGGTGCATATTTCCTTCATCTTGATGCTCATTCGCTTGTTATGATCAACATTTCCTTAGTTTTGATACATATTTCCTTCATTTTGCTGCTTATTCTCTCATTACGATCAACATTTCCTTCGTTTCTATGTATATTCCTTCATTTTGATGCTCATTCTCTCATTACGATCAACATTTCCTTCGTTTCGATGCATATTCCTTCATTTTGATGCTCATTCGCTTGTTATGATCAACATTTCCTTCGTTTTGATGCATATTCCTTCATGTTGTTGCTCATTCGCATGTTATAATCCACATTTCCTTTGTTTTGATATATATTTATTTCATTTTGATGCCCATTCTATAATTACCATCAACATTTCCTTCATTTTGATTCTCATTCGCTTGTTATGTTCAATATTTCCCCCGTTTTGGTGCATATTTCCTTCATCTTGATGCTCATTCGCTTGTTATGATCAACATTTTCTTAGTTTTGATACATATTTCCTTCATTTTGCTGCTTATTCTATCATTACGATCAACATTTCCTTCATTTTGATGCTCATTGGCTTGTTAAGATCATCATTTCCTTCGTTTTGATGCTCATTCGCTTGTTATGATCAACATTTCCTTCGTTTCGATGCATATTTCCTTCATTTTGATGCTCATTCGCTTGTTATGATCAACATTACCTTCGTTTCGATGCATATTCCTTCATTTTAATGCTCATTCACTTGTTATGATAAACATTTCCTTCGTTTTGATTCATATTCCTGCATTATGACGCTCATTCTCTTGTTATGATCAAAATTTCATTCGTTTCATTGCATATTTCTTCATTTCGATGCTCATTAGCTTGTTATGATCAATATTTCCTTCGTTTTGATGAATATTCTTTCATTTTTATGCTCATTCGTTTGTTATAATTAACATTTCCTTCGTTTCGATATATATTTCCTTCATTTTGGTGCTCATTCTCTAATTACGTTCAACATTTCCTTTAATTTGATTCTCATTCGCTTGTTATGATCAACATTTCCTTTGTATTGATGCATATTTACTTCATTTTGATGTTCATTCTCTTGTTATGATCAATATTTCCTTCGTTTCGATGCATATTTCCTTTATTTTGATGCTCATTTGCTTGCTATGATCAATATTTCCTTCGTTTCGATGCATATTTACTTTATTTTGATGCTCATTCTCTCATTACGATCAACATTTCCTTTATTTTGATGCTCATTAGCATGTTATGATCAACATTTCCTTCTTTTTGATGCATATTCCTTCATTTTGATGCTCATTCTTTCATTACGATCAACATTCACTTCATTTTGATGCTCATTCGCTTGTTATGATCAGCATTTCCTTCGTTTTGATGCATATTTCCTTCATTTCAATGCATATTTCCTTCATTTTAATGCTCATTCGCTTGTTATGATCAACATTTCCTTCGTTTCGATGCATATTTCCTTCATTTTGATGCTCATTCGCTTTTTATGATCAACATTATCATCGTTTCGATGCATATTCCTTCAATTTGTTGCTCATTCACTTGTTATGATCAACATTTCCTTCGTTTTGATGCATATTCCTTCATTATGATGTTCATTCTCTTGTTATGATCAACATTTCCTTCGTTTCAATGCGTATTTCCATCATTTTGATGCTCATTCGCTTGTTATGATCAATATTTCCTTCGTTTTGATGAATTTTCCTTCATTTTTGTGCTCATTCGCTTGTTATAATCAACATTTCCTTCGTTTTGAATCATATTTTATTCATTTTGATGCTCATTGTCTCATTACCTTCAACATTCACTTCATTTTGATGCTCATTCGCTTGTTATGATCAGGATTTCCTTCGTTTCGATGCATATTTCCTTCATTTCAATGCATATTTTCTTCATTTTGATGCTCCTTTGCTTGTTTTGATCAACATTTCCTTCGTTTCGATGCATATTTCTTTCATTTTGATGCTCATTCACTTGTTATGATCAACATTTCCTTCGTTTAAATGCATATTCCTTCATTTTGATACTCATTCGCTTATTATGATCAACATTTCCTTCGTTTTGATGCATTTTTCCTTCATTTGATTCTAATTCGCTTGTTATGATCAACATTTCCTTCGTTTAGATGCATATTTCTTTCATTTTGATGCTCTTTATCTCATTACGATCAACATTTCCTTCATTTTTATGATCATTCGGTTGTTACGATCAACATTTCCTTCGTTTCGTTGCATATTTCCTTCATTTTGATGCTCATTCACTTGTTACGATCAACATTTCCTTCGTTTCGATGCATATTCCTTCATTTTGATGCTTATTCTCTTACTACGATCAACATTTCCTTCGTTTCGATGTATATTCCTTCATTTTGATGCTCATTCTCTCATTACGATCAACATTTCCTTCGTTTCGATGCATATTCCTTCATTTTGATGCTCATTCGCTTGTTATGATCAACATTTCCTTCGTTTTGATGCATATTCCTTTATGTTGATGCTCATTTGCCTGTTATAATCCACATTTCCTTCGTTTTGATGCATATTTATTTCATTTTGATGCTCATTCTATAATTACGATCAACATTTCCTTCATTTTGATTCTCATTCGCTTGTTATGATCAATATTTCCCCCGTTTTGGTGCATATTTCCTTCATCTTGATGCTCATTCGCTTGTTATGATCAACATTTCGTTAGTTTTGATACATATTTCCTTCATTTTGCTGCTTATTCTATCATTACGATCAACATTTCCTTCATTTTGATGCTCATTCGCTTGTTAAGATCATCATTTCCTTCGTTTTGATGCTCATTCGCTTGTTATGATCAACATTTCCTTCGTTTCGATGCATATTTCCTTCATTTGATGCTCATTCGCTTTTTATGATCAACATTATCTTCGTTTCGATGCATATTCCTTCAATTTGTTGCTCTTCACTTGTTATGATCAACATTTCATTCGTTTTGATGCATATTCCTTCATTATGATGCTCATTCGCTTGTTATGATCAACATTTCCTTCGTTTCAATGTGTATTCCCATCATTTTGATGCTCATTCGCTTGTTATGATCAATATTTCCTTTGTTTTGATGAATATTCCTTCATTTTTATGCTCATTCGCTTGTTATAATCAACATTTCCTTCGTTTTGAATCATATTCCATGCATTTTGATGCTCATTGTTTTATTACGATCAACATTCACTTCATTTTGATGCTCATTCGCTTGTTATGATCAGCATTTCCTTCGTTTCGATGCATATTTCCTTCATTTCAATGCATATTTTCTTCATTTTGATGCTCCTTCGCTTGTTACGATGAACATTTCCTTCATTTCGATGCATATTTTTTCATTTCAATGCATATTTCTTTCATTTTGATGCTCATTCGCTTGTTATGATAAACATTTCCTTCGTTTCAATGCATATTCCTTCATTTTGATACTCATTCGCTTATTATGATCAATATTTCCTTCGTTTTGATGCATTTTTCATTCATTTGATTCTAATTCGCTTGTTATGATCAATATTTCCTTCGTTTAGATGCATATTTCTTTCATTTTGATGCTCATTATCTCATTACGATCAACATTTCCTTCATTTTTATGATCATTCGGTTGTTACGATCAACATTTCCTTCGTTTCGTTGCATATTTCCTTCATTTTGATGCTCATTCACTTGTTACGATCAACATTTCCTTCGTTTCGACGCATATTCCTTCATTTTGATGCTTATTCTCTCATTACGATCAATATTTCCTTCGTTTCAATGTATATTCCTTCATTTTGATGTTCATTCTCTCATTACGATCATCATTTCCTTCGTTTCGATGCATGTTCCTTCATTTTGATGTTCATTCGCTTGTTATGATCAACATTTCCTTCGTTGTGATGCATATTCCTTCATGTTGATGCTCATTCGCTTGTTATAATCCACATTTCCTTCGTTTTGATGCATATTTTTTTCATTTTGATTCTCATTCGCTTGTTATGATCAATATTCCCCCGTTTTGGTGCATATTTCCTTCATCTTGGTGCTCATTCGCTTGTTATGATCAACATTTCCTTTGTTTCGATGCATATTCCTTCATTTTGATGCTCATTCGCTTGTTATGATCAACATTTCCTTCGTTTTGATGCATATTCCTTTATGTTGATGCTCATTCGCTTGTTATAATCCACATTTCCTTCGTTTTGACGCACATTTATTTCATTTTGATGCTCATTCTATAATTACCATCAACATTTCCTTCATTTTGATTCTCATTCGCTTGTTAAGATCATCATTTCCTTCGTTTTGATGCTCATTCTCTTGTTATGATCAACATTTCCTTCGTTTCGATGCATATTTCCTTCATTTTGATGCTCATTCGCTTGTTATGATCAACATTACCTTCGTTTCGATGCATATTTCTTCATTTTGATGCTCATTCACTTGTTATGATCAACAATTCCTTCGTTTTGATTCTTATTCCTGCATTATGATGCTCATTCTCTTGTTATGATCAACATTTCATTCGTTTTCAATGCATATTTCTTCATTTTGATGCTCATTCGCTTGTTATGATCAATATTTCCTTCGTTTTGATGAATATTCTTTCATTTTTTTGCTCATTCGTTTGTTATAATCATCATTTCCTTTGTTTCGATATATATTTCCTTCATTTTAGTGCTCATTCTCTAATTACGTTCAATATTTCCTTTAATTTGATTCTCATTCGCTTGTTATGATCAACATTTCCTTCGTTTTGATGCATATTTACTTCATTTTGATGCTCATTCTCTTGTCATGATCAATATTTCTTTAGTTTCGATGCATATTTCCTTTATTTTCGATGCATATTTACTTTATTTTGATTCTCATTCTCTCATTACGATCAACATTTCCTTTATTTTGATGCTCATTAGCATGTTATGATCAATATTTCCTTCATTTTTATGCATATTTCCTTCATTTTGATGTTCATTCTTACATTACGATCAACATTCACTTCATTTTGATGCTCATTCGCTTGTTATGATCAGCATTTCCTTCGTTTTGATGCATATTTCATTCATTTCAATGCATATTTCCTTCATTTTAATGCTCATTCGCTTGTTATGATCAACATTTCATTCGTTTCGATGCATATTTCCTTCATTTTGATGCTTATTCACTTTTTATGATCAACATTAGCTTCGTTTCGATGTATATTCCTTCATTTTAATGTTCATTCACTTGTTATGATCAACATTTCCTTCGTTTTGATGCATATTCCTTCATTATGATGCTCATTCGCTTGTTATGATCAACATTTCCTTCGTTTTAATGTGTATTTCCTTCATTTTAATGCTCATTCGCTTGTTATGATCAATATTTCCTTCGTTTTGATGAATATTTCTTTATCTTTGTGCTCATTCGCTTGTTATAATCAACATTTCCTTCGTTTTGAATCATATTTCATTCATTTTGATGCTCATTCTCACATTACGATCAACATTAACTTCATTTTGATGCTCATTCGCTTGTTATGATCAGGATTTCCTTCGTTTCGATGCATATTTCCTTCATTTCAATGCATATTTTCTTCATTTTGATGCTCATTCGCTTGTTTTGATCCACATTTCCTTCGTTTCGATGCATATTTCCTTCATTTCAATGCATATTTCTTTCATTTTGATGCTCATTCGCTTGTTATGATCAACATTTCCTTCGTTTCAATGCATATTCCTTCATTTTGAGACTCATTCGCTTATTATGATCAACATTTCTTTCGTTTTGATGCATTTTTCCTTCATTTGATTCTAATTCGCTTGTTACGATCAACATTTCATTCGTTTCGATGCATATTTCTTTCATTTTGATGCTCATTCTCTCATTACAAACAACATTTACATCATTTTTATGATCATTCGGTTGTTACGATCAACATTTCCTTCGTTTCGTTGCATATTTCCTTCATTTTGATGCTCATTCGCTTGTTACGATCAACATTTCCTTCGTTTCGATGCATATTCCTGCATTTTGATGCTTATTCTCTCATTACGATCAACATTTCCTTTGGTTCAATGTATATTCCTTCATTTTGATGCTCATTCTCTCATTACGATCGACTTTCCTTCGTTTCGATGCATATTCCTTCGTTTTGATGCTCATTCGCTTGTTATGATCAACATTTTCTTCGTTTTGATGCATATTCCTTCATGTTAATGCTCATTCGCTTGTTATAATCCACATTTCTTTCGTTTTGATGCATATTTATTTCATATTGATGCTCATTCTATAATTACCATCAACCTTTCCTTCATTTTGATTCTCATACGCTATTTATGATCAATATTTCCTCCGTTTTGGTGCATATTTCCTTCATCTTGATGCTCATTCACTTGTTATGATCAACATTTCCTTTGTTTCGATGCATATTCCTTCATTTTGATGTTCATTCGCTTGTTATGATAAACATTTCCTTCGTTTTCATGCATATTCCTTCATTTTGATGCTCATTCGCTTGTTATGATCAATATTTCCTTAGTTTCGATGTACATTTCCATCATTTTGATGCTCATTCTCTCATTACGATTATCATTTCCATCATTTTGTTGCTCATTCTCTTGTTATGATCAACATTTCCTTTGTTTTGATGCATATTCCTTCATTTTGATGCTTATTCGCTTGTTACGATCATTATTTCCTTCGTTTCGATGCATATTTCCTTCATTTTGATGTTCATTCGCTTGTTATGATCAACATTACCTTCGTTTCATTGCATATTTCCTTCACTATGAAGCTCATTCTCTCATTACGATCAACATTTTCTTTGTTTTGATGCATATTCCTTCATTTTGATAATCATTCATCTTTTATGATCAACATTTCCTTCTTTTCTATGCATATTTCTTCATTTTGATGCTCATTCGCTTGTTATGATCAACATTTCCTTCCTTTTGATGAATATTCTTTCATTTTTATGCTTATTCGTTTGTTATAATTAACATTTCCTTCGTTTCGATATATATTTCCTTTATTTTGGTGCTCATTCTCTAATTACGTTCAACATTTCCTTTAATTTGATTCTCATTCGCTTGTTATGATCAACATTTCCTTCGTTTTGATGCATATTTAATTCATTTTGATGCTCATTCTCTTGTCATGATTAATATTTCCTTCGTTTCGATGCATATTTCCTTTATTTTCCATGCATATTTACTTTATTTTGATTCTCATTCTCTCATTACGATCAACATTTCCTTTATTTTGATGCTCATTAGCATGTTACGATCAATATTTCCTTCATTTTTATGCATATTTCCTTCATTTTTATGCTCATTCTTACATTACGATCAACATTCACTTCATTTTGATGCTCATTCGCATGTTATGATCAGCATTTCCTTCGTTTTGATGCATATTTCCTTCATTTCAATGCATATTTCCTTCATTTTAATGCTCATTCGCTTGTTATGATCAACATTTCATTCGTTTCGATGCATATTTCCTTCATTTTGATGCTTATTCACTTTTTATGATCAACATTAGCTTCGTTTCGATGCATATTCCTTCATTTTGATGCTCATTCACTTGTTATGATCAACATTTCCTTCGTTTTGATGCATATTCCTTCATTATGATGCTCATTCGCTTGTTATGATCAACATTTCCTTCGTTTCAATGTGTATTTCCTTCATTTTGATGCTCATTCGCTGGTTATGATCAATATTTCCTTCGTTTTGATGAATATTCCTTTATCTTTGTGCTCATTCGCTTGTTATAATCAACATTTCCTTCGTTTTGAATCATATTTCATTCATTTTGATGCTCATTCTCTCATTACGATCAACATTAACTTCATTTTGATGCTCATTCGCTTGTTATGATCAGGATTTCCTTCGTTTCGATGCATATTTCCTTCATTTCAATGGATATTTTCTTCATTTTGATGCTCATTCGCTTGTTTTGATCAACATTTCCTTCGTTTCGATGCATATTTCCTTCATTTCAATGCATATTTCTTTCATTTTGATGC
Source organism: Pogostemon cablin (assembly GCA_023678885.1). Lineage (NCBI taxonomy): Eukaryota > Viridiplantae > Streptophyta > Magnoliopsida > Lamiales > Lamiaceae > Pogostemon > Pogostemon cablin. The sequence goes on along the minus strand of CM042964.1, from coordinate 17,235,320 downwards.
TCATTCGCTTGTTATGATCAACATTTCCTTCGTTTCAATGCATATTCCTTCATTTTGAGACTCATTCGCTTATTATGATCAACATTTCCTTCGTTTTGATGCATTTTTCCTTCATTTGATTCTAATTCGCTTGTTACGATCAACATTTCATTCGTTTCGATGCATATTTCTTTCATTTTGATGCTCATTCTCTCATTACAAACAACATTTCCTTCATTTTTATGATCATTCGGTTGTTACGATCAACATTTCCTTCGTTTCGTTGCATATTTCCTTCATTTTGATGCTCATTCGCTTGTTACGATCAACATTTCCTTCGTTTCGATGCATATTCCTGCATTTTGATGCTTATTCTCTCATTACGATCAACATTTCCTTTGGTTCAATGTATATTCCTTCATTTTGATGCTCATTCTCTCATTACGATCGACTTTCCTTCGTTTCGATGCATATTCCTTCATTTTGATGCTCATTCGCTTGTTATGATCAACATTTCCTTCGTTTTGATGCATATTCCTTCATGTTAATGCTCATTCGCTTGTTATAATCCACATTTCCTTCGTTTTGATGCATATTTGTTTCATATTGATGCTCATTCTATAATTACCATCAACCTTTCCTTCATTTTGATTCTCATACGCTATTTATGATCAATATTTCCTCCGTTTTGGTGCATATTTCCTTCATCTTGATGCTCATTCACTTGTTATGATCAACATTTCCTTTGTTTCGATGCATATTCCTTCATTTTGATGTTCATTCGCTTGTTATGATAAACATTTCCTTCGTTTTCATGCATATTCCTTCATTTTGATGCTCATTCGCTTGTTATGATCAATATTTCCTTCGTTTCGATGTACATTTCCATCATTTTGATGCTCATTCTCTCATTAAGATTATCATTTCCATCATTTTGTTGCTCATTCTCTTGTTATGATCAACATTTCCTTTGTTTTGATGCATATTCCTTCATTTTGATGCTTATTCGCTTGTTACGATCATTATTTCCTTCGTTTCGATGCATATTTCCTTCATTTTGATGTTCATTCGCTTGTTATGATCAACATTACCTTCGTTTCATTGCATATTTCCTTCACTATGAAGCTCATTCTCTCATTACGATCAACATTTTCTTTGTTTTGATGCATATTCCTTCATTTTGATGCTCATTCATCTTTTATGATCAACATTTCCTCTTTTCTATGCATATTTCTTCATTTTGATGCTCATTCGCTTGTTATGATCAACATTTCCTTCCTTTTGATGAATATTCTTTCATTTTTATGCTTATTCGTTTGTTATAATTAACATTTCCTTCGTTTCGATATATATTTCCTTTATTTTGGTGCTCATTCTCTAATTACGTTCAACATTTCCTTTAATTTGATTCTCATTCGCTTGTTATGATCAACATTTCCTTCGTTTTGATGCATATTTAATTCTTTTTGATGCTCATTCTCTTGTCATGATCAATATTTCCTTCGTTTCGATGCATATTTCCTTTATTTTCCATGCATATTTACTTTATTTTGATTCTCATTCTCTCATTACGATCAACATTTCCTTTATTTTGATGCTCATTAGCATGTTACGATCAATATTTCCTTCATTTTTATGCATATTTCCTTCATTTTTATGCTCATTCTTACATTACGATCAACATTCACTTCATTTTGATGCTCATTCGCATGTTATGATCAGCATTTCCTTCGTTTTGATGCATATTTCCTTCATTTCAATGCATATTTCCTTCATTTTAATGCTCATTCGCTTGTTATGATCAACATTTCATTCGTTTCGATGCATATTTCCTTCATTTTGATGCTTATTCACTTTTTATGATCAACATTAGCTTCGTTTCGATGCATATTCCTTCATTTTGATGCTCATTCACTTGTTATGATCAACATTTCCTTCGTTTTGATGCATATTCCTTCATTATGATGCTCATTCGCTTGTTATGATCAACATTTCCTTCGTTTCAATGTGTATTTCCTTCATTTTGATGCTCATTCGCTGGTTATGATCAATATTTCCTTCGTTTTGATGAATATTCCTTTATCTTTGTGCTCATTCGCTTGTTATAATCAACATTTCCTTCGTTTTGAATCATATTTCATTCATTTTGATGCTCATTCTCTCATTATGATCAACATTAACTTCATTTTGATGCTCATTCGCTTGTTATGATCAGGATTTCCTTCGTTTCGATGCATATTTCCTTCATTTCAATGGATATTTTCTTCATTTTGATGCTCATTCGCTTGTTTTGATCAACATTTCCTTCGTTTCGATGCATATTTCCTTCATTTCAATGCATATTTCTTTCATTTTGATGCTCATTCGCTTGTTATGATCAACATTTCCTTCGTTTCAATGCATATTCCTTCATTTTGAGACTCATTCGCTTATTATGATCAACATTTCCTTCGTTTTGATGCATTTTTCCTTCATTTGATTCTAATTCGCTTGTTACGATCAACATTTCATTCGTTTCGATGCATATTTCTTTCATTTTGATGCTCATTCTCTCATTACAAACAACATTTCCTTCATTTTTATGATCATTCGGTTGTTACGATCAACATTTCCTTCGTTTCGTTGCATATTTCCTTCATTTTGATGCTCATTCGCTTGTTACGATCAACATTTCCTTCGTTTCGATGCATATTCCTGCATTTTGATGCTTATTCTCTCATTACGATCAACATTTCCTTTGGTTCAATGTATATTCCTTCATTTTGATGCTCATTCTCTCATTACGATCGACTTTCCTTCGTTTCGATGCATATTCCTTCATTTTGATGCTCATTCGCTTGTTATGATCAACATTTCCTTCGTTTTGATGCATATTCCTTCATGTTAATGCTCATTCGCTTGTTATAATCCACATTTCCTTCGTTTTGATGCATATTTGTTTCATATTGATGCTCATTCTATAATTACCATCAACCTTTCCTTCATTTTGATTCTCATACGCTATTTATGATCAATATTTCCTCCGTTTTGGTGCATATTTCCTTCATCTTGATGCTCATTCACTTGTTATGATCAACATTTCCTTTGTTTCGATGCATATTCCTTCATTTTGATGTTCATTCGCTTGTTATGATAAACATTTCCTTCGTTTTCATGCATATTCCTTCATTTTGATGCTCATTCGCTTGTTATGATCAATATTTCCTTCGTTTCGATGTACATTTCCATCATTTTGATGCTCATTCTCTCATTATGATTATCATTTCCATCATTTTGTTGCTCATTCTCTTGTTATGATCAACATTTCCTTTGTTTTGATGCATATTCCTTCATTTTGATGCTTATTCGCTTGTTACGATCATTATTTCCTTCGTTTCGATGCATATTTCCTTCATTTTGATGTTCATTCGCTTGTTATGATCAACATTACCTTCGTTTCATTGCATATTTCCTTCACTATGAAGCTCATTCTCTCATTACGATCAACATTTTCTTTGTTTTGATGCATATTCCTTCATTTTGATGCTCATTCATCTTTTATGATCAACATTTCCTCTTTTCTATGCATATTTCTTCATTTTGATGCTCATTCGCTTGTTATGATCAACATTTCCTTCCTTTTGATGAATATTCTTTCATTTTTATGCTTATTCGTTTGTTATAATTAACATTTCCTTCGTTTCGATATATATTTCCTTTATTTTGGTGCTCATTCTCTAATTACGTTCAACATTTCCTTTAATTTGATTCTCATTCGCTTGTTATGATCAACATTTCCTTCGTTTTGATGCATATTTAATTCATTTTGATGCTCATTCTCTTGTCATGATCAATATTTCCTTCGTTTCGATGCATATTTCCTTTATTTTCCATGCATATTTACTTTATTTTGATTCTCATTCTCTCATTACGATCAACATTTCCTTTATTTTGATGCTCATTAGCATGTTACGATCAATATTTCCTTCATTTTTATGCATATTTCCTTCATTTTTATGCTCATTCTTACATTACGATCAACATTCACTTCATTTTGATGCTCATTCGCATGTTATGATCAGCATTTCCTTCGTTTTGATGCATATTTCCTTCATTTCAATGCATATTTCCTTCATTTTAATGCTCATTCGCTTGTTATGATCAACATTTCATTCGTTTCGATGCATATTTCCTTCATTTTGATGCTTATTCACTTTTTATGATCAACATTAGCTTCGTTTCGATGCATATTCCTTCATTTTGATGCTCATTCACTTGTTATGATCAACATTTCCTTCGTTTTGATGCATATTCCTTCATTATGATGCTCATTCGCTTGTTATGATCAACATTTCCTTCGTTTCAATGTGTATTTCCTTCATTTTGATGCTCATTCGCTGGTTATGATCAATATTTCCTTCGTTTTGATGAATATTCCTTTATCTTTGTGCTCATTCTCTTGTTATAATCAACATTTCCTTCGTTTTGAATCATATTTCATTCATTTTGATGCTCATTCTCTCATTATGATCAACATTAACTTCATTTTGATGCTCATTCGCTTGTTATGATCAGGATTTCCTTCGTTTCGATGCATATTTCCTTCATTTCAATGGATATTTTCTTCATTTTGATGCTCATTCGCTTGTTTTGATCAACATTTCCTTCGTTTCGATGCATATTTCCTTCATTTCAATGCATATTTCTTTCATTTTGATGCTCATTCGCTTGTTATGATCAACATTTCCTTCGTTTCAATGCATATTCCTTCATTTTGAGACTCATTCGCTTATTATGATCAACATTTCCTTCGTTTTGATGCATTTTTCCTTCATTTGATTCTAATTCGCTTGTTACGATCAACATTTCATTCGTTTCGATGCATATTTCTTTCATTTTGATGCTCATTCTCTCATTACAAACAACATTTCCTTCATTTTTATGATCATTCGGTTGTTACGATCAACATTTCCTTCGTTTCGTTGCATATTTCCTTCATTTTGATGCTCATTCGCTTGTTACGATCAACATTTCCTTCGTTTCGATGCATATTCCTGCATTTTGATGCTTATTCTCTCATTACGATCAACATTTCCTTTGGTTCAATGTATATTCCTTCATTTTGATGCTCATTCTCTCATTACGATCGACTTTCCTTCGTTTCGATGCATATTCCTTCATTTTGATGCTCATTCGCTTGTTATGATCAACATTTTCTTCGTTTTGATGCATATTCCTTCATGTTAATGCTCATTCGCTTGTTATAATCCACATTTCTTTCGTTTTGATGCATATTTATTTCATATTGATGCTCATTCTATAATTACCATCAACCTTTCCTTCATTTTGATTCTCATACGCTATTTATGATCAATATTTCCTCCGTTTTGGTGCATATTTCCTTCATCTTGATGCTCATTCACTTGTTATGATCAACATTTCCTTTGTTTCGATACATATTCCTTCATTTTGATGTTCATTCGCTTGTTATGATAAACATTTCCTTCGTTTTCATGCATATTCCTTCATTTTGATGCTCATTCGCTTGTTATGATCAATATTTCCTTAGTTTCGATGTACATTTCCATCATTTTGATGCTCATTCTCTCATTACGATTATCATTTCCATCATTTTGTTGCTCATTCTCTTGTTATGATCAACATTTCCTTTGTTTTGATGCATATTCCTTCATTTTGATGCTTATTCGCTTGTTACGATCATTATTTCCTTCGTTTCGATGCATATTTCCTTCATTTTGATGTTCATTCGCTTGTTATGATCAACATTACCTTCGTTTCATTGCATATTTCCTTCACTATGAAGCTCATTCTCTCATTACGATCAACATTTTCTTTGTTTTGATGCATATTCCTTCATTTTGATACTCATTCATCTTTTATGATCAACATTTCCTTCTTTTCTATGCATATTTCTTCATTTTGATGCTCATTCGCTTGTTATGATCAACATTTCCTTCCTTTTGATGAATATTCTTTCATTTTTATGCTTATTCGTTTGTTATAATTAACATTTCCTTCGTTTCGATATATATTTCCTTTATTTTGGTGCTCATTCTCTAATTACGTTCAACATTTCCTTTAATTTGATTCTCATTCGCTTGTTATGATCAACATTTCCTTCGTTTTGATGCATATTTAATTCATTTTGATGCTCATTCTCTTGTCATGATTAATATTTCCTTCGTTTCGATGCATATTTCCTTTATTTTCCATGCATATTTACTTTATTTTGATTCTCATTCTCTCATTACGATCAACATTTCCTTTATTTTGATGCTCATTAGCATGTTACGATCAATATTTCCTTCATTTTTATGCATATTTCCTTCATTTTTATGCTCATTCTTACATTACGATCAACATTCACTTCATTTTGATGCTCATTCGCACGTTATGATCAGCATTTCCTTCGTTTTGATGCATATTTCCTTCATTTCAATGCATATTTCCTTCATTTTAATGCTCATTCGCTTGTTATGATCAACATTTCATTCGTTTCGATGCATATTTCCTTCATTTTGATGCTTATTCACTTTTTATGATCAACATTAGCTTCGTTTCGATGCATATTCCTTCATTTTGATGCTCATTCACTTGTTATGATCAACATTTCCTTCGTTTTGATGCATATTCCTTCATTATGATGCTCATTCGCTTGTTATGATCAACATTTCCTTCGTTTCAATGTGTATTTCCTTCATTTTGATGCTCATTCGCTGGTTATGATCAATATTTCCTTCGTTTTGATGAATATTCCTTTATCTTTGTGCTCATTCGCTTGTTATAATCAACATTTCCTTCGTTTTGAATCATATTTCATTCATTTTGATGCTCATTCTCTCATTACGATCAACATTAACTTCATTTTGATGCTCATTCGCTTGTTATGATCAGGATTTCCTTCGTTTCGATGCATATTTCCTTCATTTCAATGGATATTTTCTTCATTTTGATGCTCATTCGCTTGTTTTGATCAACATTTCCTTCGTTTCGATGCATATTTCCTTCATTTCAATGCATATTTCTTTCATTTTGATGCTCATTCGCTTGTTATGATCAACATTTCCTTCGTTTCAATGCATATTCCTTCATTTTGAGACTCATTCGCTTATTATGATCAACATTTCCTTCGTTTTGATGCATTTTTCCTTCATTTGATTCTAATTCGCTTGTTACGATCAACATTTCATTCGTTTCGATGCATATTTCTTTCATTTTGATGCTCATTCTCTCATTACAAACAACATTTCCTTCATTTTTATGATCATTCGGTTGTTACGATCAACATTTCCTTCGTTTCGTTGCATATTTCCTTCATTTTGATGCTCATTCGCTTGTTACGATCAACATTTCCTTCGTTTCGATGCATATTCCTGCATTTTGATGCTTATTCTCTCATTACGATCAACATTTCCTTTGGTTCAATGTATATTCCTTCATTTTGATGCTCATTCTCTCATTACGATCGACTTTCCTTCGTTTCGATGCATATTCCTTCATTTTGATGCTCATTCGCTTGTTATGATCAACATTTCCTTCGTTTTGATGCATATTCCTTCATGTTAATGCTCATTCGCTTGTTATAATCCACATTTCCTTCGTTTTGATGCATATTTGTTTCATATTGATGCTCATTCTATAATTACCATCAACCTTTCCTTCATTTTGATTCTCATACGCTATTTATGATCAATATTTCCTCCGTTTTGGTGCATATTTCCTTCATCTTGATGCTCATTCACTTGTTATGATCAACATTTCCTTTGTTTCGATGCATATTCCTTCATTTTGATGTTCATTCGCTTGTTATGATAAACATTTCCTTCGTTTTCATGCATATTCCTTCATTTTGATGCTCATTCGCTTGTTATGATCAATATTTCCTTCGTTTCGATGTACATTTCCATCATTTTGATGCTCATTCTCTCATTAAGATTATCATTTCCATCATTTTGTTGCTCATTCTCTTGTTATGATCAACATTTCCTTTGTTTTGATGCATATTCCTTCATTTTGATGCTTATTCGCTTGTTACGATCATTATTTCCTTCGTTTCGATGCATATTTCCTTCATTTTGATGTTCATTCGCTTGTTATGATCAACATTACCTTCGTTTCATTGCATATTTCCTTCACTATGAAGCTCATTCTCTCATTACGATCAACATTTTCTTTGTTTTGATGCATATTCCTTCATTTTGATGCTCATTCATCTTTTATGATCAACATTTCCTCTTTTCTATGCATATTTCTTCATTTTGATGCTCATTCGCTTGTTATGATCAACATTTCCTTCCTTTTGATGAATATTCTTTCATTTTTATGCTTATTCGTTTGTTATAATTAACATTTCCTTCGTTTCGATATATATTTCCTTTATTTTGGTGCTCATTCTCTAATTACGTTCAACATTTCCTTTAATTTGATTCTCATTCGCTTGTTATGATCAACATTTCCTTCGTTTTGATGCATATTTAATTCATTTTGATGCTCATTCTCTTGTCATGATCAATATTTCCTTCGTTTCGATGCATATTTCCTTTATTTTCCATGCATATTTACTTTATTTTGATTCTCATTCTCTCATTACGATCAACATTTCCTTTATTTTGATGCTCATTAGCATGTTACGATCAATATTTCCTTCATTTTTATGCATATTTCCTTCATTTTTATGCTCATTCTTACATTACGATCAACATTCACTTCATTTTGATGCTCATTCGCATGTTATGATCAGCATTTCCTTCGTTTTGATGCATATTTCCTTCATTTCAATGCATATTTCCTTCATTTTAATGCTCATTCGCTTGTTATGATCAACATTTCATTCGTTTCGATGCATATTTCCTTCATTTTGATGCTTATTCACTTTTTATGATCAACATTAGCTTCGTTTCGATGCATATTCCTTCATTTTGATGCTCATTCACTTGTTATGATCAACATTTCCTTCGTTTTGATGCATATTCCTTCATTATGATGCTCATTCGCTTGTTATGATCAACATTTCCTTCGTTTCAATGTGTATTTCCTTCATTTTGATGCTCATTCGCTGGTTATGATCAATATTTCCTTCGTTTTGATGAATATTCCTTTATCTTTGTGCTCATTCGCTTGTTATAATCAACATTTCCTTCGTTTTGAATCATATTTCATTCATTTTGATGCTCATTCTCTCATTACGATCAACATTAACTTCATTTTGATGCTCATTCGCTTGTTATGATCAGGATTTCCTTCGTTTCGATGCATATTTCCTTCATTTCAATGGATATTTTCTTCATTTTGATGCTCATTCGCTTGTTTTGATCAACATTTCCTTCGTTTCGATGCATATTTCCTTCATTTCAATGCATATTTCTTTCATTTTGATGCTCATTCGCTTGTTATGATCAACATTTCCTTCGTTTCAATGCATATTCCTTCATTTTGAGACTCATTCGCTTATTATGATCAACATTTCCTTCGTTTTGATGCATTTTTCCTTCATTTGATTCTAATTCGCTTGTTACGATCAACATTTCATTCGTTTCGATGCATATTTCTTTCATTTTGATGCTCATTCTCTCATTACAAACAACATTTCCTTCATTTTTATGATCATTCGGTTGTTACGATCAACATTTCCTTCGTTTCGTTGCATATTTCCTTCATTTTGATGCTCATTCGCTTGTTACGATCAACATTTCCTTCGTTTCGATGCATATTCCTGCATTTTGATGCTTATTCTCTCATTACGATCAACATTTCCTTTGGTTCAATGTATATTCCTTCATTTTGATGCTCATTCTCTCATTACGATCGACTTTCCTTCGTTTCGATGCATATTCCTTCATTTTGATGCTCATTCGCTTGTTATGATCAACATTTCCTTCGTTTTGATGCATATTCCTTCATGTTAATGCTCATTCGCTTGTTATAATCCACATTTCCTTCGTTTTGATGCATATTTGTTTCATATTGATGCTCATTCTATAATTACCATCAACCTTTCCTTCATTTTGATTCTCATACGCTATTTATGATCAATATTTCCTCCGTTTTGGTGCATATTTCCTTCATCTTGATGCTCATTCACTTGTTATGATCAACATTTCCTTTGTTTCGATGCATATTCCTTCATTTTGATGTTCATTCGCTTGTTATGATAAACATTTCCTTCGTTTTCATGCATATTCCTTCATTTTGATGCTCATTCGCTTGTTATGATCAATATTTCCTTCGTTTCGATGTACATTTCCATCATTTTGATGCTCATTCTCTCATTAAGATTATCATTTCCATCATTTTGTTGCTCATTCTCTTGTTATGATCAACATTTCCTTTGTTTTGATGCATATTCCTTCATTTTGATGCTTATTCGCTTGTTACGATCATTATTTCCTTCGTTTCGATGCATATTTCCTTCATTTTGATGTTCATTCGCTTGTTATGATCAACATTACCTTCGTTTCATTGCATATTTCCTTCACTATGAAGCTCATTCTCTCATTACGATCAACATTTTCTTTGTTTTGATGCATATTCCTTCATTTTGATGCTCATTCATCTTTTATGATCAACATTTCCTCTTTTCTATGCATATTTCTTCATTTTGATGCTCATTCGCTTGTTATGATCAACATTTCCTTCCTTTTGATGAATATTCTTTCATTTTTATGCTTATTCGTTTGTTATAATTAACATTTCCTTCGTTTCGATATATATTTCCTTTATTTTGGTGCTCATTCTCTAATTACGTTCAACATTTCCTTTAATTTGATTCTCATTCGCTTGTTATGATCAACATTTCCTTCGTTTTGATGCATATTTAATTCATTTTGATGCTCATTCTCTTGTCATGATCAATATTTCCTTCGTTTCGATGCATATTTCCTTTATTTTCCATGCATATTTACTTTATTTTGATTCTCATTCTCTCATTACGATCAACATTTCCTTTATTTTGATGCTCATTAGCATGTTACGATCAATATTTCCTTCATTTTTATGCATATTTCCTTCATTTTTATGCTCATTCTTACATTACGATCAACATTCACTTCATTTTGATGCTCATTCGCATGTTATGATCAGCATTTCCTTCGTTTTGATGCATATTTCCTTCATTTCAATGCATATTTCCTTCATTTTAATGCTCATTCGCTTGTTATGATCAACATTTCATTCGTTTCGATGCATATTTCCTTCATTTTGATGCTTATTCACTTTTTATGATCAACATTAGCTTCGTTTCGATGCATATTCCTTCATTTTGATGCTCATTCACTTGTTATGATCAACATTTCCTTCGTTTTGATGCATATTCCTTCATTATGATGCTCATTCGCTTGTTATGATCAACATTTCCTTCGTTTCAATGTGTATTTCCTTCATTTTGATGCTCATTCGCTGGTTATGATCAATATTTCCTTCGTTTTGATGAATATTCCTTTATCTTTGTGCTCATTCGCTTGTTATAATCAACATTTCCTTCGTTTTGAATCATATTTCATTCATTTTGATGCTCATTCTCTCATTATGATCAACATTAACTTCATTTTGATGCTCATTCGCTTGTTATGATCAGGATTTCCTTCGTTTCGATGCATATTTCCTTCATTTCAATGGATATTTTCTTCATTTTGATGCTCATTCGCTTGTTTTGATCAACATTTCCTTCGTTTCGATGCATATTTCCTTCATTTCAATGCATATTTCTTTCATTTTGATGCTCATTCGCTTGTTATGATCAACATTTCCTTCGTTTCAATGCATATTCCTTCATTTTGAGACTCATTCGCTTATTATGATCAACATTTCCTTCGTTTTGATGCATTTTTCCTTCATTTGATTCTAATTCGCTTGTTACGATCAACATTTCATTCGTTTCGATGCATATTTCTTTCATTTTGATGCTCATTCTCTCATTACAAACAACATTTCCTTCATTTTTATTATCATTCGGTTGTTACGATCAACATTTCCTTCGTTTCGTTGCATATTTCCTTCATTTTGATGCTCATTCGCTTGTTACGATCAACATTTCCTTCGTTTCGATGCATATTCCTGCATTTTGATGCTTATTCTCTCATTACGATCAACATTTCCTTTGGTTCAATGTATATTCCTTCATTTTGATGCTCATTCTCTCATTACGATCGACTTTCCTTCGTTTCGATGCATATTCCTTCATTTTGATGCTTATTCGCTTGTTATGATCAACATTTCCTTCGTTTTGATGCATATTCCTTCATGTTAATGCTCATTCGCTTGTTATAATCCACATTTCCTTCGTTTTGATGCATATTTGTTTCATATTGATGCTCATTCTATAATTACCATCAACCTTTCCTTCATTTTGATTCTCATACGCTATTTATGATCAATATTTCCTCCGTTTTGGTGCATATTTCCTTCATCTTGATGCTCATTCACTTGTTATGATCAACATTTCCTTTGTTTCGATGCATATTCCTTCATTTTGATGTTCATTCGCTTGTTATGATAAACATTTCCTTCGTTTTCATGCATATTCCTTCATTTTGATGCTCATTCGCTTGTTATGATCAATATTTCCTTCGTTTCGATGTACATTTCCATCATTTTGATGCTCATTCTCTCATTACGATTATCATTTCCATCATTTTGTTGCTCATTCTCTTGTTATGATCAACATTTCCTTTGTTTTGATGCATATTCCTTCATTTTGATGCTTATTCGCTTGTTACGATCATTATTTCCTTCGTTTCGATGCATATTTCCTTCATTTTGATGTTCATTCGCTTGTTATGATCAACATTACCTTCGTTTCATTGCATATTTCCATCACTATGAAGCTCATTCTCTCATTACGATCAACATTTTCTTTGTTTTGATGCATATTCCTTCATTTTGATGCTCATTCATCTTTTATGATCAACATTTCCTCTTTTCTATGCATATTTCTTCATTTTGATGCTCATTCGCTTGTTATGATCAACATTTCCTTCCTTTTGATGAATATTCTTTCATTTTTATGCTTATTCGTTTGTTATAATTAACATTTCCTTCGTTTCGATATATATTTCCTTTATTTTGGTGCTCATTCTCTAATTACGTTCAACATTTCCTTTAATTTGATTCTCATTCGCTTATTATGATCAACATTTCCTTCGTTTTGATGCATATTTAATTCATTTTGATGCGCATTCTCTTGTCATTATCAATATTTCCTTCGTTTCGATGCATATTTCCTTTATTTTCGATGCATATTTACTTTATTTTGATTCTCATTCTCTCATTACGATCAACATTTCCTTTATTTTGATGCTCATTAGCATGTTATGATCAATATTTCCTTCATTTTTATGCATATTTCTATAATATCTTAGTTCAACTAGTTTTTTTTTTAGAAAGCCCAAAACCTATTTATTTATTTTTATAGCCCAAAAGGCCAGCCCAATTAAGCCCAACTAGATTTTTTTTAGAAAGCCCAAAACCTATTTATTTATTTTTATAGCCCAAAAGGCCAGCCCAATCAAGCCCAACTAGATTTTTTTAGAAAGCCCAAACTTATTTATTTATTTATTTTGTGGCCCAAAGTTTCAGCCCACTTAAATGGCCTGATATATAATTAGAAAGGCTAAAGTTAAAAAAAAAAAAAGAGAGAAGAACGGGAGAAGAAAAGCAAAAGAGGGGAAAGAAAAGAGTGAAGAGGAGAAACCCTTGTTGATCAAATTCTCCCTTACAACCCTCATCCTAGGTGGTTTTTAAGTTGTTTTGAGGTAAGTGGTGTGTGAATTAAGCTTCCTTCTTCCATGATTTTGTAATTTTGTGGGGTTTTTCTTTTTGGTATGTGGGTAATTTGCAGACTGTTCGAACTGATTTTGACATAGCTATTACCCTCGAAAGTTTGCAAACTTAATTTCTGTACGTAGCTGAACTCGTTAGCTTTCCGTAGCCACTTGAAACGCCTCAATCCGATTATTCTACAATTAGTTATGATTTTTCTCGTAAACTGCCGCTAGCTGGAAAATTTCAGAATTTTTATGTCGAATTCAAACTTATTTTCTATCGTTTCGTTTAGTTAATCTATTGAAACGGTTATATGGGATTGGGAACTGATGTTAAAGAGTTACATGCCATTTTTATTTAATATCGACTCGTTCGAACTCGATTAGGATTTGTTTTTAGCAATGAAAGGGATGTTAAAGCTAATAGTTAGTTATATTTAATTTGTCTTTAATTGCTCATCTCCTTTCTAGGTAAAGAACCATCGACGAAGGGCAAGGGACCGACTTCAGATTCCGGAGAGAGTTAATCACTTCCTTGTGAGTTGATAATTCGGGAACGCCTTCTCTTGTGGGAAGTGTGGACCCTCGATAAATGTGCATTTATTTTAGTTTTAGTTAATTGATAAGAAATTATTTGGTATTATGTTATGTGGTAAAGAGCCTGATTGGCTCGATTGCTCTGGTTAGAGTCATGTTAGCCATTTTATGAGTATTATTGATTTCTGGTTATTCTTGTGTGCCAATTAAGACTCTAACTTGAGTTGTTATTTATCTTATGATGCACATGCATATGTATGCCTGGTACCAAGGTTAAGTAGCCCGAATTGGTCACGGTTCGGGTGAGTTGGAGCGACATTGATTAAGTAGCCCGAATTGTCGCGGTTCGGGTGAGTTAGAGTGACAACCAAGTTGCCCGTGATTGGCAAACCTGGGTGAGTTAGATCTAACGGGGCACCTGTCCATTTGCCAAATACTGATACTCTGGAGGGTGATCGTTAGATGAATCAGTCTATTATAGGCTCAGTCAACGTCACCGGTGTGGGACATGCATGTCATATATGTTTATATGTTTGATCATTTCAAGTATTCACGTCGATATTGAATTGTGAACTTTAGCACTTGGCGTATTGAGAAAGAATATTAATGTGCATTTTATCTAGAGTAACGGTGACGGGCTTGGACTGTCTCTCGACGGAGAGCTCAGTTCGAGGAGGATATTGACTACCCACGCGTCTTTTATGTGATAACATGTTGCTTGAACTAATTGTGTTATTCATAAATGTGCACTAAGGTTTTTATTTTCATTAATATGTACACTGAGTGAGAATAATTATTGTGGGACGAATTGTGGGATTTTATGTTATGAACCGCGAGTGGGAGTACATGCTTCGTATAAGGGTCGGGGTGACCGGCTTATCACCTCACTGAGCTAGTGGTTTTGCTCACCCCCCATCATTCTTTCCTTTTCAGGCTGTTGATATCATTTTGGTTGGAGGTTTGCCTATCGTTTGCTCATCATCCAATCCGTGTTTTGGGTACTTTCTCTTTTATGTAAATTGACGGATTCATTGGCGAGATTGTATAGTTTATATTTGGTGACCCCCTTGATGTTCTTTTTGTACCTTCGCGATGTTATATCGTTCATGTATATTTTCTTTAAACTAAGTTACACCGTTGAATTTTGTACCTTTGTAAATCCTTGTTGATACTTTATGAGATGATGTCCTCGGGTTGTACCCGTTGTTATCAGTTGTTCAGTTCTACAGGTACTTGATAGCAAGCCTTACGTTTTCTATAAACTTTGTGGAGTGGAGTGCACCCATTCTGTGAAATTTATGGTTAACGTGGCGGTTGTCGCGCTTTGTCTGGGGTCGGGGTGTGACAACTTTCTTGGTATCAGAGCCTGGTTTTATGATTCTCATTCTTTTTGTGTCAAGCCAATGAGTCCAACTTTGTTTCTATGTCATCCTAAGGTATCGTATTGCCTTGACGTTGACCTTGCATTTTCTTTCCTTTCTTCCTTTCAGTCATTATGGCACCTCCAGTTCGAGGTCGAGGTCGAGGTCGAGGTCGAGGTCGAGGACACGCTCCTCGTGATCCTCCGAGTCCTCTACTCTCTTCTGTTCCTCGTGGACCTCGAGGACATGTTTCTTCTGATCATGTCATTCCTCCGACGGTTATGGACCCTATCAATTCTGATCATAGGGTGCCAGTTTCCCAGGTAGAGCAACCACGGGCCCAGTTGCGGGTTGAGCACATGATGACACCCGAGCAGTACCAATTGTATTATGATCACATTCGAATACATGGTGTTCCACCACCTACAACGGCTCATACAACTACGACTGTCACTGAAGAGGTTCTTCGTGCTAATGAATCGATTCGACCTACATCTAATGTACCAGTTTTTACTCCAGAAATGGCTTTAGGAGGTTCTGCTTCTCGAGGTGCACTTTTTATACCTGATTTGGTGAAAGCAGTTGAAAACATGGGGACTTCGAAATTTGACGGTGCAAGAGATGCTTCTAAAGCGGGGGCATGGTTAAAGGAGATTACAGAGACCTTTGACACCTTGATGATTGAAGAATGTTATCGTGTGGTCATTGCGACCAAGCTGTTAGGCCCAGATGCACGACGATGGTGGCAGAATCTAAAAGAGACATCTTCGGTTACTATTACGTGGGCTATCTTTGTGGAACGATTCAAAGATCGATACTTTTCTCAGTACATCAAGGATCAGAAGAGAAAGGAGTTCTTCAACCTCTTTCAAGGCATTATGTCGGTCGTTGAGTACGAAAGCAAATTTCTGGAATTGCGAGAATTCGCTCCTGAGTCATATACGACGAGAGACTTATGCAAGAGATTTGAAGATGGTCTTAATTTAAATATTCGAGATCGCATCAAGTCCGGAGACAAGTACGAGAGTCTTAACGATCTCGTAGAAGAAGCCCTGAGGGTAGAAGGTTTAGTTCAGGCGAGACATAAGCTTGCAGAACGATCTCAAAAGAAAAGGCAAGGGAGCGCATTTCCAGGAAATGCATCGAAGGTGTATAGGGGTGTGGGATCTTCGCGTGGCGCACCAAGTTCGGCATCTATTAGTTTTCCTCAACCTCGGGAGCAGTTTAGTAGAGACGGGAGCAATGTCTCGGGATCGGTTGGTGAAAATCGCAAGTGCCAGAATTGCCTAAAATATCATGACGGCCCCTGTAAGGCTCCTCAAGTATGTTTTCAGTGTCGACAGCCGGGGCATATGCGAAGTTCTTGTCTTCAGCTTATGGGAACGAGCAGTCAGGGTTCTGGTCAGCTTCGTGGTAAACTAACATATTCTACACCCAGAGATACTCGATCTGCAGTTACCAGAGTGCCCGATGCCTCAAGCGGCCCTAGTACTCAATCACCTATGCAAGGAAGGAAGCAAACTAGAGTATTTCATATTTCCCAAGAAGAGGCTCGCTCAGATCCGAAGGTTGTGACAGGTAATTTATAATTTGAGTATTTTCACATGCTAAATCTAACCCCGCCTTGTTATGCCACTTGATTACGAATAAAACATTCGTAAGAAATTCTATCTTTTCAAAATTTTAAATCACAATCTCACCTAATATTGCTTCTTTAGGCCATGTGTTTGCGGGAGACCATCAGGTCTACGCTTTATTTGACCCAGGTTCTGATAGGTCTTATATCCGAGATGATCTTACTGCGATCTTAGATTATCCTATCTCTCATTTGTCACCTGGAATCATCATTCATACCCCTCTTGGAGAGCGTCTAATTCGTGATTCGGTATTCCTTGGTTGTCCATTGAAGATCAAAGATGTCATTTTAGAGGCGGAATTGATACCATTGCCTTTGATTGATCTTGATGTTATTCTTGGCATGGATTGGCTTTCTTCTCATCATGCAATTCTCGATTGCCACGAGAAGCTTGTTATTTTTCGTAGACCAGGATTCTCAGAACTTGTTTTTGAGGGTAAACTTCAAACGAGATCCCTCTCTTTTATTTCAATGTTGACTGCGCATAAATTAATGCGTAAGGGTTGTGAGGCATTCTTGGCATTTGTCTTCGATACTTCTCTTTCTGAAACTAAACTAGATGACATCCCAATCGTGAATGAATTTCCTGATGTCTTTCCCGAAGACTTACCAGGACAACCTCCGAATCGAGAGATTGATTTTTTCATTGACGTACTTCCTAGAATCACACCTATATCGATTACTCCATATCGAATGTCGCCTTCTGAGCTTAAGGAACTCCAGACACAACTTGGGGAATTATTGGAGAAGGGTTTCATACGACCTAGCACATCTCCATGGGGTGCTCCAGTTCTTTTTGTCAAGAAGAAAGATGGATCACTTCGTCTATGTGTCGACTACCGTCAATTGAACAAGGTGACTATCAAGAACAAATATCCTCTTCCAAGAATCGATGATCTGTTTGATCAATTGCAAGGAGCAACTGTGTTCTCAAAAATTGATTTGCGATCCGGTTATCACCAACTCAAGATTAGGGAATCTGATATCCCTAAGTCTGCTTTTCGAACCAGATACGGTCATTTTGAATTCTGTGTTATGCCTTTTGGACTCACAAATGCTCCTGCAGCTTTTATGGATCTTATGAATCGGGTCTTTCGGCCGTACTTAGATAAGTTTGTCATCATCTTCATTGATGACATTCTTATTTATTCTAAATCGGACGACGAGCATTCTCAGCATCTAAGAATTGCTCTGAACATTCTCAGAGAAAATCAGCTTTATGCTAAATTCTCGAAGTGTGAATTTTGGCTTCGCGAGGTAAGCTTTTTGGGTCATCACATTTCTAAAGAAGGAATCTACGTTGATCCAGTGAAGATTCAAGCTATACTAGATTGGGAGCATCCAAAGAACGTGACAGAGATTCGTAGTTTTCTGGGATTAGCTGGATATTATCGACGGTTTGTCAAAGACTTTTCGTTATTGGCTTCATCTTTGACTAAATTGACTCGGAAAGGGGTAAAATTTGAATGGAGTGAAGAATGCGAGGAAGCATTTCAAGAATTGAAAAGACGACTCGTTTCAGCTCCTATTCTTGCTTTGCCAGACCCAGCGATTGGAGAATTTACCATTTATAGTGACGCCTCGAGACAAGGATTAGGATGCGTTCTCATGCAAGAAGGAAAGGTTATTGCCTACTCTTCAAGGCAATTGAAGAAGAACGAAGAAAATTATCCTACACATGATTTAGAGTTGGCTGCAATCGTCTTTGCATTGAAGATATGGAGACACTATCTGTATGGTGCAACTTGTCGGGTTTTCACTGATCACAAGAGCTTAAAGTATATCACTACGCAAAAGGAGCTCAACCTCAGGCAAAGGCGATGGATGGAGTTGATTAGTGACTATGACTTAGTCATCGATTATCATCCTGGCAAGGCGAACGTTGTTGCAGATGCTCTGAGTAGAAAGTCTTCTACCTCACTTGCTTCAATTCAATCTTTTTATCTTCCTATGTTGGAGCAATTTAAATCTTTACACATTTCGCTCGATTGTGAAAAGTCTAATGATTCTGCCTTAATCGCCAAATTCGAGGTTAGACCTACCTTGTTCGAGAAAATTCGAGAAAGACAATCACACGATGTTTATTTACAACAGAAGATGGCGAAGCTAAATCAAGGAAAAGAAACAGAATATCAAATTCGGGATGATGGACTTCTTACTTTTAAAAATCGTGTTTATGTTCCATCAGAACTTGATGTTCGTAGAGCTATTCTTGAGGAAGCCCATTCTTCAGCCTATGCTATGCATCCTGGTAGTACCAAAATGTATAGAACACTTCGGGAGCATTATTGGTGGCCAGGTATGAAACGGGACACTACTGAATTTGTATCAAAGTGCTTATCTTGCCAACAGATTAAAGCGGAACACCAAAAACCAGCCGGCATGCTTCAACCACTACCTATTCCTGAGTGGAAATGGGAAAACGTCACAATGGATTTTGTTTCTGGTTTACCTCGAACCCAAAAGGGTCATGACTCAATTTGGGTCATTGTCGATCGTCTGACGAAATCAGCACATTTCCTTCCAGTACATACCAACGAATCTTTAGAGAAACTTGCCAAGTTATATGTCGATGAGATCGTGAGATTGCACGGAGTACCAGTGTCAATCATATCTGACCGTGATCCAAGATTCACTTCCCGTTTTTGGCCTAGTCTGCAGAAAGCGCTAGGTACAAAATTACTATTCAGTACCTCGTTTCATCCACAGACTGATGGACAGTCAGAGAGAACTATACAGACACTAGAAGACATGTTACATGCAGTGGTGTTGAATTTGGGAGGTAGCTGGGATAAGTACGTAACTTTGGTGGAGTTCGCTTATAACAACAGTTATCATTCAAGCATTGGAATGCCCCCGTACGAAGCTCTGTATGGCCGAAAGTGTCGAACACCACTCTTTTGGGATGAGGTTGGCGAGAGACAAATCGAACAAGTAGAGCTTATCGAAGATGCGAAGGCAAAAATACAACTTATTTGAGACAGACTTAAGGCAGCGCAAGATCGACAGAAAAGCTACGCAGATAATAGGAGGCGCGATTTGGAGTTTAATGAAGGAGACAAAGTTTTTCTGAAAGTTTCTCCATGGAAGGGCGTGTTGCGATTCCGCCGTCGAGGAAAGTTGAGTCCAAGGTATATTGGCCCGTTTACGATCGTGCAAAGGATTGGTCGTGTCGCGTATCGACTTGAGCTACCATCGGAATTGTCGAAGATTCACGATGTCTTCCATGTCTCTATGCTTAGAAAATATGAACCAGATCCTTCGCACGTGCTCAAAGATCCCCCAGTTGTATTAAAGGAAAATCTATCGTACGAAGTACAACCTGTTCAAATTGTAGATCGCCGAGAGAAAATGCTTCGTAACAAATTCATTCCTATGGTGAGAATTCTATGGAGAAGTGATCAAATTGAAGAAGAAACATGGGAACCAGAGTCAGTCATGCGTCAACACCATCCAAATCTCTTTTCATCTCTAGGTACGTTTATGTTTCGAGGACGAAACTTTTTGGAGGAGGGGATACTTTATAATATCTTAGTTCAACTAGTTTTTTTTTAGAAAGCCCAAAACCTATTTATTTATTTTTATAGCCCAAAAGGCCAGCCCAATTAAGCCCAACTAGATTTTTTTTAGAAAGCCCAAAACCTATTTATTTATTTTTATAGCCCAAAAGGCCAGCCCAATCAAGCCCAACTAGATTTTTTTAGAAAGCCCAAACTTATTTATTTATTTATTTTGTGGCCCAAAGTTTCAGCCCACTTAAATGGCCTGATATATAATTAGAAAGGCTAAAGTTAAAAAAAAAAAAAAAGAGAGAAGAACGGGAGAAGAAAAGCAAAAGAGGGGAAAGAAAAGAGTGAAGAGGAGAAACCCTTGTTGATCAAATTCTCCCTTACAACCCTCATCCTAGGTGGTTTTTAAGTTGTTTTGAGGTAAGTGGTGTGTGAATTAAGCTTCCTTCTTCCATGATTTTGTAATTTTGTGGGGTTTTACTTTTTGGTATGTGGGTAATTTGCAGACTGTTCGAACTGATTTTGACATAGCTATTACCTTCGAAAGTTTGCAAACTTAATTTCTGTACGTAGCTGAACTCGTTAGCTTTCCGTAGCCACTTGAAACGCCTCAATCCGATTATTCTACAATTAGTTATGATTTTTCTCGTAAACTGCCGCTAGCTGGAAAATTTCAGAATTTTTATGTCGAATTCAAACTTATTTTCTATCGTTTCGTTTAGTTAATCTATTGAAACGGTTATATGGGATTGGGAACTGATGTTAAAGAGTTACATGCCATTTTTATTTAATATCGACTCGTTCGAACTCGATTAGGATTTGTTTTTAGCAATGAAAGGGATGTTAAAGCTAATAGTTAGTTATATTTAATTTGTCTTTAATTGCTCATCTCCTTTCTAGGTAAAGAACCATCGACGAAGGGCAAGGGACCGACTTCAGATTCCGGAGAGAGTTAATCACTTCCTTGTGAGTTGATAATTCGGGAACGCCTTCTCTTGTGGGAAGTGTGGACCCTCGATAAATGTGCATTTATTTTAGTTTTAGTTAATTGATAAGAAATTATTTGGTATTATGTTATGTGGTAAAGAGCCTGATTGGCTCGATTGCTCTGGTTAGAGTCATGTTAGCCATTTTATGAGTATTATTGATTTCTAGTTATTCTTGTGTGCCAATTAAGACTCTAACTTGAGTCGTTATTTATCTTATGATGCACATGCATATGTATGCCTGGTACCAAGGTTAAGTAGCCCGAATTGGTCACGGTTCGGGTGAGTTGGAGCGACATTGATTAAGTAGCCCGAATTGTCGCGGTTCGGGTGAGTTAGAGTGACAACCAAGTTGCCCGTGATTGGCAAACCTGGGTGAGTTAGATCTAACGGGGCACCTGTCCATTTGCCAAATACTGATACTCTGGAGGGTGATCGTTAGATGAATCAGTCTATTATAGGCTCAGTCAACGTCACCGGTGTGGGACATGCATGTCATATATGTTTATATGTTTGATCATTTCAAGTATTCACGTCGATATTGAATTGTGAACTTTAGCACTTGGCGTATTGAGAAAGAATATTAATGTGCATTTTATCTAGAGTAACGGTGACGGGCTTGGACTGTCTCTCGACGGAGAGCTCAGTTCGAGGAGGATATTGACTACCCACGTGTCTTTTATGTGATAACATGTTGCTTGAACTAATTGTGTTATTCATAAATGTGCACTAAGGTTTTTATTTTCATTAATATGTACACTGAGTGAGAATAATTATTGTGGGACGAATTGTGGGATTTTATGTTATGAACCGCGAGTGGGAGTACATGCTTCGTATAAGGGTCGGGGTGACCGGCTTATCACCTCACTGAGCTAGTGGTTTTGCTCACCCCCCATCATTCTTTCCTTTTCAGGCTGTTGATATCATTTTGGTTGGAGGTTTGCCTATCGTTTGCTCATCATCCAATCCGTGTTTTGGGTACTTTCTCTTTTATGTAAATTGACGGATTCATTGGCGAGATTATATAGTTTATATTTGGTGACCCCCTTGATGTTCTTTTTGTACCTTCGCGATGTTATATCGTTCATGTATATTTTCTTTAAACTAAGTTACACCGTTGAATTTTGTACCTTTGTAAATCCTTGTTGATACTTTATGAGATGATGTCCTCGGGTTGTACCCGTTGTTATCAGTTGTTCACTTCTACAGGTACCTGATAGCAAGCCTTACGTTTTCTATAAACTTTGTGGAGTGGAGTGCACCCATTCTGTGAAATTTATGGTTAACGTGGCGGTTGTCGCGCTTTGTCTGGGGTCGGGGTGTGACAATTTCCTTCATTTTTATGCTCATTCTTACATTACGATCAACATTCACTTCATTTTGATGCTCATTCGCTTGTTATGATCAGCATTTCCTTCGTTTTGATGCATATTTCCTTCATTTCAATGCATATTTCCATCATTTTAATGCTCATTCGTTTGTTATGATCAACATTTCATTCGTTTCGATGCATATTTCTTTCATTTTGATGCTTATTCACTTTTTATGATCAACATTAGCTTCGTTTCGATACATATTCCTTCATTTTGATGATCATTCGGTTGTTACGATCAACATTTCCTTCGTTTTGTTGCATGTTTCCTTCATTATGATGCTCATTCGCTTGTTATGATCAACATTTCCTTCGTTTCAATGTGTATTTCCTTCGTTTTGATGCTCATTCGCTTGTTATGATCAATATTTCCTTCGTTTTGATGAATATTCCTTTATCTTTGTGCTCATTCGCTTGTTATAATCAACATTTCCTTCGTTTTGAATCATATTTCATTCATTTTGATGCTCATTCTCTCATTACGATCAACATTAACTTCATTTTGATGCTCATTCGCTTGTTATGATCAGGATTTCCTTCGTTTCGATGCATATTTCCTTCATTTCAATGCATATTTTCTTCATTTTGATGCTCATTCGCTTGTTTTGATCAACATTTCCTTCGTTTCGATGCATATTTCCTTCATTTCAATGCATATTTCTTTCATTTTGATGCTCATTCGCTTGTTATGATCAACATTTCCTTCGTTTCAATGCATATTCCTTCATTTTGAGACTCATTCGCTTATTATGATCAACATTTCCTTCGTTTTGATGCATTTTTCCTTCATTTGATTCTAATTCTCTTGTTACGATCAACATTTTTCATTCGTTTCGATGCATATTTATTTCATTTTGATGCTCATTCTCTCATTACAAACAACATTTCCTTCATTTTTATGATCATTCGGTTGTTACGATCAACATTTCCTTCGTTTCGTTGCATATTTCCTTCATTTTGATGCTCATTCGCTTGTTACGATCAACATTTCCTTCGTTTCGATGCATATTCCTGCATTTTGATGCTTATTCTCTCATTACGATCAACATTTCCTTTGGTTCAATGTATATTCCTTCATTTTGATGCTCATTCTCTCATTACGATCGACTTTCCTTCGTTTCGATGCATATTCCTTCATTTTGATGCTCATTCGCTTGTTATGATCAACATTTCCTTCGTTTTGATGCATATTCCTTCATGTTAATGCTCATTCGCTTGTTATAATCCACATTTCCTTCGTTTTGATGCATATTTATTTCATATTGATGCTCATTTTATAATTACCATCAACCTTTCCTTCATTTTGATTCTCATACGCTATTTATGATCAATATTTCCTCCGTTTTGGTGCATATTTCCTTCATCTTGATGCTCATTCACTTGTTATGATCAACATTTCCTTTGTTTCGATGCATATTCCTTCATTTTGATGTTCATTCTCTTGTTATGATAAACATTTCCTTCGTTTTCATGCATATTCCTTCATTTTGATGCTCATTCGCTTGTTATGATCAATATTTCCTTCGTTTCGATGAACATTTCCATTATTTTGATGCTCATTCTCTCATTACGATTATCATTTCCATCATTTTGTTGCTCATTCTCTTGTTATGATCAACATTTCCTTTGTTTTGATGCATTTTCCTTCATTTTGATGCTTATTCGCTTGTTACGATCATTATTTCCTTCGTTTCGATGCATATTTCCTTCATTTTGATGTTCATTCGCTTGTTATGATCAACATTACCTTCGTTTCATTGCATATTTCCTTCACTATGAAGCTCATTCTCTCATTACGATCAACATTTTCTTTTTTTGATGCATATTCCTTCATTTTGATGCGTATTCATCTTTTATGATCAACATTTCCTCTTTTCTATGCATATTTCTTCATTTTGATGCTCATTCGCTTGTTATGATCAACATTTCCTTCCTTTTGATGAATATTCTTATGCTTATTCGTTTGTTATAATTAACATTTCATTCGTTTCGATATATATTTCCTTTATTTTGGTGCTCATTCTCTAATTACGTTCAACATTTCCTTTAATTTGATTCTCATTCGCTTGTTATGATCAATATTTCCTTTGTTTTGATGCATATTTCTTCATGTTTATGCTCATTCGCTTGTTATAATCCACATTTCCTTCGTTTTGATGCATATTTATTTCATTTTGATGCCCATTCAATAATTACCATCAACGTTTCCTACATTTTGATTCTCATACGCTATTTATGATCAATATTTCCCCCGTTTTGGTGCATATTTCCTTCAACTTGATGCTCATTCGCTTGTTATGATCAACATTTCATTTGTTTCAATGCATATTCCTTCATTTTGATGTTCATTCGCTTGTTATGATAAACATTTCCTACGTTTTCATGCATATTCCTTCATTTTGATGCTCATTCGCTTGTTATGATCAATATTTCCTTTGTTTCGATGTATATTTCCATCATTTTGATGATCATTCTCTCATTACGATTATCATTTCCATCATTTTGTTGCTCATTCTCTTGTTATGATCAACATTTCCTTTGTTTCAATGCATATTCCTTCATTTTGATGCTCATTCGCTTGTTACGATCATTATTTCCTTTGTTTCGATGCATATTTCCTTCATTTTGATGCTCATTCGCTTGTTATGATCAACATTACCTTCGTTTCATTCATATTTCCTTCACTATGAAACCCATTCTCTCATTACGATCAACATTTTCTTTGTTTTGATGCATATTCCTTCATTTTGATGCTCATTCATCTTTTATGATCAACATTTCCTTCGTTTCAATGCATATTTCTTCATTTTGATGCTCATTCGCTTGTTATGATCAACATTTCCTTCCTTTTGATGAATATTCTTTCATTTTTATGCTCATTCGTTTGTTATAATCAACATTTCCTTCATTTCGATATATATTTCCTTCATTTTGGTGCTCATTCTCTAATTACGTTCAACATTTCCTTTAATTTTGTTCTCATTCGCTTGTTATGATCAACATTTCCTTCGTTTTGATTCATATTTACTTCATTTTGATGCTCATTCTCTTGTTATGATCAATATTTCCTTCATTTCGAGGAATATTTCCTTTATTTTGATGCTCATTTGCTTGCTATGATCAATATTTCCTTCGTTTCGATGCATATTTACTTTATTTTGATGCTCATTAGCATGTTATGATCAATATTTCCTTCGTTTTGATGTATATTTCCTTCATTTTGATGATCATTCTCTCATTACGATCAACATTTCCTTCGTTTCGATGCATATTCCTTCATTTTGATGCTCATTCACTTGTTATGATCAACATTTCATTCGTTTTGATGCATATTCCTTCATGTTGTTGCTCATTCGCATGTTATAATCCACATTTCCTTCGTTTTGGTGTATATTTATTTCATTTTGATGCTCATTCTATAATTACCATCAACATTTCCTTCATTTTGATTCTCATTCGCTTGTTATGATCAATATTTCCCCCGTTTTTGTGCATATTTCCTTCATCTTGATGCTCATTCGCTTGTTATGATCAACATTTCCTTAGTTTTGATACATATTTCCTTCATTTTGCTGCTTATTCTATCATTACGATCAACATTTCCTTCATTTTGATGCTCATTGGCTTGTTAAGATCATCATTTCCTTCGTTTTGATGCTCATTTGCTTGTTATGATCAACATTTCCTTCGTTTCGATGCATATTTCCTTCATTTTGATGCTCATATCGCTTGTTATGATCAACATTACCTTCGTTTCGATGCATATTTCTTCATTTTGATGCTCATTCACTTGTTATGATAAACATTTCTTTCGTTTTGATTCATATTCCTTTATTATGATGCTCATTCTCTTGTTATGATCAACATTTCATTCGTTTCAATGCATATTTCTTCATTTCGATGCTCATTCGCTTGTTATGATCAATATTTCCTTCGTTTTGATGAATATTCTTTCATTTTTATGCTCATTCGTTTGTTATAATCAACATTTCCTTCGTTTCGATATATATTTCCTTCATTTTGGTGCTCATTCTCTAATTACGTTCAACATTTCATTTAATTTGATTCTCATTCGCTTGTTATGATCAACATTTCCTTTGTATTGATGCATATTTACTTATTTTGATGCTCATTCTCTTGTTATGATCGATATTTTCTTCGTTTCGATGCATATTTCCTTTATTTTGATGCTCATTTTCTTGCTATGATAAACATTTCCTTCGCTTCGATGCATATTTACTTTATTTTGATGCTCATTCTCTCATTACGATCAACATTTCCTTTATTTTGATGCTCATTAGCATGTTATGATCAACATTTCCTTCTTTTTGATGCATATTTCCTTAATTTTTATGCTCATTTTTCCATTACGATCAACATTCACTTCATTTTGATGCTCATTCGCCTGTTATGATCAGCATTTCCTTCGTTTTGATGCATATTTCCTTCATTTCAATGCATATTTCCTTCATTTTAATGCTCATTCTCTTGTTATGATCAACATTTCCTTTGTATTGATGCATATTTACTTATTTTGATGCTCATTCTCTTGTTATGATCAATATTTCCTTCGTTTCGATGCATATTTCCTTTATTTTGATGCTCATTTTCTTGATATGATAAACATTTCCTTCGCTTCGATGCATATTTACTTTATTTTGATGCTCATTCTCTCATTACGATCAACATTTCCTTTATTTTGATGCTCATTAGCATGTTATGATCAACATTTCCTTCTTTTTGATGCATATTTCCTTAATTTCGATGCTCATTTTTCCATTACGATCAACATTCACTTCATTTTGATGCTCATTCGCTTGTTATGATCAGCATTTCCTTCGTTTTGATGCATATTTCCTTCATTTCAATGCATATTTCCTTCATTTTAATGCTCATTCGCTTGTTATGATCAACATTTCCTTCGTTTCGATGCATATTTCCTTCATTTTGATTCTCATTCGCTTTTTATGATCAATATTTCCTTCGTTTTGATGCATATTCCTGCATTATGATGCTCATTCTCTTGTTATGATCAACATTTCCTTCGTTTCAATGCATATTTCTTCATTTTGATGCTCATTCGATTGTTATGATCAACATTTCCTTCGTTTTGATGAATATTCTTTCATTTTTATGCTCATTCGTTTGTTATAATCAACATTTCCTTCATTTCGATATATATTTCCTTCATTTTGGTGCTCATTATCTAATTACATTCAACATTTCCTTTAATTTGATTCTCATTCGCTTGTTATGATCAACATTTCCTTCGTTTTGATGCATATTTACTCCATTTTGATGCTCATTCTCTTGTTATGATCAATATTTCCTTCGTTTCGATGCATATTTCCTTTATTTTGATGCTCATTTGCTTGCTATGATCAATATTTCCTTCGTTTCGATGCATATTTACTTTATTTTGATGCTCATTCTCTCATTACGATCAACATTTCCTTAATTTTGATGCTCATTAGCATGTTATGATCAACATTTCCTTCTTTTTGATGCATATTTCCTTCATTTTGATACTCATTCTTTCATTACGATCAACATTCACTTCATTTTGATGCTCATCTCGCTTGTTATGATATGCATTTCCTTCGTTTTGATGCATATTTCTTTCATTTCAACGCATATTTCCTTCATTTTAATGCTCATTCGCTTGTTATGATCAACATTTCCTTCGTTTCGATGCATATTTCCTTCATTTTGATGCTCATATCGCTTTTTATGATCAACGTTACCATCGTTTCGATGCATATTCCTTCAATTTGTTGCTCATTCACTTGTTATGATCAACATTTCCTTCGTTTTGATGCATATTCCTTCATTATGATGCTCATTCTCTTGTTATGATCAACATTTCCTTCGTTTCAATGCGTATTTCCATCATTTGATGCTCATTCGCTTGTTATGATCAATATTTCCTTCGTTTTGATGAATTTTCCTTCATTTATGTGCTCATTCGCTTGTTATAATCAACATTTCCTTCGTTTTGAATCATATTTCATTCATTTTGATGCTCATTGTCTTATTACCATCAACATTCACTTCATTTTGATGCTCATTCGCTTGTTATGATCAGGATTTCCTTCGTTTCGATGCATATTTCCTTCATTTCAATGCATATTTTCTTCATTTTGATGCTCCTTCGCTTGTTATGATCAATATTTCCTTCGTTTCGATGCATATTTTTTTCATTTCAATGCATATTTCTTTCATTTTGATGCTCATTCGCTTGTTATGATCAACATTTCCTTCATTTCAATGCATATTCCTTCATTTTGATACTCATTCGCTTGTTATGATCAACATTTCCTTCGTTTAGATGCATATTTCTTTCATTTTGATGCTCATTATCTCATTACGATCAACATTTCCTTTATTTTTATGATCATTCGGTTGTTACGATCAACATTTCCTTCGTTTCGTTTCATATTTCCTTCATTTTGATGCTCATTCACTTGTTACGATCAACATTTCCTTCGTTTCGTTTCATATTCCTTCATTTTGATGCTTATTCTCTTATTACGATCAACATTTCCTTCGTTTCGATGTATATTCCTTCATTTTGATGCTCATTCTCTCATTACGATCAACATTTCCTTCGTTTCGATGCATATTCCTTCATTTTGATGCTCACTCGCTTGTTATGATCAACATTTCCTTCGTTTTGATGCATATTCCTTTATGTTGATGCTCATTTGCCTGTTATAATCCACATTTCCTTCGTTTTGATGCATATTTATTTCATTTTGATGCTCATTCTATAATTACGATCAACATTTCCTTCATTTTGATTCTCATTCGCTTGTTATGATCAATATTTCCCCCGTTTTGGTGCATATTTCCTTCATCTTGATGCTCATTCGCTTGTTATGATCAACATTTCGTTAGTTTTGATACATATTTCCTTCATTTTGCTACTTATTCTATCATTACGATCAACATTTCCTTCATTTTGATGCAAATTCGCCTGTTAAGATCATCATTTCCTTCGTTTTGATGCTCATTCGCTTGTTATGATCAACATTTCCTTCGTTTCGATGCATATTTCCTTCATTTTGATGCTCATTCGCTTTTCTTTTATGATCAACATTACCTTCGTTTCGATGCATATTCCTTCAATTTGTTGTTCATTCACTTGTTATGATCAACATTTCATTCGTTTTGATGCATATTCCTTCATTATGATGCTCATTCGCTTGTTATGATCAACATTTCCTTCGTTTCAATGCGTATTTCCATCATTTTGATGCTCATTCGCTTGTTATGATCAATATTTCCTTTGTTTTGATGAATATTCCTTCATTTTTATGCTCATTCGCTTGTTATAATCAACATTTCATTCGTTTTGAATCATATTTCATTCATTTTGATGCTCATTGTCTCATTACGATCAACATTCACTTCATTTTGATGCTCATTCGCTTGTTATGATCAGCATTTCCTTCGTTTCGATGCATATTTCCTTCATTTCAATGCATATTTTCTTCATTTTGATACTCCTTCGCTTGTTATGATAAACATTTCCTTCGTTTCGATGCATATTTTTTCATTTCAATGCATATTTCTTTCATTTTGATGCTCATTCGCTTGTTATGATCAACATTTCCTTCGTTTCAATGCATATTCCTTCATTTTGATACTCATTCGCTTATTATGATCAATATTTCCTCCGTTTTGATGCATTTTTCATTCATTTGATTCTAATTCGCTTGTTATGATCAATATTTCCTTCGTTTAGATGCATATTTCTTTCATTTTGATGCTCATTATCTCATTACGATCAACATTTCCTTCATTTATATGATCATTCGGTTGTTACGATCAACATTTCCTTCGTTTCGCTGCATATTTCCTTCATTTTGATGCTCATTCACTTGTTACGATCAACATTTCCTTCGTTTCGACGCATATTCCTTCATTTTGATGCTTATTCTCTCATTACGATCAATATTTCCTTCGTTTCGATGTATATTCCTTCATTTTGATGCTCATTCTCTCATTACGATCAACATTTCCTTCGTTTCGATGCATATTCCTTCATTTTGATGTTCATTCGCTTGTTATGATCAACATTTCCTTCGTTTTGATGCATATTCTTTCATGTTGATGCTCATTCGCTTGTTATAATCCACATTTCCTTCGTTTTGATGCATATTTTTTTCATTTTGATTCTCATTCGCTTGTTATGATCAATATTCCCCCCGTTTTGGTGCATATTTCCTTCAACTTGATGCTCATTCGCTTGTTATGATCAACATTTCCTTCGTTTCGACGCATATTCCTTCATTTTGATGCTTATTCTCTCATTACGATCAATATTTCCTTCGTTTCGATGTATATTCCTTCATTTTGATGCTCATTCTCTCATTACGATCAACATTTCCTTCGTTTCGATGCATATTCCTTCATTTTGATGTTCATTCGCTTGTTATGATCAACATTTATCAACATTTCCTTCGTTGTGATGCATATTCTTTCATGTTGATGCTCATATTCGCTTGTTATAATCCACATTTCCTTCGTTTTGATGCATATTTTTTTCATTTTGATTCTCATTCGCTTGTTATGATCAATATTCCCCCCGTTTTGGTGCATATTTCCTTCATCTTGATGCTCATTCGCTTGTTATGATCAACATTTCTTTTGTTTCGATGCATATTCCTTCATTTTGATGCTCATTCGCTGTTATGATCAACATTTCCTTCGTTTTGATGTATATTCCTTTATGTTGATGCTCATTCGCTTGTTATAATCCACATTTCCTTCGTTTTGACGCACATTTATTTCATTTTGATGCTCATTCTATAATTACCATCAACATTTCCTTCATTTTGATTCTCATTCGCTTGTTATGATCAATATTTCCCCCGTTTTTTGTGCATATTTCTTCATCTTGATTCTCATTCGTTTGTTATGATCAAATTTTCCTTAGTTTTGATACATATTTCCTTCATTTTTGCTGTTTATTCTATCATTATGATCAACATTTCCTTCATTTTGATGCTCATTCGCTTGTTAAGATCATCATTTCCTTCGTTTTGATGCTCATTCTCTTGTTATGATCAACATTTCCTTCGTTACGATGCATATTTCCTTCATTTTGATGCTCATTCGCTTGTTATGATCAACATTACCTTCGTTTCGATGCATATTCCTTCATTTTGATGCTCATTCACTTGTTATGATCAACAATTCCTTCGTTTTGATTCATATTCCTGCATTATGATGCTCATTCTCTTGTTATGATCAACATTTCATTCGTTTTCAATGCATATTTCTTCATTTTGATGCTCATTCGCTTGTTATGATCAACATTTCCTTAGTTTTGATGAATATTCTTTCATTTTTTTGCTCATTCGTTTTGTTATAATCAACATTTACTTTGTTTCGATATATATTTCCTTCATTTTAGTGCTCATTCTCTAATTACGTTCAATATTTCCTTTAATTTGATTCTCATTCGCTTGTTATGATCAACATTTCCTTCGTTTTGATGCATATTTACTTCATTTTGATGCTCATTCTCTTGTCATGATCAATATTTCCTTCGTTTCTATGCATATTTCCTTTATTTCGTTGCATATTTACTTTATTTTGATTTTCATTCTCTCATTATGATCAACATTTCATTTATTTTTGATGCTCATTAGCATGTTATAATCAATATTTCCTTCATTTTTATACATATTTCCTTCATTTTGATGCTCATTCTTACATTACGATCAACATTCACTTCATTTTGATGCTCATTTCGCTTGTTATGATCAGCATTTCCTTCGTTTTGATGCATATTTCCTTCATTTCAATGCATATTTCCTTCATTTTTAAATGCTCATTCGCTTGTTATGATCAACATTTCATTCGTTTCGATGCATATTTCCTTCATTTTGATGCTTATTCGCTTTTATGATCAACATTAGCTTCGTTTCGAGATGCATATTCCTTCATTTTGATGCTCATTCATCCTTGTTATGATCAACATTTTTCCTTCGTTTTGATGCATATTCCTTCATTATGATGCTCATTCGCTTGTTATGATCAACATTTCCTTCGTTTCAATGTGTATTTCCTTCATTTTGATGCTCATTCGCTTGTCATGATCAATATTTCCTTCGTTTTGATGAAATATTCCTTTATCTTTGTGCTCATTCACTTGTTATAATCAACAATTCCTTCTTTTTGAATCATATTTCATTCATTTTGATGCTCATAATCTCTCATTACGATCAACATTAACTTCATTTTGATGCTCATTCGCTTGTTATGATCAGGATTTCCTTCGTTTCGATGCATATTTCCTTCATTTCAATGCATATTTTCTTCATTTTGATGCTCATTAAATCTCGCTTGTTTTGATCAACATTTCCTTCGTTTCGATGCATATTTCCTTCATTTCAATGCATATTTCTTTCATTTTGATGCTCATATGCTTGTTATGATCAACATTTCCTTCGTTTCAATGCATATCCTTCATTTTGAGACTCATTCGCTTATTATGATCAACATTTCCTTCGTTTTGATGCATTTTTCCTTCATTTGATTCTAATTCGCTTGTTACGATCAACATTTCATTCGTTTCGATGCAAATTTCTTTCTTTTGATGCTCATTCTCTCATTACAACAAACAACATTTCCTCATTTTTATGATCATTCGGTTGTTACGATCATCATTTCCTTCGTTTGTTGCATATTTCCTTCATTTTGATGCTCATATCGCTTGTTACGATCAACATTTTCTTCGTTTCGTTGCATATCCTGCATTTTGATGCTTATTCTCTCATTACGATCAACATTTCCTTTGGTTCAATGTATATTCCTCATTTTGATGCTCATATCTCTCATTACGATCGACTTTCCCTTCGTTTCGATGCATATTCCTTTATTTTGATGCTATCATCGCTTGTATAGATCAACATTTCCTTCGTTTTGATGCATATTCCTTCATGTTAATGCTCATTCGCTTGTTATAATCCACATTTCCTTTCGTTTTGATGCATATTTATTTCATATTGATGCTCATTCTAATAATTACCATCAACCTTTCCTTCATTTTGATTCTCATACGCTATTTATGATCAATATTTCCCCCGTTTTGGTGCATATTTCCTTCATCTTGATGCTCATTCGCTTGTTATGATCAAACATTTCCTTTGTTTCGATGCATATTCCTTCATTTTGATGTTCATAGTAAACTCGCTTGTTAAGATAAACATTTCCTTCGTTTTCCTGCATATTCCTTCATTTTGATGCTCATATCGCTTGTTATGATCAATATTTCCTTCGTTTCGATGTACATTTCCATCATTTTGATGCTCATTCTCTCATTACGATTATCATTTCCATCATTTTGTTGCTCATTCTCTGTTATGATCAACATTTCCTTTGTTTTGATGCATATTCCTTCATTTTGATGCTTATTCTCTTGTTACGATCATTATTTCCTTCGTTTCGATGCATATTTCCTTCATTTTGATGTTCAATTCGCTTGTTATGATCAACATTACCTTCGTTTCATTGCATATTTCCTTCATTATGAAGCTCATTCTCTCTCATTACGATCAACATTTTCTTTGTTTTGATGCATATTCCTTCATTTTGATACTCATTCATCTTTTATGATCAACATTTCCTTCTTTTCTATGCATATTTCTTCATTTTGATGCTCATTTCGCTTGTTATGATCATCATTTCCTTCCTTTTGATGAATATTCTTTCATTTTTATGCTTATTCGTTTGTTATAAATTAACATTTCCCTTCGTTTCGATATATATTTCCTTTATTTTGGTGCTCATTCTCAAATTACGTTCAACATTTCCTTTAATTTGATTCTCATTCGCTTGTTATGATCAACATTTCCTTCGTTTTGATGCATATTTAATTCATTTTGATGCTCATTTCTCTGTCATGATCAATATTTCCTTCGTTTCGATGCATATTTCCTTTATTTTCGATGCATATTTACTTTATTTTGATTCTTATTCTCTCATTACGATCAACATTTCCTTTATTTGATGCTCATTAGCATGTTATGATCAATATTTCCTTCATTTTTATGCATATTTCCTTCATTTTGATGCTCATCCTCTTACATTACATCAACATTCACTTCATTTTGATGCTCATTCGCTTGTTATGATCAGCATTTCCTTCGTTTTGATGCATATTTCCTTCATTTCAATGCATATTTCCCTTCATTTAATGCTCATAATTCGCTTGTTACGTTCAACATTTCATTCGTTTCGATGCATATTTCCTTCATTTTGATGCTTATTCACTTTTTATGATCAACATTAGCTTCGTTTCGATGCATATTCCTTCATTTTGATGCTCATATCACTTGTTATGATCAACATTCCTTCGTTTTGATGCATATTCCTTCATTATGATGCTCATTCTCGCTTGTTATGATCAACATTTCCTTCGTTTCAATGTGTATTTTCCTTCATTTTGATGCTCATTCAATCGCTTGTTATGATCAATATTTCCTTCGTTTTGATGAATATTCATTTATCTTTGTGCTCATTCACCTCGTTATAATCAACATTTCCTTCGTTTTGAATCATATTTCATTCATTTTGATGCTCATTCTCTCATTACGATCAACATTAACTTCATTTTGTGCTCATACATCGCTTGTTATGATCAGGATTTCCTTCGTTTCGATGCATATTTCCTTCATTTCAATGCATATTTTCTTCATTTTGATGCTCATTCTTCGCTTGTTTTGATCAACATTTCCTTCGTTTCGATGCATATTTCCTTCATTTCAATGCATATTCTTTCATTTTGATGCTCATATTCGCTTGTTATGATCAACATTTCCTTCGTTTCAATGCATATTCCTTCATTTTGAAACTCATTCGCTTATTATGATCAACATTTCCTTCGTTTTGATGCATTTTTCCTTCATTTGATTCTAATTTCGCTTGTTACGATCAACATTTCATTCGTTTCGATGCATATTTCTTTCATTTTGATGCTCATCTCTCATTACAAACAACATTTCCTTCATTTTTATGATCATTTCGGTTGTTACGATCAACATTTCCTTCGTTTCGTTGCATATTTCCTTCATTTTGATGCTCATTCTCGCTTGTTACGATCAACATTTCCTTCGTTTCGATGCATATTCCTGCATTTTGATGCTTATTCTCTCATTACGATCACATTTTCCTTTGGTTCAATGTATATTCCTTCATTTTGATGCTCATTCTCTCATTACGATCGACTTTCCTTCGTTTCGATGCATATTCCTTCATTTTGATGCTCATTCGCTTGTTTATGATCAACATTTCCTTCGTTTTGATGCATATTCCTTCATGTTAATGCTCATTCGCTTGTTATAATCCACATTTCCTTCGTTTTGATACATATTTATTTCATATTGATGCTCATTCTATAATTACCATCAACCTTTCCATAATTTTGATTCTCATACGCTATTTATGATCAATATTTCCCCCGTTTTTGGTGCATATTTCCTTCATCTTGATGCTCGTTCGCTTGTTATGATCAACATTTCCTTGTTTCGATGCATATTCCTTCATTTTGATGT